>VXBD01011175.1:0-12970 GCA_013399975.1 Indicator maculatus
TAAAATAAAATAAAATAAAATAAAATATATACCTCAGCATATTCTGTGTGCTTCCAGATATGCTCTGCAAATGCCAGGCACGTTTGTGGACAGCTCTTCTAAATTCAGCCTATTGCAACAGGAAATAAAAAATAGATCCTCTTTCTTCAGCCACCACACTGAGTAGCAATATTATTGGATCAAATCAGAATAAAAGGTGAAAGAATCAAAGTCACTAATCCTATTGTCCAACAGCCTTCAGAGCAAGGTACAAGAGTTTGTTCACATGCAATTCCTGGTACCTGCATGCTGAAAAGCCTGCAGTCAGTTTGGAAGGGACATCTGTTTCTCTGTGTGAGATAGCCATGATGATTGGCCATGGTTAATGGTCCAAAGTCCAAGCTTCCAAGAGACATCTCATTTAGGCTGGCACATGTGGCTCTTAGCAACGCTGCTCATTAATTTTATTGTGTGGAAGCTGACTTACATTTCGGAAGGCTACAGACTCCGTATAATTTACTGCTTAGGAAAATGGAGGAAGAGGGAGCAGTTAAGTGAAATGTATTTATGATCATCTGGTGTGAGATATACATAATTAGACAAATGTACCCTTTAAAGTCCATAAGAGAGTGTCACAGAATCACAGAACTATCGAGGCTGGAAAAGACCTCTGAGATCATCAAGTCCAGCCTATGACCTAACACCACCACTTCAGCTAAACCTGTCACTACCTGACATCCTAAAAAGTCCCTCCCCAGATTTCTTGTAGCCCCCTTCAGATGCTGGAAGGCCACAAGAAGGTCTCCTCAGAGCCTTCTCTTCTCCAGACTGAACAACCCCAGCTCTCTTAGTCTGTCCTCATGGGAGAGCAGCTCCAGCCCTCTGATCATCCTCGTGGCCCTCCTCTGGACACCTTCCAGCACCTCCAGATGCTTCTTGTAACAGAGGCTCCAGAACTGGATGCAGTACTCCAGGTGGGGTCTCAATAGAGCTGAGTAGAGGAGGAGAATCACTTCCCTTGCTGCAGCCCAGGCTCTGCTTGGCTTTCTGGGCTGCAAGTGCACACTGACAGCTGCTGTTGAGCTTCTCATCTATCAGCACCCCCAAGTCCCTCTCCTCAGGGCTGCTCTCCAGCCAGTCTCTGCCCAGCCTGGATTTGTGCTTGGAATTGCCTCAGCCCAGTCCCTTCCAGAAGAAGGCATCACGTTGTTAAGAGGAACTTTAGTTTTACAAAATAATTTACAATTGAGAAATTAAAATAATTAAGTCTTGTTCTATTGATGGGCCAGAGGAACTGTCCTTTAATTTTCCTTCCGTTTTCTTCCTTTATGATCTGTCAAAACTACAAGAAAGCTGTGGAGGGACTTTTTAGGATATCAGGTAGTGATAGGACTAGGGGGAATGGAATAAAGCTGCAAGTGGGGAGATTCAGACTGGATGTGAGGAAGAAGTCCTTCCCCATGACAATGGTGAGAGCCTGGAATGGGTTGCCCAGGGAGGTGGTTGAGGTCCCATCCCTGGAGGTGTTTAAGGCCAGGCTGGATGAGGCTCTGGGCAGCCTGATGTAGTGTGAGGTGTCCCTGCTCATGGCAGGGTGGTTGGAACTGGATGATCCTTGTGGTCCCTTCCAACCCTGACTGATTCTATGATTCTATGAAAACTGATCATGCCCCATACGCTTTCTTAGTTTTTCCAGGCATTTTCTTTCACCTCTAACTGCTGATCCTGTGGTTTTGATATTTGGAATGGATTGAAAGGAAGCAAGACTGACTCCAATCTGCTGGACACATTTCAGCAATCTCTAGACTACACCTGTATTTAAAAAAAAATTATTTCCATAATTCATAAATCATTAAAAATATATTAATATCTGCTGATATTTTCTTTGATCAGTCCTTATCTTTAAACATTTGCACTGCTCCTTGCACCCAATAAATATTTGTCCTGCTTCTTGCACTCTAATTTGCCCATTGCTTTGCAAACACTGTGCTGTAAATTCTGGAATTTGTGGGGGATTAATTGCGGGGAGACTCACTTCTTGTGATGAATATTCTACCTTCTGCCTGAAGAGAAATATAATCCAAAGATTCCCATGTTTCTTATCTTGCCATTGTTTCCTGCCTTTAATCCCTGTTTTGGAGTCTATTGCATTCTTCTGAAGCTGTCCAAGACAACATCAGGATTTTGACCTTCTGGTAAATCTTTCTGTCATCTTACTACTTACAATTATGAGTTCTGCTTGTTGACACTGAGCTTAGGAGTGGTATGCAGTACCACTGCATAGCCTCTTCTTCCTCATCTTCTTCTTCTTTTATTTTTCTTAATAATGTTTACAAACTTCAAAATCTTTCAGCATCATTCTTAACGTATGAGAAAATGAAAGTCTATTTTGATGTGAAAAAAAATTAATGCTTCTGAAAAAAATCCTATTGTAAAATTTAATGTCAAATTGTAAGCTTTGATATATAAACCACTTACAATGAGGCAGAATTGTGCTGAGTGTTAAGTGTTTTACTTTTGCCATTGGTATTTTGCTCTTACCATTTTCCTCTGCATCTACTGTGCCACATTGCCCCCTATGAAGGAGCAGCACTTGATTAACAAATCGTGCACAAGTTGGAAAGACATTAATGGGAAGAAAGTGATGGAATTTATTCAGGTCTTTGGTTTTAAAAGAGAACTATCACTTGGGGGGAAAAAATCTAATGAGAATAATTGATTTATAGAATGGAGCTGAACATTATCAAGTGAGTTTGGTCCTGAACTGCTTTTCACCTCTCTCTGAAAGCTGTTCTGTGGTCAAACAACATTTTAACTGTGTATTTCATAATTTTTCTGTCTGCACTTTCCACCACTTTCTTTACACTTTGATCTGATAACACCAAGAGCAGTCTGGTTTTCTGGGGTTACTGTGTTCCAGCTGTGTTTTGGCAGTGGGAAATCAGCACTGTTTCCTGACTTCACAGACATTTATTTTAGTTCAAGCCAGCTGAAATGAATACTAGTGAAAAGGTGTTCAGCTGATGATGCAAGTTTAGCACAAAAGCAAATAGAGGGTTTTGTTTTGTTTTTCTTTTTTAAGTAGGTGGCTGCTGGGCAGCTCCAGTAATACTCTCAAGTCCATGGGGTGCAGAGTGGGATGGATGCACAACTGAAGACACCTTCTCTACAACAGCCTCCTCTGGACCTAGGAGTGTGTTTCACTGGTCTACCTATGCAGCTCTCAAGACTAGCCTCCAAAATCCTGGAGACATTTGGGCTAAACAGAGTAATATTTTAAAGCAGTTATGATAAAATCCTGACTACCCCAAAGTCAGCAAGTCCTTTTAGAATCACAGAATTGTCAGGGTTGGAAGGGACCTCAAGGATCATTCAGTTCCACTCCCCTGCCATGGGCAGGGACACCTCACACTACAGCAGGTTGCTCACAGCCACATCCAGCCTGACCTTAAAAACCTCCAGGGATGAGGCTTCCACCACCTCCCTGGGCAACCTGTTCCAATGTCTCACCACCCTGATGGTGAAAAACTTCTTCCTAACATCCAATCTGAATCTACTCATTTCAATTTTTCTATTCCCCCCAGTCCTATCACTACCTGACACCCTGAAAAGTCCCTCCCCAGCTTTCTTGTAGCCCCCTTCAGATACTGGAAGGTCACAAGAAGGTCTCCTCAGAGCCTTCTCAGGTCTCCTCGGAGCTTCTGACTCAAGCTTCAAGCTGCTGACCAAAAGCCTGATCTTCACCTGCACCTTTTTTATTTCTCAAATACCTGCTTAGAGTCCCTTTTACTAACAAATTGTAGCACACCCCTGAATAGGCTGCACCTGGGGGATATTCTCACTTGAAAAAAAAAGAGAACAAATATTTGAAATATCTTTTTGAGGGAACTAACAGATATATTCAAAACATTTTTAAAAGGTGTTTTCTAAGGGGTTTGTCAGCTTCTGAGAGTAGAGTACCTGATGCAAACATTCAGCAGTGGGCAAACTGAAAGATTCTTACTTGATTTTAGTTATTTTACAGCTTGAGCTAATATCTATCCCTCAATACCTCATAAACTGCAGCACAAACTAACTTGCATTTGTGTAAACACTCTCAGGTTTCCATGGATACACACAAAACTTTCTGGATCTAACTGGAATATCTTATCCTATATT
Source organism: Indicator maculatus (assembly GCA_013399975.1). Lineage (NCBI taxonomy): Eukaryota > Metazoa > Chordata > Aves > Piciformes > Indicatoridae > Indicator > Indicator maculatus. Next base: position 4,138 of record VXBD01011175.1, read on the forward strand.
AATTAGTTTTGATTTGGTTTAGGTTATTAAAAAATCCCACACATGAAATAGAACTCTCCCATAAAAATCTCTCATCAGTTTGTTTGAAATCATTCACAGGGATCAAAGCACTGAATAACTGCTGCTTTCTGTGTTGCAGATAATGTTTGCCACCCCTGGAGGTGTTGAAGCTGTGTGTGGTAGTTGTAGAGAGCAATGAGGTCTCCCCTCAGCCTCCTCTTTTTTCAAACTAACCATCCTTAGCTCCTTCAGTTGCTCTTCATCAGATTTATTCTCCAGAAAAAAATACAGCAAAGCATCAAGCCCAGGAAAAGAAAGGTAAGGGAGAATTTGGTTATACTTTTAGTAATCTTGAATTAGTTCTTTTTTCTCTTCATTGAAACACAGAATCACAGAATCATTCAGGTTGGAAAAGACCCTCAGGAGCACCAAGTCCAACCCAGAACCCTACTCTGAAAGGGTCACTCCTAAACCAGAGCCCCAAGCACCACATCCAAACCACCTTCAAACACATCCAGTCTTGAGGACTCAACCACCTCCCTGGGCAGCACATTCCAATCCCTGACCACTCTTGACATCAAAAAATATTTCCTAATGTCCAGTCTAAACCTACCTAATTGCAGCTTGAGGCCATTCCCTCTTGTTCTATCACTAATGACCTGTGAGAAGAGACCAGCACCAACCTCTCCACAACCTCCTTTCAGGTAGTTCTAGACAGCAATGAGGTCTCTCCTCAGCCTCCTCTTTTTCAAACTAACCATCCCCAGCTCCTTCAGTTGCTCTTCATCAGATTTAATCTCCAAGCCCTTCCCCAGCTTTGTTGCCCTCTTCTGCACTGGTTCCAGCACCTCCACATCTCTCCTGTATTGAGGTGCCCAAAACTGGACACAATCCTCAAGGTGTGCCCTCACCAGAGCTGAGTCCAAGGGAACAATCAACTCTGCCATAGGTCTGTCAGAGACAGACTGTGATGGTTTGAAACTGTTTGAAACTCACACTGATACACAGACCTAAGATAAAACCAGTGAAACTCTGAAGTTCTGTTTCACACATCAACATTTTTATCTCTGCCCCTTTCAAAGGTAGAAACTGAAGGCTCCACAGTAAAGACTAGATGACAAAAAGCCACATCTCCCTAAAATCATAAAGAAAAATAAAGAAGAAACTGAAGAACAAATGTAGGACAAGACTTGCTACATTTTCCAATCCTACTAGAATTCAGATTTGAAGGTTTTTTTTCTGGTGTTTTTTTGCACATGGGAACAAATATCATATTTATCTGATGTAGACATAAAGGCTCTAGCTTCTTGTGAGAAACAAAATGAGCATTTGTACTCTGACATTCAAAAAGGCATCACTCTTGAGAATACTCCACGAGCACAGACTCCGAGCTTGATTAAAACAAGAAGACAATGTTACTTGAAAAGCCACAGTAGAAAATCTGTATTATTTGCCAAATTCTATTTCCCCCCTCCCCAGTTTATCATAAAAAAGCATCAAGATACCAAGCCAGATGTTCTGAGTGGCTTGATAAACTTCCTGGTATTGTTCTCCACCACCATAAAGCAAGCAGGAGTCCAGTTCCTGAACGAGATGTTGTGATGCTCTGTCTGACACAGATCTCCACCCAACTGATTCCTGTGGCTGGTTAAAAATTGTTACTGCTCAGCTCCTGCAAGAGCTTCAGCCAGATGCAACCCAGCCCATGCTTGATTCTGGGGCCTGAACTCAAATAAGGCATGGAAAATAATCTTAGGTGCACATCTCCATTGCAAGGAATCTGTTGTAACCCCCCCAGGTATATGAATTCTTGTACTGCTTTAGTGTTTGTGTGGACAGTCCAGAAAGGAAATGTTTGCACTCAATTCAGGCTAAGAAACACTGGAATTACATATAATGAATGTGAAGATCAGAAGATAAAACAGGAGTGGTATCTTTAACATGAGGCTCAGGGGAGACCTTCTTGCTGTCTACAGCTACCTGAAGGGAGGTTGTAGCCAGGTGGGGGTTGGTTTCTTCTCCCAGGCAACCAGCACCAGAACAAGAGGACACAGCACTCAAGCTGCACCAGGGGAGGTTTAGGCTGGATGGTAGGAAGAAATTCTTCTCAGAAAGCAAGATTGGAATGTGCTGCCCAGGGAGGTGGTGGAGTCACCGTCCCTGGAATTGTTCAAAAAGAGCCTGGATGAGGCACTTAATACCATGGTTTAGTTGATTAGATGGTGTCGGGTGATAGGTTGGACTTGATGATCTCAGAGGTCCTTTTCAACCTGTGATCCTGTGATTTATGATGGGAATTGATAAAATATATAGTTAATGAAATCAATCATTTAGTAGTAATGGAACAACCATTCAGAATAGCATTTAATATGTGCACACTGTTGCCACTAAGCCTCAGACTCTCAGAGGTAGTAAGAAACCTATTTTATTTTATTTTATTTATTTTATTTATTTATTTTATTTTATTTTATTTTATTTTATTTTATTTTATTATATTTTATTTTATTTTATTTTATTTTAAAAAACCAAACCAGAAATATATTTAGAAGTGAAGAGGCCTCTGGTCTGGTTCCTCTCATTGACACACACCATCCTACAACGCTGCTGACTGAATGATTTTCTTTCTTTGCACTGCTATAGATGTGTGAGAAGAATGTGGCCCACTTAACCCACCCTTTTCCCTTGGTTCTCCCCTTTGGAGCAGTTATAAACAAATTCTTACATTCCTGTCATACTCTTCATAACTTTCATATTGCAATGAAGATGTATAAAGCAGAAATACAGCAAAGCATCAAGCCCAGGAAAAGAAAGGTAAGGGAGAATTTGGTTATACTTTTAGTAATCTTGAATTAGTTCTTTTCTCTCTTCCTTGAAACACAGAATCACAGAATCATTCAGGTTGGAAAAGACCCTCAGGAGCACCAAGTCCAACCCAGAACCCTACACTACAAGGGTCACTCCTAAACCACGGCCCCAAACACCACATCCAAACCACCTTCAAACACATCCAGACTTGGGGACTCAACCACCTCCCTGGGCAGCACATTCCAATCCCTGACCACTCCTGACATCAAAAAATATTTCCTAATGTCCAGTCTAAACCTACCCAGTCACAGCTTGAGGCCATTCCCTCTTGTTCTATCATTAACTGCCTGTGAGAAGAGACCAGCACCAATCTCTCCACAACCTCCTTTCAGGTAGTTGTAGGCAGCAATGAGGTCTCCCCTCAGCCTCCTCTTTCCCAAACTAGCCAGTCCAAACTCTTACAGTCACTCTTCATCAGATTTATTCTCCAGACCCTTCACAGCTTCCTTGCCCTCTTCTGCACTGGCTCCAGCACCTCCACATCTCTCTTGTACTGAGATGCCCCAAACTGAACACAATCCTCAAGCTGTGGCCTCCCCAGAGCTGAGTCCAAGGGAACAATCCCCTCCCAGCTCCTGCTGGAGTACCTTCTACCTCACTGTTACTCATGGATTTTATTTCTTTTCACAATGGCTTTAAATTTCAGATGCTGTAAAAATGACCTCCTGTGTCAATTTTAGCAGCACTCAGGAGGTTTAAAATGCTGAGAATGTGTCTGTTCTGTGGGGCACATTAGAGCTTACCTTGTTAGTGCTTGTTGAAACTCCAGCTGATGTCAGCTCTGGAAAGAATTACAAACCTGACAAAGCCAATTAGCACTTTCCAGAAGGAGATATCAGCAGAAGGATCCTGTTTGTATAGACAGTATGGAGAAGTTTCCTTATTATAAACAGTGCTATGTAGATAGGGTGGGGTGTGGTTTTTCTTTATCATATTCAACATTGTCAGTATATTTCTTTTTGTGTTTCGTTTCTGTATTCCCACATTGCTCTCCCTAGACCTGTAGGGGGTGGTTGGAAGTGCCTACAGGTTTCTTGCTGTTTCCTTCAACCCTGTCAAACCTGGAGAGAGTCCAAGGGAGAGGCATGAGGATGCTTAGGGGAATTGAACATCTCCCCTGGGAAGAGAGACTGAGAGCCCTGGGGCTGTTTAGTGTGGAGAAGAGAAGACTGAGAGGGGATCTGATCAATGTCTCTCAAGAGCTGAGGGGTGGGTGTCAAGGGGAGGGGGCCAGGCTCTTTTGGGTGCTTCACAGTGATAAGCCAAGGAACAATGGATTCAAACTAGAACAGAGAAGATTTCAGCTCAACATGAGGAGAAACTTCTTTGGAGTGAGGGTGACAGAGCACTGGCACAGGCTGCCCAGGGGGGTTGTGAAGTCTCCTTCTCTGGAGACTTTTCAACCCCACCTGGATGCATTCCTGTGCAGACTACCCTAAGTGATGCTGCTCTGGCAGGGGGGTTGGAGCTGATGATTTCTTGAGGTCCATTCCAACCTCTGATATACTGTGAGACTGTGATGCTGTGAAACCTGTTCCCCTGAGGAGCTATGCAGAGGGCTTAACCCTTTCAGTTCATATTTCATTACTTCATTCTGTGAGTTTTCTGCCACTTGTCCAAGATAAATTTTCCTAAGTTTCAGATAATTGGAGTGCTTAAATCTCTTGACCTGTAATGCATTGCTGTGTAGGTGCAGCTTCTTCTGCTGATATTTGTTGATAGTCAGGATGAACAGAATGCCCCAGATGTCCTTGTGGACACCCCATATATCACATACTGATTTTACCTAGTCCAAGAGTCTTTGTTATCTTTGGAAATTTCTCTTTTCACAGTCCACTCTCTCTGGAGTCAGATATTGAGGCAGAATACACACTATTTACATATAGCACATATATTGGGGGTGCTGGTTGACAGCAGCTGAATAGGAGCCAGCAGTGTGCACAGGTGGCCAAGAAGGCCAATGGCATCCTGGCCTGCATTAGGAAGAGTGTGGCCAGCAGGAGCAGGGAAGTCATCCTGCCCTGTGCTCAGCACTGCTTAGACCACACCTTGAGTACTGTGTCCAGTTTTGGGCTCCTCAGTTCAAGAAAGATGTTGAGATGCTGGAAGGTGTCCAGAGAAGGGCAATAAGGCTGGGGAGGGGTCTGGAGCACAGCCCTGTGAGGAGAGGCTGAGGGAGCTGGGGGTGTTTAGCCTGGAGAAGAGGAGGCTCAGGGGAGACCTTATTGCTGTCTACAACTCCCTGAAGGGAGGTGGTAGGCAGGTGGGGGTTGGTCTCTTCTCCCAGACAACCAGCACCAGAACAAGAGGACAGAGTCTCAAGCTGTCCAGGGGAGGTTTAGGCTGGATGGTAGGAAGAAATTCTTCCCAGAAAGAGAGATTGGCCATTGGGATGTGCTGCCCAGGGAGGTGGTGGAGTCAATGTCCCTGGTGGTGTTTATGAAAAGCCTGGATGAGGCACTTAGTGCCATGGTCTGATTGATTAGATGGTGTTGGGTGATGGGTTGGACTTGATGATCTTGGAGGTCTCTTCCAGCCTGTTTGATTCTGTGATAGTGCTGTTGTGAAGTGCTAATTAACTACACTTCCCACACTGATAAACACTGCACCTTCCCAACACAGAATCACAGAATGGTTGAGGTTGGCAGCAACCTCCAAAGATCATCTTGTCTAACCCTCCCTCCTGAATGAGGGCCATCTTGGGGACAGATGGCCAGGACTATACCAGAGGGGTTTTGAGTATCTTCAAGGATGGAAACCCCACAACCTCCCTGGAAAACCTCACAGTAAAAGTGTCTCCTGCTATCCAGACAGAATCTTCTGCATTTCAGTTTGTGCCTACTGTGTCCCTCAAAACAGTTCAGTATGGAACCTCAGCAATTCTCTGGGTCATTTCTAAAGTGTCTTTTTAGCAAATTGTTCTTATTTCCTATGCAAGAGTGAAGCCAGTGGAAGGTACCTGGTAGGGAAATTCTGGGGAGGCGGGGAATGTCAAGGGTAGTTTAACACATTTAGGTCACAGTATTCCTTCATTCTTTTCAACCTGGCAGTGATGAAACACTTTCTGTTTCTTTGTGGAGAGTCACAGCACAAGGGCAAAGTCTCATTTGACAAACTATTTCCATGTAGGGTTCCTGAGATTTAAACAAATAGTCACTGGGTGTGTGCTTTAGAGTCGGTATGTGTGAGTGACTGGGCAGTGACTGGCAGGAAAGCAGCCCTGAGGAGAGGGACTTGGGGGGGATGGTGGATGAGAAGCTCAACAGGAGCCAGCAGTGAGCACTTGCAGCCCAGAAAGCCAACCAGATCCTGGGCCGCCTCAGGAGAAGTGTGGCCAGCAGGTCAAGGGAGGTGATTCTCCCCCTCTGCTCTGCTCTGGTGAGACCACACCNTGGCCATGGCAGGGGGGTTGGAACTGGATGAGCCTTGTGGTCCCTTCCAACCCTGAGTGATTCTATGATTCTATGATTTTATGATTCTATGATTTTATGATTCTATGGTTCTATGATTCTAAGATTCTATGATTCTGTGATTCTATGATTCTATGATTTTATGATTTTATGATTCTATGACATGTCTATTGTGTTTAGTATGTCCTGGATGCCCTCCTCTTTAATTCACCATCTTTGCATCCCATCTGCTCATAGCTTTTTCTCAAGGTTTCCTAGAAAATAATCCAGAAGTCTTAAACAGGACTCATATTTCTCATGGGTGGCAGAAATGGGATGGCAGCTGTGAATCACAAGCTGCTGTGCTCTAGTAAACAAGGATGTTGATGCTGTGCTGAATGTACTTCATCCCTCAGACAGCTGAAACTCTGAAAATGGCAAGGACACCCAGAAACACCAAGGATACAAAATGCTTGGCTCCTGCAGTCTGCCTTATTTCATAGAACAGAGCAGTACACTGCATTTTACAGCTGGTGTTTTATGGGTCACCTCTGAGAATCAGTGCTGCCTACTCTAGACAAGTATTTGTGATTCCTAATGCCAACCAAACCAGAACAGAGCTGGATAAGTTAGTTTGGAGGCTGCATGCTACCAGAATAAGAACAGTGATGAGGTGATAGAAAGCAGCCCTGAGGGAAAGGACTTGGGGGTGCTGATGGGTGAGAAGCTGGACAGGAGCAGGCAGTGTGAGCTTGCAGCACAGAAGGCAAATCACAGCCTGGGCTGCATCCAAAGCAGCATTGCCAGCAGAGCCAGAGAGGTGATTCTGACACTTTGCTCTGCTCTGCTGAGACCTCACCTGGAGTACTGTGTGCAGGTCTGGAGCCCTCAGTATAGGAAGGACATGGACCTGATGGAGAGGGTCCAGAGGAGGGCCATGAAAATGCTCAGGGGGTTGGAGCAGCTCTGCTATGAGGACAGGCTGAGGGAGCTGGGGGTGTTCAGCCTGGAGAAGAGTAGGCTCCAGGGAGACCTAAGAGCAGCCTGCCAGGACCTGAAGGGGGATCCAAGAAGGATGGAGAGAGACTTTTTACAGTGGTGACAGGACAAGGGGCAATGTCTTCAAATTAGAGAAGGGCAGATTTATATTGGTTATCAGGGACAAGTTCTTTACTGTGAGGGTGGTGGAACACTGGAAGAGGTTGCCCAGGGAGGTGGTGGAGGCTCCTTCCCTGAAGATATTCAAGGTGAGGCTGGACAGGGCTCTGGGCAGCCTGATCTAGTTGGGGATGTCCCTGCTGACTGCAGAGGGCGTTGGAGTTGATGACCTTTAGAGATCCCTTCCAGCCCAGCCCATTCTATGATTCTACATTTCTATTTGTCAATAAAATAATGACAGATTCAGAGGAAGTGTAGTAGATCTGTGCAAATGACTTAGTTGATCCTCTCACCTTTTGATACTGCAAATAAAATTAACAAAATGGATCATGACAAACAGTACAAACCTACACTTTCAGTCAGCTTTATCCAGGAGTAAAATGGATTACATTTTCCATGTATTATAGTATCTGACAGCCCAACCATGTATTTCTTGCATATGATTGGATTGTTCATTTCCTCCTGATAGGATTTGCTGGAATGATGTAATTTACATTCCTCTCTGGCATGCATGACAATAATTTTCTTCATTCAGAAAATGCTGTCAGCCTTGTAAACTGTTTAAGAATACATATTTCTGCAGATATGTATGGGTTCTGGGATTGTATCCCGTGTGTGCTGGTTTTGGATGTGGCTGTAACATTTGAGGAAGTAGAAGAGTTGAAAATTATTACCTATATTTCATTATAAAAACTCACAGCTTCTCAGACCTTCCATGAGGAAAAGCTCAATGGATGTCTGGGCTGGTTCCTGTTCTTATGCATTGTCAGTATTCATTACTCATCATGTTATTAATCCCCCTGTTATATAGGATTTGGGAGGATTTTATAGGATTTGGGAGGATTTTATTTCCTGTACTGCATTTCTTTAGAAACAGAGTAGCATTTAGGAATCCACCACAGATACCTTTTCAAAAAAAGACTGAATTTTTCATCCCCCAATACTACATAGTTCTCAAAAGAGATTACAATTGTTCTGCACTTCACATATAAAATATAAACTTCCATTAGGGTGGCCAGCAGGAGCAGGGAAGTCATTCTGCCCCTGAACTCAGCATTGGTTAAGCCACACCTGGAGTACTGAGTCCAGTTCTGGGCTCCTCAGTTTAGGGAAAGATGTTGAGATGCTGGAATGTGTCCAGAGAAGGGCAACAAAGCTGGGGAGGGGTCTGGAGCACAGCCCTGTGAGGAGAGGCTGAGGGAGCTGGGGGTGTTCAGCCTGGAGAAGAGGAGGCTCAGGGCACACCTTATTGCTCTCTACAGCTACTTGAAAAGAGGTTGTAGCCAGGTGGGGGTTGGTCTCTTCTCCCAGGCAAGCAGGGACAGAACAAGAGGACACAGTCTCAAGCTGTGCAGGGGCAAGTTTAGGCTTGATCTTAGAAAGAAGTTCTTCCCAGAAAGAGAGATTGGCCATGGGAATGT
>VXBD01011176.1:0-69456 GCA_013399975.1 Indicator maculatus
AAAAGTAAGACAGATAGAAGGAGGATCTCTCTAACTCTAACTGGGAGGTACCCACCTAATGGTGACTGATGCCAACGGTGAATGGGTGAGAAAGCCTCTGCTGTGAAGTCCTTCTTCTGGGTTTCTTGTCAGGGCCAGTGTTTTAGGCTACCAGAACAAATGAGCCTTGTTATAGGTAAATCCAGAGGCCTGATCAACATCCAAGCTTTCCATGACCATGGAGGACGGTCATCTACTGCTCAGTCATGGAGTTTGAATATGAGTAGCCACAGGATCAGCTGCAAGTGCTCTTCACATTATCACAGAATGATTTGGGTTGGAAGGGACTTTAAAGATCATGCAGTTCCAAGTACCCTGACATTGGCAGGGACACTTTCCACTAGATCAGCTTGCTCAAAGCCCCATTGAGTCTGGCCTTGAACATTTCCAGGGAGGGGGCATCCATAACTTCTCTGATCAACTTGTTCCAGTGCCTTTGCACGCTCACAGTGAAGGCTTTCCCCCTGTATCTAATCTAAATCTACTCTCTGAGTTTAAAGCCACTACCCCTTTGTCCTATCACTAGATGCCCTTGTAAAAAGCTCTTCTTCAGCCTTCTTGTAGGTCCCCCCTTTTAGGTACTGGAAGGCTGCTATGAAGTCTCCCTGGAGCCTTCTCTTCTCCAGGCTGAACAACCCCACCTCTCTCACCCTGTCGCTTCATAGAAGAAGTGCATTCCAGACCAAAATTTCTCCTCTGTCTAACGTCTTGCAAAAAAGAGAAGTAGACAAAATCACCTTTTAGAGAATTAATTCACAGAGAGTTTACTACAAAACACTAGTGAAGACAATAGGATTTGAGTGGAAGTGAAGATAAAAAAGGTAGCACTCACTTAAAATTAATAAAAAAGTCCTAAATCCAACTGAAATTTTCTGTTTAAAATTACATATAAGATGCATGGAAAACAAACAAACAAACAAACAAACCCCCAACAAATCAGCCTTCACTCTGAGCTCATCAATACATTTGCTCCAGATTAACACTGATATAACTGAAATCTGCATCCCACCCACACAAGAAATCTGTAATTGGCAGGTGGGAGGTCACACAGGGTTCTGCGGAAAATTCATATATATTAAAAAATACCAAAAAATCAGCAGTGGAACAGAGCTAGTTGATTTCCCATTCTATGTTTGTTCCTGATAGTACTTTTGCAAATTGGTGGAGCTTTTCCCTCCCCCAGGCAGATTTTGGTTATTTGAATATCAGTACAACTTCCCCTGCAGTGCATGGCATAACAACCACAAGCTGCTGGTCTGCAGGTCACTGCTGCTTCCTGGGTGGTGTGGCAGCAGGGGCAAAAGCAAGCAGCATCAAGAGTAAGATGTGCTACCCCTTTATATGACTTTAGTGCTGGAGGTGGAGAATGTGGAGGGACTGAGGAAGGCCATTTTCTTTCAAGCAGTGGCAGCTGGAAGCAGACGCTGAGCATAGAGGAAGTTTATGAAGTGCTGTGGTCTCACAAAATCCACTGAATGTCTCAGAGTACCAGGATTACATAGAATTTAAACAAGAGGAAAATAAGCAGAGGGTCTATCAGATCTGACACTCTACAAATACAGGAGACAACTGAAAGAAATTTAAACCATCTCTGTAGGCAGTGAGTGCCAGTAAGAAAGGACACAGATCTTGCTCCTTGCAGTAACTGCCTCTGATACCTTTGACACATTTGTTTCCAGTTTCCTCAGGCAGAGCAGGAGACAGAAATTTAGCAATCCTGTACTTTCACCACGATGAAACTTGTAAGATGATTGTGGCACAAAGGTACAAAACTGAAGGAGAAGAGGTTACTGATCTAGTGACCCATCTTGTAACATGGGCTGGCCAGGAGATTGTGATTTTAACATACAAAACCACACCTTGGGGATGCCTGGGAGAACGAAAATTATCTTCAGGAGAAGGTGTGCAGCAGCAGAGCTCTAACGACAACTCTGTGCTTGAGGAGCTGCAACACCACCACCACCACATCTTGTGTGACTCAGAGGCACTCACAGTTCAGCGTCAGGTGGTCCTCAACACAGCACAATGGGCTGTTAGTAGATGCAGTGGCTGGGCTGGCCATAAGGGTCTGTTATTACAACCATACATACACTTCATTGTGCATTCAGTTTTAGCTGGGGAGTAAAAATGAATGTCTGGGAGGTTATCCTGTGAGGAACTTGATCTCAGGGACAGGAAGACTGAATACTGTTACAGAATCCAGTCAAGCACTCACATGCTTCTTGCATCTCTCATATTCTCTGTGGCCTCTGCTCTGCCTTCCTCCTTGGGTGGGGGTGCCTCTTGCAGTTTGGGAAACATTGCTGTAGGATAAAAACTGGAAGGTAGGTGAGGAGCTGGAGGCTGTTACAGGGAGTGTTTCAATTTGACACTGTAGGAAAAAAATGGACCAATCTGCAGTAATGGCAAGGAAAGATTGTCTTGTTTTGTTTGCTTTGTTTTTCTTTTTGCTCTGAACTCCTTTGCTGTTTCATTCAATTCCCAACCTCTCCCTTTTCAGTATTGCTCCATCCGTCCTCAGCCATCCCTTTATGCCTCCCACTCACACATTGATTAAGGATTAATTATTTCCTTTACACTCACTCTTGCCAACCTTGGCCTTCTTTCCATGCTCAGAGCTTTCCCAAGCTCCTTCACCTCTGCACAACACAGTTTCTGCTCACTTAGGAATTCCCTGCTTGAGAGCAAACAAGCCTCTATCCAACCAGCCAGGACCACACTTCCCCTCCTCCAGGGTAAACCACCATCTCAGCCTTGGAGCTAGACCATCCCTTGACCTTCACACCAAGCATGGACTGCCATATCACCCAGAAAGCCTTGCATCCATGCCATCTATTGCACTTGGGCTCAGAAACACCCTCATTTTTCTTGCTGGTCCTGGAAAATAGAAAAAGGCATCAGGAAACCCTTCAAAGCTGGAGGAAGCTGGTGCACTGTTCCACCCCAAGGAAGTGTGACCACTCAAGCTGCCATGCTGGCAGTCCTCACCACTGAGCACACTGCAGCTTTCAGGATAATCCCACCCCAGTCCAGCCCATCACAGTGCCCTGAGATTGAATAGTTGCAGCTCTGGTTTGATTGCTGAGGCTTAGTCCATCCCCTACAATAAACAAACTGCAGTGCAGCTGAATAAAATATAGCTGGTGTGAGGGAAGGCTGGAGGCAGGATCATCAGGGACAGAAAGGAATAAAGAATGAAGAGAGTAGGTATTTATAATTTTTTCCCCTACAAGAACACCTACACCTTACCCACAACAGGAGCTTCAAACACTCCAATCAGCTAGAACTTGGGGTTTGGGGAGGGTGGATTTTTATCTGGGTTTTGGTTTGCCTTTTTTTGCCCCCCTTTTAAAGAAAGTGTTGCTTCATCCCACTAGCTGAAGCTTAAGGAGCCTCCTGAGAAAGGGGTAGCCCCTCCACTGCCACTCAATATGGATACATTCACTTAAAGCCAAAAGGAATGTTTGTCTTTAAAACAACCCTGACACTGCTAGCTGGGAGAGCTGTTTGCATTTAAAATGGGCCGAGTGAAGGGTGCAAGATGCATGTACAAAGCAGGCTGGTGAAGCAGAGTCTTTTCTCCTTATTAAGAGGATTTTTAACATTTATTGTATTTTCATGCTGCTCAGAGCCACGTGTCACCAGGAAAGTAGGTGCTGGTAGCGTTCTTCCTTTGAGTCCCCAAATGCAGGAGGGTGTTTGCCTAAACACAGGAGCACAGAAGCGAGACTTGTGTATTTTGTATAGGAAGCTGCTTTTGTTTGCTGCCAGTAGGATACACAATGTGCTCTCTACAGGGGAGCAAGATGTAGGACTGTACAAACACCAAGCAGCAATACCTTACATAACCGGCCCTGGGGGAGAGTTATGTGTCATGAGGAGAAACAGTTTTGCCAGAAAAGGTAAAGCACAGGAGGTGATGTAGAATTCATGGATGAAAACAAGATGCTGGTGGAAAAAAACCCCACCAAATTGTCTGTGCAGATGATCCCCAGGCAGAGGAAAACAGCCACAGAGCTGTGACTGCAGATTAACAGTCGATTCATCACTTATTGCAGCAAATGCCTTCCTAATTCTTCCCTCCTGGGGGATTTGGCCTGTCTGCCAGCACCAGGTAGGCAGGATGGCTCATCCAACTCCATCCTGCTCATCCTTGGTGGGCACCAGCCTCTGCTACATGGAGGAAAGGGAGGCTGCAGTGATGCTGGAGCCAGGATTATCTCTGGGGTGGGAGAAAAGGTCCACTGGCTGGTTTGGGAGAAGAGGGTTATTGTGATGCTGGCAGGAGATCCAGGTGTGAGTGTTGTCCCCTGGGTCAAGCACTAGGCCAGGAAGGACTGGGGATGCTTGAGGAGCTGCTAATGCCCTTCCACTACACCCTAGGGACTGCTTGGATGGAGGATGGGAACATAGCATAGCTGGGCAGGACCTCTGTGCTCTTGTGAAAACCGCTATGGACTAGACATACAACGTCACCCCATAATGGCATGGCATGGTCTGTCTTGCACATGGATGAACAGACAAGGCCCCCTCAGATGGTTTGGCATGGAAAAAAGAAGCTCTCTGGAAAGAGATGAAACAATGAAATGTACTTGTGATTTGTTGACACCCTGAAACATTGCTTCCAAGAAGGCCACTCACTGCTTGGCTTGCTGAGAAATTTGGCCCACTGTAACCAGCAGCAGCTTTTCTAAACCTGAATGAAGAGAGGAAAACACCTTTGACCTTCCTGAGAGTCCCTGAAAATGCAGACGTTCTGGTGCTCCCTAGTGCAGCTTCTTCATTTTTAAGTGACCCTGTTAATACTTATGTCTGCCTGAGAGTCAGGGATTTCAGGTGACCTCTCAGAAGACTTGCAGATGACATGGAGAGCAGATATGTGGAGACAGCCTCATCATCACTGCCTGTGCAAAAGTGACCAGTTAAGGCTTCCTAGGAAACAAACACCAGATCTTCCCTTCTCCAGATTCCCACTCCCATTGCCTTCAGTGACAATCTCTTGGCAGTACAGGACATTGTTAGGACCTGAAGGTCTTAACCAAGACATCAGTAAACAACCAAGCCAAACTAACTTGACGTGCTCTTTGCTGAAGTACGTTATTTCTGACACTTCATTGAGGGTCCTTCCCCTAATTGCAAACATGTATCCACAATCACCACAGAATTTCAACAAAAAGATGGAAAACCTAAAGTGAAGTGCTGTACTGTCTCTGATGTTAAGCAGGGAAACGGGTTTGGTTTTTACAGATGTCTTTTGCACTTCAGAGAAGCACTGCAGTTGCAGATACCAAACCAACTAAGAAATAGCAGCTCTGCTGCCAGTGGAGACAAAACACTCCCCAAAGTCCATTTTTAATAGAGAGGCAGCAGCACTGCCAACAAGATAAAAGGTAAAGAATGACTTTGAGCGATTTTCCAATTTAAAAAAAAAAAGAAGAAGAGAAAGTCATTCTAGTCATATTCTGAGATGAAGCAGAAGTGCAGATTAGATGAATACCATATTTGCACCAGGCTGGGAATGCAAGTACATGACCATTAAATTTCTGCAAAGCAATGAAATCTAAGGCAGCCCTGGCTGGCTCTCCAACCCTGTTCCCTGCTCTGGCCAAGCCACCATAGCCCAGCCTCTGCTGCTGGGACATGAGGAGTTCCACTGCCTTGAGGAATTGGTATGAGACCTGGGCTGAAAGTACTGTAAAGAGCAGGGGATTTTTAGTACAGTTGTGCTGAAAGCAGTAGATCTTTGCTGAGGGTTTAAAAGCAAGTTAGGAAATACATAGGATCTGCTCACAAGTTTTTCTCCCTGACAAATGCTCACAAGGCTCAAAGCCTAAGAACTTGACAGAAAACTAGGAAAAAAAGTGAAAAATTAAATCCCCAAACCCCCAAGCCAAAAATCTGAAGGAGATCTGAGGAACTCAAAAGGTGCAGAACAAACTGTATTAAAACAAACAAACAAACAAGCAAAACAAATCAAACCACAAACCAAACCCAAAGAAAACAAACATACAACAAACCCAATATAGAACAGAGGCCTAAAGAGAATTTCTGGAAGAATGTATTTGTAAGAAGTGAATTTGCCTGTTCCTTCGCAGTATTAAAAGAGAACATTTTGAATTGTCTTTCCACCCATCTTTCTCCTAATACTGTTTTTTTAATAACATTGATTAAACCAAAATAATCACCTGAAAATATAAATTTGGTGAACTCCATAGAACTTCAATTCAGTTTGCAATCACACATACACACACAAAAAAAACAACTAAACAAAATCAACCAAACCAAAACCAGCAATAAAACCCCAAACAACCCACAAAAAAAAAAAATTCCCCCCCAAAACAGCAAAAAAATGAATATTTGATTCTGAATTTTGCACCCTCACATTTATGTTTGCAGGTCAGACACAACCATTAATTCATTTTCAGAAATATTTAAAGCCCTGCTTCTGAAATTATTTGCAGTGCTGATTTAGGTCTTTGCAGAACTGGAACTTAATATACTTCTGAGAAAGGATTAATTGGTCACCTGTAAACCAAGATATTTGAACTGCCACTGCAGAACAATTTTTGAGTGTGCTGTTCTCTGTAGCACATAACTTTCTTATTGCCAACAAGCCAAAATACTGCAGTGTTGAAAACATCATTAGAATTTTACCTGAAAATCTTGGTACTACAGTATTTTTTTGCCTGAGCCTTGATGAAACAGAAGTTCAGTTCTCCTCACCACATATTTTTAAAAATTTTAGAATGCAACCTCAAGAAATTATGACTTCAGATATATTTCTTGGTGCCTTAGCAGCTTGTGAAACTCTGTAAACCCCATGTAAGTATAACAATGAAACTGACTGCAGGAACTCAAAGGTGTAAAATATTCTTTAACCTGCAAATAAAAATATGCAATTATTCTTCCATCTTTGTTAAGCATTGTGAATATATCAATAACTTGTTTGAAATACAGCTTGATTTCTATCCTCTTCAAGACAGTAAGGTGTGGCTGATAGGGAGAAATAAGTGTTTTATACATTGATAGGACAGCTTTGCTCTTGCCATCATTACACAACAAAATGAAAAGAATTTATACAGTTCTATGGTTTAGAATCAGAGAATTGTCAGGGTTGGGAGGAGCCCCAAGGATCATCTAGTTCCAACCCCCCTGCCACACACCTCACACTAGAGCAAGTTGCTCAGAGCCACATCCAACCTGGCCTTAAAATCACGAGGATGATGAGGGAACTTGAGCATCTCCCCTATGGAGAGAGACTGAGAGCCCTGGGGCTGTTTAGTCTTGAGAAGAGAAGACTGAGAGGGGATCTGATCAATGTCTATCAGTATTTGAGGGGTGGGTGTCAAGTGGAGGGGGCCAGGCAATTTTTGGTGGTACATGGTGATAGGACAAGGAACAATGGGTTCAAACTAGAACATAGAAGATTTCACCTCAACATGAGGAGAAACTTCTTTACAGTGAGGGTGACAGAGCATTGGAACAGGTTCCCTAGATGGGTTGTGGAGTCTCCTTCTCTGGAGACTTTCAAAACCCACTTGTGCACCTGCATCCCTGTGCAGACTACCCTAGGTGATCCTGCTTTGGCAGGGGGGTTGGACCTGATGATCTCTTGAGGTCCCTTCTTGATGATCTCTTGAGGTCCCTCTGATATGCTGTGATATTGTGATACTATAACTCCAGGGATGGGGCTTCCACCACCTCCCTGGGCAACCTGTTCCAGTGTCTCACCACCCTCATGGGGAAAAATTTCTTCCTTACTTCCAATCTGAACCTGCCCACTTCTAGTTTTGCTCCATTCCCCCTAGTCCTATCACTACCTGACATCCAAAAAGTCCCTCCCCAGCTTTCTTGTAGCCCCCTTCAGATACTGGAAGGCCACAAAAAGGTCTCCTTGGAGCCTTCTCTTCACACTGAACAGCCCCAACTTTCTCAGTCTTTCTCCATAGGAGAGATGCTCCAGACCTCTGCTCATCCTTGTGGCCCTTCTCTGGACATGTTGCAAACATTTAGTTAGGTCATTTATCCCTTCAAAGGTATATATAACATAATTTTAAGAGGTTTTCTTCAAGTCTGAACAACTTTTGATACAAGTTAACAGATTTCTTAAGATACTAACATCTCTAAGGGGCAGCTTCTATCATGTAGGTTGTTCAGGATGAAAAGGAAAAAAATATTTGTGCAGTTCAGCTCTTTGAAAAAACAATGTTTAATTAGCATGTTTTTATTTCTCACTGCACAACTGAAAAAGTATGAACACAATGATTTAAAAAAGAAGTAAAATGTTAGTTGTCTAGTAGATGCACTGTAATTTATCACAGTGTGCTTTAACATACAGGTTCTCACAGCTTAGTATTGCACTGTGGAATCCTTTTCCCTAAATGTTTTTAATATTCAAATCCAAAACAATTAAAAAATGTAAAATCCTACTTTGGGGGGAAAACTCAAAGTATGTAACAGTGAGTGTGGGGATTTTCATAGTTTTCCATTACAAGATTAATAGTATATGTTTATTTTTTTCTCACTCTTCCTCTCCATGCTTAGTACTACCACCATGCTCCACATCCCCTTTTTTTTATTCACTGAATCATTGGACAGTTTGGGTTGGAAGGGCCCTTAAAAGGTCATCTAGAACAACCCCCTGCAATAAGCAGGGACATCTTCAACTAGATGCTCAGATCTCTATCTAGCCTATCTTTTAATGGGCAGGACATCTACCACCCCTCTGGATGACCTGTGTTTCAAGTGTTTCATCACTCTCATTTATAAAAATGTCTAATCTGAGTCTACACTTTTTTAGAATCATAGAATTTTTAAAGTTGGAAAAGACTTCTAAGATCAAGTCCATCCATCAACCCAACACCACCATTCTCACTAAACCATGTCCCAAAGTGCCATATCTCTATGGTTTTTGAATGCCTCCAGGGATGATGGATCCACCATCTCCCTGGGCAGCCTAATCCAATGCCTGACCACTTTTTCAGTAAGGAATTTTTTTCTAATATCCAATCCAAACCTCCCCTGACACAACTTGAGGCCATTTCCCCTCATCCTATCTCTAGTCACTTGGGAGAAGAGACCAACACCCACCTCACTGCAATCTCCTCTCAGGTAGTTGCAGAGAGTGATGAGATATCCCCTCAGCCTCCCCCAGACTAAACAATTCCAGTTCCTTCAGCAGCTTCTCGTAAGACTTGTTCTCCAGATCCTTCATCACCTTTGTGGCCCTTCTTTAGTCATGTTCCACAATTCAATGTCCTTCTTTCAGTGAGGGGCCCAAAACTGAACACAGTAGTCAAGGTGTGGCCTCACCAGTGTTGAGTACAGGGTCAGGATCACTTCCCTGCTCCTGGTCATCAAACTATTCCTGATGCCATCTTAAGAACCATTATCTCTTGTCTTGTCTCAACAGACCCTACTGAAAAGTTTGTTCCCATCTTTCCCATAATCCTGCTTGATGGACCAAAAGGTCACAATAAGTCTTCCCAGAGCCTTTTCTTTCCCAGACCAAACAAGCACAACTCTCTCAGTCCGTCCTTGTAGGAGAAGCATTCCATCCCCTGATTGTTTTTGTGGCTCCACTCTGGGCATGCTCTAACAGGTCCATGGCTTTCTTGTCCTTCTGAGGACTGCAGAGCTGGACACAGTGCTCCAGGCAGGGTCTAACCAGAGCAAAGTGGCAGAGCCACCTACCCTCACCTGTGGCCCTTCTCTTGATGCAGCCCAGGGTAGGGTTGGCTTTCCAGGCTGTGAGTGCACATTGCCAGCTCACGTCCAGATTTTCATCCATCAAGGCCCCTAACTCCTTCTCCACAATGCTGCTCTCAATCCCTTCATCTCCCAGCCTATATTGATAATGGGGGTTGCCTTGACCCACTTGCAGGACTTTGTTGAACCTCATATGGTTCCCATGGACCCATTTCTCAAGCTTGTCTAGAGTCCTACATTCTAACCTCCAGATAAAAACCAGATAACATTAGGATATGCAAATTACCAACAGTCTTAAGTAGTTTGCAGTGTTAAAAATCCTAAATAATGAACACACTTAAAATCCAGAAACTCCTGAATCAGGAAGAATTCCACACAGGCTGGAAAGAACAGGCATGTAAGAGAAATGTAAGACATTTTTTTCCCTAGAGTGAATGGATGTCCATTTTCAGATCTGTCTCTTATGTACTTTGATCTGCTCTTTCCTTTATACTTTCAATAGAAAAGAAGTTTGAATGTAATGTGACATTGGTTCAAATCAAAACAGGGCACCTATGCAAAGCTGCCTCAACTTTGATGAGATCTTCCCCCTGCCTCAGCTATTTGGGAGCAGTTCTCAACCTCTCATGCAAGTTGGAACAATTCTACATTCCCTATGCCACATTAATACTGCATGAAACACAACCTGATGAAAATTTAAGAGTGCTTCAAAAGCTGTAGTAAAACATATACTTTCAGTACACTAGATTAAGCAAAAGCATTACCTGCTCACATGCATGCTGTTGGTGCTTGGAAGTTGAGGACATGATACTGTGTTAGCCTTGAGTTGGGAGACTGCTAGCATACAGTAAAGAGAGATTAATGGAGTTCCCTTTACACATATTGAGCACACACAGAAGAAGTCTTCAGCTAGCAATGCAATTTTGGACTACAATTAAAGAAAAAAGTTACACAAGGGATAGGGGATTAAGAGGTTTCATATCTTCATATCAGTCCTAACATTAATTTCAGCTATACTGCAACAGAGGGTGAGGTCTGCAGTTCAAGTAACCAAACCAATCTTTATGCATTGCAGAAAAGTCTTTCTGTTAGATGAGAGAAGGTCCTCATGGCACATATGCTCCCTGAGGCAGTATTCATTTATACTAATGACTATTGTAGAATGATTATAATAGGAAAAATATGACTAATTATTCCTTAATGATTATCTTAAGTGTCTTATTTTGCATGGATGCTGACCTTGTGCCAGGTACTGTACAACACACAGCCATCAGGGAAATACCTGGTGTTCTACTGTGACCTACTTAGCACCAGAACAATCCTTATCACGCTCAAGGAAGTGGCCAACATGAACATCTTACTACAGCAGCTAATACCGGGAGTTATTCCCTTGTTTCAAGCGTAAAGTGCCCACCTTTTAGCCCTAAAGCTCTTGATTTAACATGCCACTAATCCTGGATGGGAAAGATTATGTCATGCACCAATACTGTCTGTATAGATTTTGCTAGAATGTCCAGTCAAAGGACACACACACTCACAAAAAAAGAGCACCTGATTTCCAAATACTCTTATGAGTTTTTAAGCAAATTATTTAAAAATAAGTAGTCTCAAGCACATGAACACCTCACTTTCCTCTGCTTTTTAATTTTAAATCACAGCCAATCATCAACAATAATAAGGACTGAGAGAGGGGTACAAAAGAAAGTTTCCTTTTCTATCTATACACAAGTCAAATAATATTTTTACTGTATAAAATTTCCAAGGAGCAGATTCCTTTCTTCAATAGCAGAATATTACAGATTATTACAGATTTTCTAGCCCCCTCCTGCCTGCCCTAATCTTTTCCTCCTTTGGTGCTTGCAAGCCACCCTTCTCCCAGTTCAGAAGGTAGCTGGTGAGATACTTGTCTATGATTTCCTTCACTTCTCCATTTTCTTGGCTCAGGTTCTTCCTCCACATCCAACTTACTTAGTTCCACAAGGCTTTGCTGTCCAGCTCTGGCCCTACTATCCAGAGAGGAGCCCAGCAGCAAGGTCAATTCCCACCTCCCTTCCCATTTCTGTGCCTGTTCCAAGCACTTAGACATTTTTCTTTGCTGACCTTTGCATATGGGAAAAGCAAAACTGCCAAAGTCTGCAAACCTGGTAGCTATTCCTCCTCAAAATGCACTCTGCCATGGTGGTTACCACCAAGAGCAGACTGTGCTGGTTTGTGTCTTCCCCTGTTCAGACTCTGCTCACTTTCATCCACCTGTTACTGACTGTTTCTCCTTACAGGTTACAGCACGTTGTGCCCAAGCACACAGACACACAGAGTCAACAAATTAGAAAGCTAAGAAGTCAGAAATGGCCACTCAGAGGAGCAGCAGCATTTCTTACCCTTGATACCTCCAGGTTTCATCTTTCCTGGCATCCTTCACCACAAAATGGAAATGAGGAAAGAGCTATGGGCACTTTGACTTTCCATATTAATCAAAGTCATGGGGGCTTTGGTTTGGCTTTGTCTTTTGGGGTTTTTTTTCCTGCTCTTTGGTTGTGAGTGGGTTCTCACAGTTTCTGTGAAGACTTAGAGAGTGAGTGTGACCCACACACGATGCAGCTTTTCCTTCATGAGTGTATCCTGGGACTGAAGCTGTTCCTGCACATGAGGTGGCAGCAGGAATGGGCTCTCTCTCTCTTTGCTGCTGAGAAGTGGATTTGGGTTCACACTTTCCTCTTGCTTCATTTTGGCAGCTGGTGCTACCACAGAGAAAGTCTCAGCAGCACAGGAATCAGGCAGTTTCTCACAAATTTGCATTTCTCAGGAAGCTTTATTCCAACAGATCTCTTTATTTATAGAGAAGATGGATGCTCTTGTAGTTAAGGCTGCAGTCCAGGCCTTCTGACATGTGGATGTACTTTCCCTAGGCTTCTTGTATGGCTGGGGAAATACAGTATCACCATGCCTTTCCCCCATGCATGTAAAGGAAATGTGAGAGCCCTTTCATACTTCACCCTGGTTCTGGGAATACAAACTATCTTGGAAATGCTCTGTTGCCACACTAAATGCTGTGCAGAGATAAGATTTCAAGCTTGTCATGGGGACTTGCTGGAAATCTTTCTATGAGACAAAAATCTTGCTGAGTTCATCTAACTTACTGCCTTCCAAGAGTTGCACACAAGCATTTGGGCTTGACAAGCTGGAGAGGACAGGTTTTAACCAAAACATGCCTTTTAAATAATTCTGGAGTGTGGGCTACCAGCCTTTACATCCCCAAACTATCTCCTGTGGGTGTCAGCAGGCTTCTCATGCTCCTGGGTATCCAGCTCTGAGGCAGCATGAATATAATAAATCTTCCAGGCTCCCTATATATGGTCATGAAGCCAGAATCTAAATCATTTAAGGATGTGAAAGAAAGCTTGCACTCCTATAATACATACTTTTATACATATGTCTACATCTATACCTATATATACATACTTATATATATATCATATAATACATACTTTT
The DNA here is from genome assembly GCA_013399975.1 of Indicator maculatus. Taxonomy (NCBI): domain Eukaryota; kingdom Metazoa; phylum Chordata; class Aves; order Piciformes; family Indicatoridae; genus Indicator; species Indicator maculatus. The sequence continues at coordinate 13,237 of VXBD01011176.1, forward strand.
ATCCATACGTGTACATACATACCTATATATCTACCTATATATAAGCATACACCTTTATCAATTGAGCTATGAAAATATACTGCATCATTCTATAAGGCTTGACAGCCAGCAGCTTCCTGGATGCAAGATTTATTTATTTAAAAACATTTCTTCCTTTTTTTTACATTTCTGAAGCAAAAAAAAAAAAAAAGAAATTCAAATGCATCTTTGCTCATGGGAAATAATAATTCTGATTTCAATGTCAACAGAGCAAAAAGCTTGACAAAGAGGAAATCTTGGGGCTCTCAGATGTCAAATATGAGACTCCCAGATGTCAAATATGAGGCTCCAAATGCAAAAGACTCTTTCAAAAGTTTACTGAAAGCTTGCTTGCCCACTGTTCTACCACCCAGTCCCCTGTTTTCTACCCCTTTTAGATCACAGACTGACTTTCCTATTTAGAGTTTAAACTATAAAGCTGGTCTTACAATATCACCAGTCTGCATGCTGAATCCTAAGCTTATATTTACTGACCTGGAAAAAAAATAAATCCCCATTACCTTCTGAATCAGCAGTCATTTCAATGCTGTGCAGAACTCACAAAGGTACATACACAAAATTGAACACCAGCACAAAGCACACAAGTAGCAATCTGAGCGAGGGAGGGCTGGAACACACAGTTTGATGAACCTGAAATCTTTGTTGGAAGAACACTGACAGTCCATCCACAAGTGGGAGAACTGCTCCAAAATTCAGAAATTATTTTTAAGGAGGTCAGTGTGGATTTTGCTACAGAAAAATGTGCATTTATGTGTTTCACAGTCACAGAATCACAGAATGTTAGGGCTTGGAAGGGACCTCGAAAGACCATCCAAGTCCTATCCCCCTGCCAGAGCAGGATCACCTAGAGCAGATCACACTGGAACACACCCAGGTGGGTCTTGACTCTCCAGAAAGGGAGATTCCACAACCCCCTTAGGCAACCTGTTCCAGTGTTCTGTCACCCTCACAGTGAAAAAATTTTTCCTCACGTTTCCATGGAACTTGCTCTGCCTCAACTTCCACCCATTGCCTCTTGTCCTGTCATTGGGCATCACTGAGCAGAGCCTGGCTCCATCCTCTTGGCACTCACCCTTAGGATATTTATAAACACAAATGAGGGCACCCCTCAGGCTCCTCTTCTCTAAGCTAAAGAGCCCCAGCTCCCTCAGTCGCTCCTCACAAGTCTCTCCTCCCTCAGTCTCTCCTCCACTCTCCTAATCATTTTTGTGGCTCTGTGCCACAAGAACATGCAAGAATGAGAAATGCAAAGCAGTACACAAAAAGCAGTTAAGCATAAGTCTCTGTAAGAGTGTAAGTGCTTTGAAACAGTAAACATATGATGAAGAAAACTGACAAAATCTAAACATTTCATCTTTTATATCAAGGCACTAGAAGCACCTATTCCTTAGTGGAGAGGGAAGTGCATTCCTATGCAGATTTTTTATACTCAGAAGCTAGATGAAACAAGGTAACCTCTAGGGTATGAATAAGTTTGTGCATAAAGGCCCTCCCTAGCAAGATCCAGACCTATGACTCAGGCTTCAGGACATCAAAAGGTTACAAATAAATAATGTAAAAAGGAAATGTAGACTTACTAACTTGCAAAACTTGAATTTTGTTAACCTTTGTAGACTCCAATTAGAGCTTCTGAAGTTTTGCTGAGGCTGTGCCCAGGTACAAACTATGTCCAAGTGCTCTAACTTTCTATTTTTTCAGACATCTTCAGGAAAAAGAGTGAACAGTTGAGGACTGTGGAAGCCAGTGTGATACAACATTAAAAACATAGCAAGGCAGAAAGATGCAATTTTGTGCTAGGCTGCAACAGCATCTAATCATCCCTGCAATGTCTCATTGCTGTTACGAACAACTCTACTGTGTGAGTGAGTAAAAGAAGTAGAAAGGAATAAATCATTCTAAAAATGTAATGTGGTGGATGAGGCACCATGAAAAATTCCTCATGTTTATTATAAGCAAAAAAACCCATGACATTATGCCAACAGAAGAGTGATGAAATGCTCCATGGGAAGTCCACCTGAAGGAAACAGATGGGAGAAAAAAATGGGAACACCACAAAGTGGGGAACAGAGACAAATGGTCTCCATTAGTGGACTGGTAAGGGCAAGATTTGGTTTGACTCTGGAAATTCTGTCAGCCAGATAAAGCCCCAGATTTAAGGAGGGACTGATTCCAGTTTTGCTCCACATGCAAAATGGACCCTTAGTTTGTTCCTGAAAGGAAGTTGTAGCAAAGTGGGTGTTGGTCTCTTTTCCCGAGTAACAAGTGCTAGGATAAGAGGAAATGGCCTCAAGTTGCACCAGAGGAAGTTTAGCTTGGATATTAGGAAAAATGTCTTCACTGAAAGGGCTACCAAGCATTGGAATAGGTTGCTCAGGCAATCAGGTAAATCACCATCCCTGGAAGTATTTAAGTGATGTAGGTTTGGCACCCAGTTACATGCCTTAGTGTTGGACTTGGCAATGATGGGTTTCTAGCTGGACTCAATGACCCTAAAGGTAGTTTCAAACCTAAATGATTCTAGGATTCTATTATTCTATAAACAAAATTGCATATGGTGTGAAGCAGTGGGCAACCAAGCTCACCTTGGCTGTCTTTCCTTTTGTATCCTCCCTGTGCTCTTCTCTTAGCCTTTTCATATTGAAAGCTTGTGTTAACCGTGGGGTTTCTCTTGAGATGCTCTGCAATAGGTGAATTTGAACATGAGGGGGAGCAAAAGGAACTCCTTCTCTTGAAAGAGCAACCCAGGCATACTGCAAAAGTCCTCTTTCCCCCTCCTAGGGTAGGGCCTAGGCAGACCCTACCCATGCCATGTGAGAAACCCACAGGCTGCCAGAACACTGTGGTCATGTCATCAACCCTGGGTTGGTGAGCAGGTCCTCATGGGCTGGTTGCTTCTCTGCCATGCCCCTTAGCCAGTGTGACTAGAGCTGGGGGGCAGACTTGGTGTGCCACTGGTCCCAGCCCTCCCTCCCCATCACTCTACACCAGACTTATTCACACTCAGGGCAGCCATCACAGCATTCCCTTCTGTGCTGCTGCTGCAGCAGTGCATTCAATTTGGACTTGGGAGTCAGCTTACGTGGCCAAGGGATTTCCATCTCCTGCCATCCCCACTCATCCTCCACCCACACCCACACAGACACTCACTGAGTGGGACATCTCAGGCCTCACTGCTTTGCAGGGTGTCTTCTTGGCTTCTGGAGAACGACTACCTCCTCCACACTTTAATTCTCCAACTGTTAGAAGCATCTGCCCTTTATTAGCTCTTGATGCCAGGAGCTCAGGGACATGAACTCATTTTTGATGATGAATATATTTCCTCCCTCTCTCCCTCCATACCACCCCATTTCTCTCTTTAACCCACCTCCCAAAACCCACCACTCCAAAATGCAGTGCTCATGCCTGTCATCTCTAGATCCACTTTAACTATAATAGTAAAACGGTTTCCATGGCAAATTTGCAGGATTTAATCTTGGGAAAAAAAAAAAGAGAAGAATTTTAACATTCTTTCCTTGTAGTAGAACATGCTGGATAGCAAACGAATTTGTCTGTTATGTGTTGGCTTCAAGTATAATGAAGAGGTGATTTGGTACAATCAACACAGCTTCACCAAGGGCAAATCCTGCCTGACAAACCTGGTGGCCTTCTATAACAAGGTCACAACACTAAGAGATGAAGGTTGAGCAACTGACATCGTTTACCTGGACCTGAGCAAAACCTTCAACACTGTTCTGCATGACATCCTGGTCTCCAAGATGGTTGGCTGGGTCTGGGTTTGGTGGATGGACCATCCAGTGAATAAAGAACTGGCTTGATGGCTGCACCCCAAGAGTGGCTGTCAATGGGTCCATGTCCAAGTGGAGGCCAGTGACAAGTGGAGTCCCTTCGGGATCAGTACTGGGACCAGTCTTGTTCAGCATCTTCATTAGTGACATGGACAGNTGTACTGCACTCTGGTGAGACCCCACCTGGAGTACTGTGTCCAGTTCGGGAGCCCCTATTACAAGAAGGATCTGGATGTGCTGGAAGGTGTCCAGAGAAGGGCTATGAGGATGATCAGAGGGCTGGAGCACCTCTCCTGTGAGGACAGACTGAAAGAGTTGGGGCTGTTCAGTCTGGAGAAGAGAAGGCTCTAAGGAGACCTTACTGTGGCCATCCAGTATCTGAAGGGGCCTACAAGAAAGCTGGGGAGGGACTTTTTAGGGTGTCAGGTAGTGATAGGACTAGGGGGAATGGAACAAATGTAGAAATGGGTAGATTCAGATTGAATGTTAGGAAGAAATTCTTCCCCATGAGGGTGGTGAGACACTGGAACAGGTTGCCCAGGGAGGTGATAGAAGCCTCATCCCTGGAGGTTTTTAAGGCCAGGCTGGATGTGGCTCTGAGCAACCTGATCTAGTGGGAGGTGTCCCTGCTCATGGCAGGGGGATTGGAGCTAGGTGATCCTTGAGGTCTCTTCCAACCCTAACAATTCTGAATTCTGAATTGATTCTGATAGATTCTGAACCTACAAATTCTGAATTCTAAATTGATTCTGATAGATGCTGAATCTACAAATTCTATGGTTTTATGATGGGGCACTGATTTATGTCCACAGAGATTTTGCCCTATTATTTACTTTTTTTTTTTCCTTGTAACCAGAAAGTTTCTTATCACTGCCAAGGGAACAAGATCAACAGAATTTAAAGCAAGAGCTTTGTGCAAAAGCTGCTTAGAAGCATGCAGAGTTTACTGGGAAATGACCATGTTTCTAGAAGCTTCTCCTTTCTGAAACCCCCAGTTGAAGCACTGAGGGCAAAGATACTATTTGCTATTTGGTTCTTCCAGGTGGTACTGAATACCCTCATGGAAATTACTCTTTCTTATAATGCTCCAAAGGTATTTGCTATAGTGGCTGCAAATATCTTGTTTCTTGGCATTGTAACCTGAGGGACATTCAGTTTATGGTGTAACAGAACAGACTTCAGTTTCCACTGGAATATCAGCAGTGTCACATTGTTTTTTACTTCAAACATTTTTCCCCCTTCATATTAATTCAATCAAATTGATATGGATTGAGAGAGCCTTTCTGGCTGGCACCAAGTTTGTACACTCTCCAATTTTGCAAGTACAGATACAAACACATTCAAACAAAGCCTGTGAATTATTGAAGATGATTAAATAAATGGATCTTTGGTCTTCTGTTTCTTTCAGCCTGGTAGCTGTTCTCAAATGTTCTTGAAAAATAGCTCCTGCCCCACCCCTCAACTCCACCTTCTTCTGTGATTCATGCTACTTCAAGGAAGATATCAGGCAATAAATCTTCTAGATATATTTCAAAAAAATCAATACCTATACTGTTAATGAAATTAGCTGTACACTTAACTGACACATTCCTTAGCATAGCACTTGTTTCCTTGAGAAAAAAGTATAACAGGGAACCACTGGGGGAGGGGTTGGAAATCTCTGTCTGAAATCTCAACAAAAACTATTAGGAAGTTTTGTGGATCCTGATCATACTTTCCCCCCACTCTTGTCTGCTAACTGCAGACAAGAGAAAAAAATATTTTACAGTAGTTAAAAAAAATTTATATATATTTAGTATTTTCCTCTCCGTTACAGTTTCTACAACGTACTAACAAGACGTACACCCAAAATGCAAAACTCAGATCTAAGCTGAACTGCTTTACATTTATTAAAAACCCCCACACAAACTCAAAAGGATTCATTTGAACTCTCTCAGTTGCCCTAAAATACATTAGTGAAAGAACTAAAACGATCTGTCAAAATGTATAGTGAGAACAATGTTTGCATGCTAGGGCTATTTATTATTTGTGGGGTGGCAGCTCCTAGGGTCTTTGGTGGACACCTGAGTGCCTTCCACCTGTTTCATTATAAACTTATAAAAGCCTGTAAGGTCCTTCTTGGCACCAGCAGAATATGAATACTAACAGAAATGGCAGTTCCTGCTCTAAAGTGCCCAGAGTTAAACTTTGTCCTTATTTTCTTCCAAGAAGCAGCAATACAGTAATCCTAGATAACTAGGTATTGGCCTTTTTATAAACAAAGGTAGGACTGGCTGCTTTTGATGACTAATGAATACAAAAAGAATAACTTAGGCATATACTTATCTTAGTGTGTGCGTGTATATATATATAAAATATATAATAATTATTTTAGTGTGTATATATATATTTTATATATATAATTATTCCTTGTGTAACTATGTGTGAGTGTACATTTAATCAATCTACTGTATTTTTTTAAAGAAGTCATAATAAAAAGATTAATCAACACAGCTTAAACATTGAAAAGTCCATGTTAAAATATTAAATGAGTGGGAAAATGTAATACCTTTGAAGGAGCATTTATGACAGTGGCACCTTCATCCTGCTACAGTTGCAAAGCTGCAAAGAGTCTTTTGAAGAGCTTATTCTGAATCTACCAAGTTAAGCCTAAGTGGAAGAGATTGTGAGAAGGATCTTGGGATAAGAGAGGTAATCGTTTACAATCCATCTTAATTGGGCTTGCAATCCACCTGTAAATCATCTGTCATCACACTTCCACCTCTTTACTTTTTTTTCTCACTAGTAGAAGGTGAAAGGGAGAAAATAATTTGATATCAACAAGACATTTTGTTAGAGCAGGTATTTTTTTTGATACATTCCCAACACAGAGAATCTGTTCTTTGGTAAATTGTTTGCAAGCCACGGATGGTGAAGTGGAAGACACAAAACTTTGTTTGGCATTGGTTCTCTAAGGATCCCTTCAAAGGTTAATCAGCAGATCAACAAATCACTTTTGCAGATTAATCAAATCTGCATGCAAGGCAAAGCATAAGTCCTTCTCATGGAGATCCTGGTGGCTTCATTTATTTCAACAGGCTCAAATTCACACAGTGGCTCTAGAAGGCACTATTAATTAATGGTAATTGTGTGTCAGCCTCCTAACGAGTCAGATGAGCTCTTGCCTTCCTTCTGCACCCTAGTGAATTCATCTGGGTGTGGGATTCAGGGAAAGCTTGTTAAATATTGAGCCCTGGCAATGAGAGACAAATGCAGTGCTCCAGGACTGCTGCTATTTCTTAAGAGTTTGGGCAGGAAGAGGGCTGTCCTCATCATTTCAGATTCTTTCATAACATTTTTTTTCCCTAAATCAAATAGCAGGACTAAAAAGTGTTAGACACACATTCATATGATTTACTTGCTGCCTTCATTTTCACAGAATCACCTTTAGAAATATAAACATTCTGTATTTGTGTGTCTCTTTTTTCAGACAGATAACACTACCTATTTTGTAGGCACTTGCATTAAAGAAGTTAATCTCATCAGAAAGTCTATAAGGCACAAAACTTACCAAAAAAACAGGACAAATGTCTGCTCATTCATTACTGAACTGGCTTTGCTGAAATTTTTGCAAGAGAGTGTTTCAGTATGCTTGCAACTCTTTTTCTTGGTGCATTAAATAGAGTAATATTAATTGAATTAGCACAAACCAGATCTTGAAAACGTTCTCATGGAACATCTTCATCTGTCATCTTTGCCACAAGTACCACTGCACAGTATGCCTGTAGCTTTGTATGTACCACTTGTCTACAAGCACTGCACAGTGCACGTATTTCCAGAGGTGATATGCATTGATTTGAATCGTGATTCTACAGATCTTCTGGTCAATCTCCACCTACATGCACAGAGTACACTCCACATCTCAGTGTAGCTTTGCCTAGGAGCACCTCTCCTACGAGGAAAGACTGAAAGTGTTGGGGCTGTTCAGTCTGGAGAAGAGAAGGCTCCAAGGTGACCTTATTGTGGCTTTTCAATATCTGAAGGGGGCCTACAAGAAAGCTGGGGAGGGACTTTTTAGGATATCAGGTAGTGATAGGACTAGGGGGAATGGAATAAAGCTGGAAGTGAGGAGAATCAGGCTGGATGTGAGGAAGAAGTTCTTCACCATGAGAGTGGTGAGAGCCTGGAATGGGTTGTCCAGGGAGGTGGTTGAGGCCCCATCCCTGGAGGTGTTTAAGGCCAGGCTGGATGTGGCTCTGGCCAGCCTGATCTAGTGTGAGGTGTCCCTGCCCATGGCAGGGGGGTTGGAACTAGATGATCCTTGTGGTCCCTTCCAACCCTGACTGATTCCATGATTCTAATTCATCATAAAAATGCAAGCAGGGATGATCTGAAAAGCAGAATATTTTCACCTCCATATGAAAGCTCTGTAGAGATCTCTGGGAAACCACTGCCCAAGTCTCTGGACTTCCACGCTGACATTCACCCAGCTGGAAGGCTGCTTTTGTAAGTGGAATTTGGTGATACTATGTAGTAGAAAGTGTAGTGTGGAGATTGTGTTTTCATAGGAAGAAATTTCCAAGAACACAGAGGGCTGCATATAATGGAACAACCACTTAGTAGTGAGGTCCATGTTCTGTACATCAGAAATGTCTTCATGATGGGAAACCAATAAATTTGATGATGGAAAATATGTCAAAGTTCTGTTGTGATCTTCAGCAGTAAAGCCCAGATGCAGCATACACACTTCATCATGACATGATGAAGAACATTTGTAGTTCATTGCAAATGATATTCTCTGGCTCTGTGCCCCTCGATTTAAGAAAAATGTTGGGATGCTCCAACATGTCCAGAGAAGGGCAACAAGGCTGGTGAGGGACCTGGAGCACAAGCCCTATGAGGAGAGGCTGAGGGAGCTGGGGGTGTTTAGCCTGGAGAAGAGGAGGCTCAGGGGAGACCTTATTGTTCTCTGTTACTACCTGAAAGGAGGTTGTAGCCAGGTGGGGGCTGGTCTCTTCTCCCAGACAACTGGTGACAGAATGAGAGGACACACCAACCTCAGATTATTACTGGTTAAAGAAGCTACTTTCTTGGGTTTCATTTTGTTAGTTGCTTGCAAAACCACACAGAAACTGGTACAGCACATAAATGAAAAATGGAAGTATGACTTCCAAAGGGAAAAGAGCTTAGGCTGTTCTTTTTCCTGAGTTTTTAATTATAATCTCTTCTGTTCAATTGAGCAGCTGCAGTGGCAGGTGATATACAATGGCTTGCCAGTGGCTCTACAGATACTTGCTGACAGCAGAGGAGTAGGATAATGAGAGTGCTCTGGGCTTGGGTTTGGGCTGTGTTGGGGAGCACCATCTTCCCACTCTAGTCAATCCTTGGTTTCTATAAACCAATTAGTATCCATTTCTCCCCCATTTTTGTGGCACTTTCTTCCTACACTCATTGCCTTTTCCTCTTTGGTCAGTCCTAGCCTATAATTCAGGATTTCCCACCCCAGATATCCTTTTTTTCTCCCCACTTCTATTCCTCTCTAATGCACAACCCACTCAAGAACACTCTTCACACCCATGGTCCCAGGTCTCTCCTGGTTCCTCATCTGAGCTTCCTTTTTATTTCCACCATCATATCTTGACTTCTTCACCTGTTCACCTGGTCAGGGAAGATGTGATCTGTACATCATGCACACCATCACAGCTATGACCTGCTAACAAGGGAAAAGGAGGTGGTACTGCCCTCTACTACCTGTATCAAAGCCACTCACATGGTGCCTTACAAGAGAATACACAAGAGTTATTTCCCAAAAACAAATGGCCATCATCCCTTCTGCCTCTGTGTAAGTGTTGTCTTCATTGCTCTCTCCTTCTTCACTCTTCTTTCAGCAAGACTTGGACAGACTGGAGAGCTGGGCAAAGATGAACTTAACGAGGTTCAACAAAGATAAGTGCAGAGTCCAGCATCTGGGAAACAATAATAAATTGCACCAGTACAGGTTAGGAGGCAATCTCTAGAGAGCAGCCCCGTGGAGAAGGACCTGGGAGTCCTGGACAGGTTATCCATGAATCAGCAATGTGCCCTTGCGACCAAGAGGGCCAATTGTATCCTAGGGTGCATTAAGAGGAGTGTGTCCAGCAGATCAAGGGAGGTTCTCCTCCCCCTCTACTCTGCCCTGGTGAGACCTCACCTGGAATATTGCATCCAATTTTGGGCTCCCCAGTTCAAGAGGGACAGGAATCTACTTGAGAGAGTCCAACAGAGGGCTACAAGGATGATTGAGGGACTGGAGGAGAGGCTGAGAGACCTAGGGCTGCTTAGTCTGGAGAAGAGAAGACTCAGAGGGGTTTTAATAAACATTTATAAATATCTGAGGGATGAGTGTCAAGAGGGTCTTCTCAGTTGCAACCTCTGATAGGACAAGGGGCAATAGATATAGACTACAGTGCAGGAGGCTCCACCTCAACATGAGGAGGAACTTCTTGACTTTGAGGGTCACAGAGCACTAGAACTGCCCCGAGTGGTTGTGGAGTCTCCTTCTCTGGAGACTTTCAAGACCCATCTGGACTTGATGATCTCCAGAGGCCCCTTCCAACCCCTAACACCCTGTGATCCTGTAACTCTGTGACTACTGAGTTCCCACAGTTGCTCTGTGGCTGGCCATTTGCTGCCATCCTAAACATCTCCTTGCACGACTGGCGCAGGGTACCTGCCTGAAAACCCTGTTTGCATAAACAGGACTGGAGCAAACACAGTGCACATGCAATGGGGTTTGCAGCATTTCTTCAGATCAGACCCCATGGTAGCTGAAGTCCTTGAACCTTGCTCTTGATTATCCACCTTTCTTCCCCCATTGCTGGGAATAATGTGCCTTTCAATTGCATGTAGCTTTACATTTCCCTGCATGCTTATTATTCGGTTGTATTTTAAGTGCCCTTCCAGTTTTCTCTCTGCATGTGACCACCCACTTCTCCACCTACAGTCTCTATAATGTGATTTCTATCTGCTGTAGCTTATAATGGTTTAAATTATGCTAATTGTATTCAGACATTGAAGTAAAAATCAGTACAACTATTATTCTGCCCATATACAGTACCAGTGCTGGTAGTTATTCACTTCAGAAATGAACATGGCTAATAAGATAAGAAAATTACACTTGCATACAGTTAGTCAGTTTCATTTTTAATTACTGAGAAAAAATTATTTCCATGTCTTCTTACCAAAGCAGAATTAACTCTTTTGCCTCTGCCTCTAGGGCTTTGAGCAACCTGTTAAAGTCTCCCTGTCCTTGGCAAGGGAAGTGGAACTAGATGATCTTTAAGATTCCCTCAACCCAAACCATTTCATGAATTCTACTATTCTATAACTACAGTCACTGTTGAAACTCCAGTTTATACCATGTGTGGTAGTTTTAGACTGATGCCTAGGAAATTTTCCACAGATTGAGTAGGAAAGTGGTAGAATGTAAACAAATTACCATTGGATGCAAAAGAAAAATAATGACAAGGTCTAAATAATCCCATTGGTCTGACAACTAACAAAGTTAGTTGTATAAACTAAATCTCTCTCTTTCTTGGCTTCTTAGCTCTAGCAGATACTAGCTGGGTGCTTCTTGCTGGCTTGCTGACCTTGGCTGCATTCTTCTTGTGGCTAAGTACCAACAAGCTACTCCCTGCTCTCATCTCTCTCTTTTCCCTTGTACAGGGTGGGAGGAAGGGTGCAGAGAAGGGGAAGCTATTGTTAGCCACCTGATTTTGTCCAGGGGGGTTCTTGTATTGTTTTTAAGTTGTAAATACATGTAAATATTGTATATTTTGTACATATTATCCATTGCATTTCAAATTTTTAGATTTTAGTTTTGCTTGCAAATATAACTTCATTTGCTTTCCAACTGAGCTGGTCTGGGAATTTTATTTTGGGTGGTAATGCTCTCAAATTAGCTGGGGGGTAATTTCAACCCACCACACCATGCAAAGTGCTCTCCATAACAATTTCAGATTTGTATTCTTAGGAAAATTTAAGTTGTTTCTGTAAACATTTTCTCTTTCTTGAAATGCCACAGGCAAAGACACCTGCACAGCATCAGGGTGGACTTTTGAGGCCATGCCTGAGCAGCACACACAGTGGGCAGCACATTCCCACCAACCTTGCTCATTATGAAAGCATGAGCCTTCCCTCCACACACACATTTCCTAGTCTAATTTTGTCCATGTGTCACGAACAGACTGGTCTCCACATCTCCCTCTCAAATTTAAGATGAAACTTCTTAAACATTTACTGTGGCAACAGAAAAAATGCTTTCAGAATTTAAGGTGGCCATGATATGCTGTCAGAAGAGGCCAACACACTCCCACACTTGCTATAAATACCGAAGCAGAACACAAGTACAGGCTAGATTTAACTGAATTGCTTCGATCGCTGCGAGGTACACTTGGCTGCATGTGGAAGAGAGAATGTGTCACAACACATTTTGCATAAAGTGAAGAATCCATCTATGAGAAACACTTCTTACTTTGGATTTCCCTCCAGCCAGCACCATGGCAAGGACCCTAGCACTAAAAGTGGTCTAAATCATAATCTGAAGCAAAAGGACACCGTTTCATGGAGGCAAATAGGGCTTCAACCACCCAGGTATGGGTTTGTTTTGCCACGTGGAGCTGAACTCTCCTTGCAGGTGGATGGGCAGTGTTGAGAGCTCTTCTACTATCATGTTTCTCTAGCATTTTTTCACAGAATCACAGAATTATTGAGGCTGGAAAAGACCTCTGAGATCATCAAGTCCAGCCTATGACCCAACACCACAACACCAGCTAAACCATGGCACCAAGTGCCACATCCAATCTTCTCTTAAAGACTTCCAGTGATGGAGACTCCATCATCTCCCTGGGCAGTCCATTCAAGTGCCTAATCAGCCTTTCATAACTTTTTTTTCTTAAATCCTTTTGTTAGTTTTTGATAAAGCCATTGTGAGGGCAGAGAACCAGTCTGCCAGAGTTTGATACCATTTGCATGTCACCTTCCAAAACATTCAGAGCTGAGGTTTTCAAAAAGAACTTGTCAGCAATAATGAAAACCTAGCTGCAAAACCAGCATTGTGTCCTGGGCAAGATGGTTGAGGTACAGGATGGACTTCATGTGTCCTGGTGCTGGGATACTTTTGGAATATTGACTTAGAGAAATCAGTTTCTTGCCTTGATTCACTAAAATCTGAGTGCTCTTCAGTGACTCCAGAGCTTAATCCACTATAAGCAACTCAAACCCAAAACAGGTCCAACCACATCAGTGCAAACTGGGTATGCCACTTAACCTTTCCTTTCAACAGCATTTTATTGCCATCTCCACATGACCTTTGATGTAAGGCAATGGAAAATCAATAGTAGCTGTTACAGATGCTCCACCTTTCCTGTTATTGGACTTTCATTCTTTATTTTGTGCCGTGCCTCTTTTTCTGATCCTGCAAATCTGATTTCTGTACCTAACACCCAATATGTTGATATACTCCCTAGACCTTGGTGAGCTACAGGCTGTATGTTCATGCTACAGTATTGAACATTACAATTTTAAGTGACTTACAAATTAGGTATATCTTTAATACAACTCAGTATATTTAACTCAGAAGAGGAAGTTCTACATTCCCTTCCCTAAAAGTTTCAAGACTATATTTTTTACACACACACACATATGTGTATGTTGTTATCCTCCATGTCAACAGTAAGACTTATGGGTGAAAGTTGCATTTTATCACCATTATAAAACCCACAATGCACTTGCCTAGAACATCAAGAACATCTAATCTCTTAGCACATGCAGAAGAATCTTTTATTGTAATAAAAAAATCTGGATCTCTTCCTAGGATGTTGAATTTCTTTCAAGCCAGGCATGGCTGTGGAGATTTAAACACCTGATTTGTAGTTTTTGTCATTCTTCTTAGTGCATTGAAAGTGTTTCTGAGCATGTGACTGAGGAAGCCAACAAAAATTTGGAATGGCCTGAATTTAAGGGATACAGATGTTTTACAGAATCATATAATTTTTATAATAGCTGCAATTAATTATTCAGGACCATTGCAATGATAGTGCTTTTGGGAAGCACATGTAGATATGTTTAGGTTGCACAGTCTAAGATGCATGGCTGGGGTAGTGACTTGGCATAAAATTACTCCAGTAAAGGGTAATTTCCTCCAGCATCTTCATCTGCTTCAAGTGATTATTTGTCCCTCCCTTTTCTTCCTGCAGCTTCTTGTTTATATGGCATCCTGGACCTTCAGGACTGCTTAGCACTACCTTGCCTGTCACAGTCTGCCATGTCATTCTTCCCACAGGACCTCTTTCCTCTGCCCTCTACTCCTAGGGCAATAGTCTCTGTACTCCCTGCATGCTCCCAAGTCCAGGATTAGTCTCTGCTGTTTACTTACAGGAGAAGTAGGTTCAACCTGCCAGGTGTCATGGAAAAGAATAGCAGGACAACTCATGATGTCAAGGAAGACACAAAGCTAAAAAGCTTCTGTTGTGCATGGAGGAGGAGTGTTTGACAACATGGCCAGCAAGAGACCTCAACAGAGCAGCATACAGCACACCAGCAACAGAAACCATGCTAGCTCAGTCATGAGTTATCACACTCAAGCATGTGCAAACATTTGGCTCATTAGCAGTCCAATGTAAACTCCCAGGAATGATAATAAACCAAGGAAGCTTAAAAAGAGTTATCTCGCAACACTGACATTATTCCTCCTTTCTGATACGATCTGTTTGATGTTGCTCTTCATGAAAGAAGTTCTGTGCTCTCCTAACTCATCAATAAGCAGCTTTGTATAAATCATTCCCATTAATGATTATGTCTTCCTGATGTAAAACCTTAACATGAAGTGCACAACAAGTGTTCTATTACCAGGGTAACAGGTTCTGTGGCAGTAAAATCAACCACAGGCTAAGTGAGTATAATCCGAGTCATTATTGGGTAAATAGTTATGTAGGAATAACTAGAAGTTGTAGGATCCCAGTTAAGTTTGGTGCCACTGTCACTGTGACAGTACCCATGTTCTAACTCACCTTTACCTACTAGAAATCAGCCAGTCTCTTTCAGTCCTGGACCTCATTTTCCATTTTATCCATATAAATTTCCTTGTGTCTCTGACACTGGGTCACTCAATGAACCATCTGTATCGGGCTTAAAGAAAAGCACTGAGCTTAAACCCTTACTTCTGGAGGGGAAGTAGAATCCTGTACCAGAATTAGCAGTAATAGGCTGTTATCAAGATCTGAATAACACTCAGTTTTACAAGGGATCAAGACTGGGGCTCTGAAAATGGAAAGAAAAAAAAAAAAAGGAATGTATTTGTTGCTCTGGAAAACTAAACAGATCGATAGATCACAAATGCTCCAATAAAATGTCCCTGTCCCTGGGCTCCTTTCCATCTCTATAACCTCAGCTGGGCACTGGAGATCTGTTTGCACTCCTCCCATTTTTATTCTGTTCTTTGACACAATCCTGCCACAGACCCTCTGTGTTCTTCCCAGGGACCCTCTGTGTCCTTCCCAGTGACCCTCCGTGTTCTTCCCAAGGACCCTCCACATGCATGGAAAGAGAAGGCTCAGGCTTGGCAGAAAGTAAAGCTGAGCAGTTTTTTCTGCTGATGAAGCAACAAAACATCACAGGGTGATTTCTTTTTGCCTGAAGTAATGATTGCAGTGTTGTAGGAAAGCAACTAGTGCCAGAAAGTTAATCATCAGTCCCTTTGCACACTTGCTTCCCACATTCTGAAAAATCAGTTCTGTGTGTTAGTGGAAGCTCCTCATACTGCCTTTGCATCCATGACACTGAATACCCTGAAGTGACTGCTCTGCATTTTACCATTCTTTTCCCTGTAGTGTTAACTGTGTTCTTAGGCAAATTAAATTCACACTGGTGATCACCACTGAACTGCTCAAATTAAAACAGGCTTCAAGATTTCATTTCATTATTGCATCAAACTATGAATTGCCAAGCTCATCTAGAGATGCTCAAATGGAAAATGACACAGTCCCTTACAAAGAGATCACTTGTTAGGATTACATAGATACAGAAATCTTGACTACCACTTAGGAAAGGTCTTTTTGGAAAGGGACTGGAAACACAGGGGAACCTACAAATCTTGTGTGTTGAAAGCTCAAATCCTTATTATTCTTACTTAATGATAACTCATAGCATGACTCCATGCAGCTGAGGAAATAAATCCCTTACCTCCTTATGAGTCCAAGAATAGCTCTTCCTGAACACAGCAATTGATGAGAGCCTTGCCCAGATTAATGCAAGTGCTTTCTAGTGCACTCTGCTTGGAGGATCTCATCTTTCCAGTATTTGTTATGCTTATCTGAGCCTCTGCTTAATTCCTTTGCTCTTCTATGTTTCTCCCTGAAATATTGATTTTGATCAGAGGCCAGAAAGAAGGTGGAGTTTTCCAACAGTCAAACCACAGAAGCTGGGACTGGAAGAATTAAAGACATCAAGGAAGAGGGTGGCTGCTTCTCTGGAATCAGCACTTCACCACCACTGCAGGGAGGTTTCCTGAATGTTCACAGCCATTAGCTAATTACAGACGCTTGAATCAGCTCTCATTTCGCTTCTCTTTCACAAGGCCCTTCTTCACCCATTTGCCTTGTCACAGTTTGGATTCCTTGACAGAAAGCATCAATACTCAAAGTGAAGGAAGAAGTTACAAGACTCATCAATCCATATTGCTGTGTCTTAGAGTTAACTACATGATGGTGCTTTGTGAGGCAGTGTGGGGATTGCTCGCTGGGCTGTGCAGACAGAGCCCCAACAGCTGGGAAGCACACTTGTGGGGTTAAGATTCAAGCACACCCTCCTTCCCCCACAATGCTCCAAAGATTCAGGTTTATTTCAGAGTCTGGATACCCTAAATAACATAAATTTGGAATAAGCCTCCAGCTACATTCCTCCTATGCATGTTTAGATGACATTTGCAGTAAGACAAATATACAAAACAGCAATAAAGGTATGTCTTATATCCCCTGAGACCAGAAGCTTGGTTTTCTTGAGCAAAACTTCAGTTCCCTCTTTCAGATACTCAGAAAAGTTGTATTCAGCTGCCAGTAGCTATTTAGCAGTTAGAGCACAGTGGGGGGTGCTGGGTTCCTCCTGAGCATTAATCTCACAGGCTGATGCTCCTTCATTCTGCAGGGCTTTTCAGCAGCAGGAGTGTCATGCAGCAGGACTATCTCCCTTACATGCCTTGGAAGACATTCATGTTCTTATCACATCTTCCCAGAGAAAGTCAGAAGCTTGGATTATTTGTTTTTTGAGAGATTGCCTTCAGAGTGTCAGCCAGGCGCAGAAATGCCTCCAGAAAGGGGACTGTGAGGTGTTGACTTCAGCTCCCTGCCAGGCTGGACTCAGAACATAACTCCACTTCAGACAGGCTTGAATGAAGGAGAGCTCACACATCTGAGACGTTCTCAGGACATGTGGATAGGAACAACTTGTACCTTCCTTTGTACACAAAAGTAGGTCAGAATTGTCAGAAAATTACTAGAATTGTCAGAAAAATCAATTTGGATGGGGCAATCTTCTTCAGGTGTATGGTATCACTTTCAGTGACATGACTGAGCAAAAGTTGGAAATTTAGCAGTTCTTCCAGTCTAGGCAACAGGTGGCTTCAGTCATGGCTAATCATATTAACTATGCTGTGCAAACTTCTCCCATGCTTGAGGCTAACACAGGTATGGAGATCAAGGAATAAATTCTATTTCTAGTAAGATTTCCTTTCTGTTGTCTTTTCTTCACCTGAGATACACAAAATGCTCATTACACATGAAATCACTGATCTTGGCAAGTTTTTTTTTCTTTAAAGATGAATACCATAAGTTTATTTTATGCTGGAAGCTGGACCATGGGCAAATTATATGGACCCACTATCATCATATAGTAGTAGAACCAGGAGATTCATATTTTTATTGTAGTTATCTAATAGCAAGTTGTTTTTTTAATATTTCATCCACAGATTTATTTGGTTCCAGTGAGCAGTCTGAGTGACTCTCACTGAGCTGGCTTTAAACGCAATAGCTTAAAAGCAAGGTATCTGTGTTGAATTTGAAGCTGAATTTCTGCCCTTTCTCAAATAAGCAAAATTGAGATGGTGGAGGTTCCAGTGGTTGCTGATTTTGCAATTCCTCAGGTATCTTATTTAAACCACAGAATCATAGAATATATCAAGACTCATTGCGAGTTGCACTGCATATCTCAGAGCTTACCATTTACCCATAACATCTCCAATGGAGATGTCTCAGCAATTAACCATATTTTGTATTGATTACCATGGCTTCAGAAGGGAATTCAAAGCAGCAACAAACTTCCCCATTACAAGAGTGTTCCAGCTCAGAGGCGAAATCTCAGAGCTGGTTAGCTAGGATCTACACACAGAGGATGTTAGGGGTTGGAAGGGACCTCTGGAGATCTTGGAGTCCAACCCTCCTGCCAGAGCAGGACCAGAGAATCTAGCATAGGTCACACAGGAATATATCCAGATGGGTCTTGGAAGTCTCCAGAGAAGGAGACTTCACCACGTCTCTGAGGAACCTGTTCTAGTGCTCTGTGACCCTAACCTCATGTTGAGGTGGAGCTTCCTGTGCTGTAGTTTCCATCCATTGCCCCTTGTCCTATCGCAGGGTGCAAGTGAGAAGAGGCTGTCCCTTGTCCTTCACAGCATATAAATGTCTCAGCTGTAACTCTCTGTTTCCAACAGCAACAAAGAAGACACAGATGAGGCTAGCCTGCCTTTACCATTTCATCTTCCCAAGTTATGATTTTACTTAAGCTTTTCAGATCTGTATCTCAAATACTGTAGAAACCAAAACCCACCAAGCCTGTGTGAGCTCACTATGTCAGTTCTTATCCACAACTTCTGTTGAGGTAATTTTCCACCCACATACTTTCTTGGACCTCCCATGGACCTTTCCATGGTCCCTTCTTACCTCCTTCCTTTCCATGAGCATGGGGTCACCCTACCTGGTGAAGAACAGTGACTGGTGGCAAGCAGTGCATGTTGTCAGCAGGGGACAAGCCACCAGGCTAATGCTGACAGCAGCTAGCAAGCAGCTGTGGTGCCCATGTTTTAGAAGGCCCATGTCCTGCTCCCTATCTCCACCCTCTTTACAGATCCTTCCCATTTCAGTCTTGTTGAATTCTTGCACTTCTAGTTTCTCTGAGTCCTTCACTTTTCAGCACAGCATGTGGAGCATCAAGGAGAGGGGCTGCACGGCCCATGGGATTTATGCACAGGTCCTAAAAGCTGCAAAGAATCCAGCTGAGTCAGCACACAGAAGCACAGGAGGGAAATTATGTTTGTTTTCAACTCTTGTCCATGTCTACAAGAGGACTCCCTGGTGGCACCTGCATACAGGCTCTGGAGGTTTCCCCCAGACTCTCAGGATTTGTGGGTGAGAATGCTGCAGCAGGGCAGAGGTGCAACTGTAGCCACAGGGTGACCCTCATCTCTTGCTGCTGGCATCTTGTTTCTCTTGATCTCACAGGCATAGTGTCCAGCAGGCAAAGAGAGGCTCTATGGAGAAAGCTTAGCTCTGGGATGATCCTTTCTGTGCAGGACCATCTACATAATAAGCTGCTGAGGTCCTAAGGGGAGGGTCCTGGACGATGCATGATTTTGCTCAAAGGGGCAACCAGCCAGAGCTTTAGTGTTTTGACAAAGCAAAAGCAGCACAGCACTGACCTAAGGCAGATAGATCTGACTGTGGAGTAACAGCCAGGCTCAAGATATGTCATGCACAGGCAAACTGCACCTTGCCATAGCACCTGGGCAGTGATCATTCCTGAGTTTCTGCAGTGGCATGGAGCTCAGTGGCTGTCAGCCCTCCTCTTTAGCATGTGTGGTAGCACAGGGATAGTGTGTCATGATAGGTATGTCACGGTCAGCATCAGTGGGGAATCCCAAGTCTAAAAACCCCTCAAAAGTATTTTGTATCCTCACCTACAGCAATAAGTGTAGGTTATAAATTTTGCATGTGGCCACTGTGTTTTTCCAGAGTGTGTAGGTGGCTGTCAGCTTCTTAATCCTGGATTTATTGGCAGCAATGAGAGAAGAGAGGAGGCTCTCATCAGGGACAAAAAGAACAAGCCTATTGTTGACTCTCCTAGTGGTGGTTAGATGCATTGGAGTCCTCACAGACTCCTGAAGATGGTTCTGCAAGAAACTCCCTGATGTTTATAGCACAACCCAGCCCTGCCCTCAATCTCCCTTTCTCATACTCACGTACCAAAGGATAATTCTGCAGCAGTACCCTCATGGCCACTGATGAGGAGCTCAGACAATCAGGCCAAGCTCTCTCTCCTTGCAGGGAGATTTCCCGGGGCAGCATCTGACATCTGAAATAGAAAAGGGATAGTTTGGGAGAAATGGCAGTAGTGGGCTACAGCTGTGTTCTGCCTGGGGCTGAGACATATTGGGGGCCAGCAAGACCCATTTGTCACAGATGGGAAGCCCAAACATGGACCTCCAAAGATCCCAACTTCATTTCTAGGACTCCTTCCATAAACCCTCATTTTCCCATACAAAATAGTAGTTGAGACTACAAAATCACAAGCTGAAGTTGACAGCATTTCCATCTGCAGCCAGTTGAAAGGTACAGGGAGATTTTACTGGAGCAGGTCAGCACAGAATGACATCTTACCATTCATATGTAGCATCTTTCTGCTGTGACACAAATTCTAAAGCACTGTGAAAAGCCAGAAGGTAACAATGGTGTTCACAGATTGGCTACAGCTCCTGGCTCTCCACAGGTGCTGTGCCAGGCTATAATTTATTATTAAATAAATAAGAGTTTCTTCACTGTCCTCCGTAGATTTTGGTATTTATTTCACAAATAAGAGGACTTTTTTTTTCTGTTTATGAAAAGAAAAAGTGCCTTGATCTGGAGTGCTCTTCTATGAAAGCCAGGCAAGAAAACACTTTGTAAGAAAACAAAAAGTATGGAAACCCAAAACTATTTCTTTGCATTATTCGCATGCACTCTGCTACCCAAAGACAGTCAAGCTCAATTCAAGTGTTTCAGACATGCAGACATGTGAGCAACTGACAGAAGTGCATAACTTAAACGTTGCTAGTGTGAGTGAGTGGAACTCTTGCATCCAGCAACAAGTATTATGCCATATAAATAAGTGACAGTTTTGGAAATGAATTCATTTTAAAAGACCTTGTCAATTTGAAACCTAGCCCCTTTGCAAAAAAAAAAAAAAAAAAAAAAAAAAAAAAGAATTTTAAAACATTTTCACTTTGATCTCTTCCCTGAACTTTCCCTGTCACTCTTAGCATCTTATTTTTTTGTATCGTTTAAACTTGTTCCCTCTTGTTTTGTTGTGAAGAATCCACATACAAACACACACACAAAAAGCTACAGAGGAAAACCAATCAACTGTGAAGATTGACATGATAAGGCAAAACATGGAAAGTGTCATGACTGAGGAAAACACTAACACAAGAAATCAACATGAATATAAACTGCTCAAATAATTGTTTCAAGAATGGGAGAGGAAGGCAGGAGAGGATGTTAGATGACTTTATCTTTGTAAAACAGCTCTCTGACATACCCACAAGAACACTGAGCCTCACCTCTTTACCAGGACAAACAACTCCCATCTTGCAAGCTCTGCACAGACTCCTTAACCGGTGCAGAGTCACACTATTTTAATGTAACAGCACAGTTGGGAGCCACTGTCAACATGCTATGCCTTGGTGCAGGGAGCTAGGTTTTCACAGAGCCGTCTGCAGCAGCACTGATTCCAGGCAAAAGGGTCTCAAAAGGCTTCTTAGCATTTCCCATTTTTGGCTCCATCCAGTGCTAAAAAATGACTCTGTTTAAACATAACTCACAGCTATCTCTTTCAGATCGTCTGTAAAATGTTAAAGTAACGTGTTCCTATTTACAGATCCTTTTGCACTGCAAGAGCCACGTGAATCTGTTTCTATAGACAGGAGGGTGCCCAAATTAATCTAACTTGGAAGAAGGAGGAATGAGGAACCTTTGCAAAAGGCACAGTGAAATCCGCCCAGCGCAAGCGAGCCCATTCGCCGTGTGGGCAGGCGGCGTGATTAGTGATGGGCGACACTGTCCACCCTGGTGCCACAGAGCTTCTCGGTTCCGTTCTACAAGCCAGGCAAGATGTGACTCACGCAGCTTGCTTGCAAAGAAGGAGGACCATCTGCTAGTCATGAGCAGATGACAAATTGACTGCATTGCGTCTTGTCGCTACTTCCAAATTTGTAAGTAAACACATTTTGTAACCTCTCTCAGAATATTTGAGAGCTTCGATAATGGAAAAGTTTAAATTTATGTAACGCACCCGGGGCTGGGGGGGTGTGGGGTGGATGGAAGGAGGAAATGTTTTATTCTGAATGGGATTCGAAAGCACCCGCTCCAACTTGGTGCCAGCTCTCGAAAACTCCTGCCTGCGGAGCCCGGCACTCNATCGCGAATGCATCCCAAGGCAGGCAGCCTCGTGCGCGCCTCTGCTAGCAATGGGAAATCTCTGATCCGACCCCAGGCCCCTTCCCAGTCCAAGCCCCTGAAGCTGCCCTGAGGCGTTTGATGGTGGGCAGCAGGCTGCCCCGTGGGAGCCCTGCTGCTCTGTCACAGACGAGCCCAGTCGCCAGCAGGTTCTAACACAGTTTAAAGTGTGCGTTATGGCATCCTACACTGCCCAAGGAGGAGGGAAAGGATGCTGGGCAGCAGAGAGGCATAGGGCTTTGGCACCGGCACCTGCATCGGGCACCTCTGTGACTCAAACAGGCCAGGCCAAAGCTCTGGTTGGTAGTTATGTGTTGAATTTAAGCTTTCACATCCAAAGGAGTCTAAGGAATTTAAGCATCCATATCTTGCTCTTTCTCAGACTAAAGACTGAGAGAAGCAATGCAAAGAGCGATCAGGAAACATTTACTTGGCTTAGGAAGGCTATTGTCCAAAGATACACCCATGCTTTCTGAAGGACAAGAGCCTCTGGTAAACAAAAAATTTCAGTAATTACAGCTATGAAAACTGTACCTTAAATGAGAACATAAGAAGGCCCAAAATAATAGGACCATCTTCATCTTACATAAGTCCAGCCTTTAACTGCTCTTAGATATGATACAGTCTCCACTGAATACTTTATTGTTGTTAGAGAGGGACCATCCTTTTCCAATCGATCTCATGGTGAATAACTGCTTTGCTGAGAGTCTCTGCCATCTGGACCAGACAGGATGATGAAGAACTAACCATGCTGTCTCTGAAAATTCAAAGTGGGGGAGTAGGGTGATGATGAACCCTGGGGGTGTGCAATTCATGTTAGGTATCCCAGGAAAACCCTCTATTGCTATTCTGCCTCCTCTGTCCCAGCTCTTTGCACTTCAGTGCCTGTATTCCACACTGCCTGACTGATTTCCTGACTTGCAGCTTTCAGAATCTCTGCTGCTTCTGAGTTTCAGCAATGCTGATCTTCCAAATGCTGGAAGATGATGCAAGATGTCCCAGCCTGTCCTCAATCTCCTTGGTCATTGTTTACACCTGAGGAGAGAGAAAAGCAGCTAGAGGAAGAAAGTCAAGAGACAAGCAAGAGACCTCTGCAGCCCAGCTTATGAAATTGCAAGAAGCGCACAGCTCTGGGGAAAGCACTGGAGTCTTTCACTAGCCAGGCACCCATGAAGCCATCAGCCTCAGTTGGAGACCTGCTGGCTTCTCTTCCCTGCTGGCATCTTCCTTCTGCAAATGTTCCTCTTTACCCACTCCACTTTTGGGGAACTTCTACATCTGCTTATCTCTCCTGCTTCTCTCTGTGTCTTCATGCAATCTGTGTGCAACCTCACCTACAAGCATAAATGCAAATTCCCTTCCCCTGTCTATTTACAGATCTGCTTCCTGGCTCCATCTCTCTCAGTGTAGGCCTGTACCTCGACATCACCAAAAGACGCTTCTCCCCCTCCCAAGCCCCCACAACCCCTCCCTCAGATGGGGCCCAGTGTTGTGGGAACAGAGCTGCTCAGCTGACAGCCCTGGGACATACTGCATGGCCTCAGCAACAAGCTGCCTGTCCCAAAGGCATTCCTAGGAGACATCTTTGCCTAAGACTTCTTCTCACATCCTCAGTGATTTTATTTTTTTTTTCTGTATACCATCTTTACACCGTGGCCTTTCATCTCCTTTTAGCTAAAATTCCCATACAGGCTTCTGGCATTTCAAATCTCAGCTACTCCCACTTCTTTTTCTTTCTGGCCTCAACAAACACTGTCTCATCCAACTTACATCCAGCTTGAACATTGCTATGAGCATCCTTTCCTCATAGATAGCTTTGTGCTGCTGCTGCCTCTACCCTCCTTCCTCTGCTCTGCTACATGCAGCAGAACCCCTTCGTTCTGCTCAAAGCCCCCCAGTGCATCACTCACTAAGCAGATATAATTTCTTCCCTCAGCTAGCTCTCAATACAAGCCTTGCTTGCTTACTTGATAGATTTTCAGACAAGCACCTTTGCCCATTCACTCCCACCACTCCTCAGGTGTGAGACAGGCACATCACAAACACCCTCGCAGCCGCTCCCTTGTCTTCTGTCAAAATCATCATTAAAAGCCATGGAGGTTCTCCCAGATAATTTTTACTGTGGACTGCCCTAGTGCTGAGCTCATCTTTGATCTGCCAAACACTGCTGTTCCATCATTTCCTTCTGCTTTCCCTTCTCTTTGCCTGTTTTGTCATTTCCCCTTGCCTCTGCTTCAGTGCTAGGCTCTCTAGCACATGGTCCATCTTTTTTCTAACCATTCAATACTCAATCTGGTGATGTCCCAGTCCTTGATAAAGATTCCTGCAGGCTATGGTATATCACTAAGATCTATTCCCTGGCACTACACTGCCTCTCTAGACACTCACTACAGTTCCTGGTAGTAATTTGTACTTAACTTTTTTTTAGTACCTGAGTTCTGAAGGCAAGAAATCTGTAATATCAGTTGCCTCTAATCATTGCTGTCATTAAAAGTACTGGTAGACAACCCATAGAAATAAGTGCTATAATTCCTTGTCTCAGAATGAAGATTTGGGGTTCTCCAGTGTTACATTCTTTAACCCATTTTGCTGAAATTTAACAGAGTTACTGAAGTTTCATTTTCTTTCAGCTGGTAACCCCTCACCTAGTTCAAATGATTCATCCCTGCTGCATTCACTGCCCAGGAATGTTGGCTTTCAACAAACTACAGCAAATAATGTAAAATAAACACGAGTGTGCTTTCATCTCACAACAATCTGGGTTAAGTACATATTTCACACACTGCACCACAGGATACGTTAAATTAAAATCAGAACCACCAGATCTGGAAAATCCAATGCCAATTCAAACCACTGCCAAGTTATTTATGTATTCACTTATAGGCAATAGTGGGCATGAGTAGCAACCATTGCTTCATTAGCCTTAAAATGTTCCATTTGACAATGTTTTTTCTCCATTAACTGAGGCAAATCAAGACTTTTAAATTGAAACTACTCTTAGTAGAAATTACTTTTGCATCCCGTTGAGTTCCCTGAGATCCTTGAACAAATCTGAGAGCCTGCAGAGCCTTACAGTCATGTCTCCATATTCCTCTTATTTTAGTGTTCTACATTTTGAAAATTACTTTCAGTCACACAACCTGGAATGGCTTCCTTGAAATTATACATGCATTTTTAAATGTCTGCTGCTTCATGCTGCCAGAATCAAGCAGTCTGGATCTTGCATGTATTCATTTTCTAGTCAAAAGATGTAGGGGAGCTACATTTGGACAAAATACTGCGAAAATTAAAAAAAAAAGGCTGCAGAGACTGAGATCTGTCAGGAAAATATCCATGGACTGGGCAAGACTCAGTTTTAATGCACTCTTACTCTAGATTTCCATAGTGTAACGTTTTATGAATCTAGCTTCTCGTTCCAGCAACACGAAGATAGGAATTGTGCTTGCTTGTTCATTTATTTTGAAGATATGCAGAACAGGAATTATATTCCTTTAGACTTTACTATAAGAGTAGAGATTCCCTAAAATTTTGAAAGGCTTTCTTTAAATGCCTTGTTACTAGGTTCAGACTTTAGTGGAGTCTAAAAGCCAGCAATTAAATTCTGGAGCTATCAAGAGGAAAAGACAATTATTGTAGCTAATCTCTTCTCTTTGCCTGCATTATGGCCTGATTAGGCTACTGCTTTTCTTCTGCAGTGTCTGCTTGAAGAGAAGAACAGGGATGTTTTGGGGGATTTCTGGTAATGCACTCCTTTGACAGCAAGACTCAGCTCTTTCTGAATTGCTTGGAAGAATCTGTGCTTATGGGAATGACTGAAGTGTCCTAGGGACAGAAAAAGAAACAACTTCATTTTAATAGGTTAACGGTTCCTGGATCCTGAAGGATCTACCACCTGCCAAAACTTCTGCTTGCTTTTCTTCTTTCAGCTTTCATGCTGTTATAAAGCTAGACAACATCTTTCCCTGACCAAGGAAAACCATTGACCTTTAGTGGTATTGACAAATACAGAAGAAGACAAATCCAGATACAAATATTTTCGCCCATTGCCACAGAAACTCTTTGAGAGCCATATAGCCCTGTCTGGTCAGCTGAAATGTGAACTCAGTCCCTTGGCTGAGAATGGATGGAAAACCTTTCTCTTGCTAACAAAGCAGCACTATGTACTCTTCCATCCAGCACAGGAGGAGAAACATCTCTATTCCTGAAACCTTGCTTCATTTCTTTTTTAGATCAGATTTTGTATAAGGAGGAAAGCGACGAAACTTACTCTTAGGACTAGAGCCTGGAGGAGGTAGTGATAAGAAGAGCAGAGGAGTTGACTTTAAAATATGTGCAGGTTAGGCATTTTATTCTAGCTGAGTCTTTGAGAGACAAATTAATGTTTGCATTCCCAGAATCAGAACAGATTTTTCACAACTCTACTGATATAATTTAGGTTTAGAGCTCAGTTAAAATCCCAACACTGCCACAACTGACATTGGTGAAGAAAACAGGACATAGACATTAGTAGCTTCTCCTTCTTCAAAATAAATTAATAAATAAATCAAAGACAAATGACAAGGTTTTCAAAATTACAGGAAAATTCAGCCTAAGATATTTTCTCAGTTGGCTTAAATGATCTTTGGATGCAGTGCTTGGAGACAATACTACTTCTAGAGGAAAATGTTATAATGAGGGAGGAGAGAGCACTGAATCTTAAAGCCACTGCAGAGCACAATTAGGTCCTATGTTCCTATGGACGCCTACACATTCACTTAGAATAGCTTTTCCACTTCTTTCAATAGTTGAAGTCCTCCAGTTTTGTCTATATTACACATTATGTGACTGGTAGGGCATACTTGTGCTGGGAGATGGGGAGCAGAAGCAGGTACATCACTGGAAAACCGAGGGAGACCCTAGTTCAAATTTTTATCCACACTCTTTTCTTTTCTACCACTAATTGGTAAGTTAGTACCTCCATAGGCCAGCCCTCTACAGAGATGCATGGAAACCTTCCATGGTTCACTTCTCTCCCATCAAAATTAAATAAATGAATAAATAAATGAAAGCTAATTTGTTAAAACCAAAGGGGTGTATTTAGCTGAGGCAAATTCAAAGAGACCTCATTTTGAAAACCAAATCTTTTGACAGTAAGTTTTCTAAGAAGGTCTCACCTGAACTTTCTGGAAGCAAATGTTTCAGTTTTTCAGTTTAAAACACAGCTTAGGGAAGAAAAAAATATTTTTCAAGGTGGAGTAATAATGAGACATTGCATTTTTATCAAAATGAAACTTTGTGAACAATTCTAAAAGACTTTGGGTTTGGTTTTTTTTATAGGTGCATTTTGAAGGTTTAGTTTGATCTCACAGAAAATTTGAGAGAAGAATGGAGTGCCTTTGTTCCATTCTGAGAAAGAATTTTTCAAACCCATTTCTTTCTCTGTAGATAAAAAAAAAAAATCCAACTCTCACCCATCCCTAATACTCATGAGCCTGTACCTTTTGTAATGACAGAGCTGGAGTAGGTGCTTTGTGGGAGCATTGCCAAAGAAAAGTCCTGTGCTGACAGGGGAATAGAAACTTCAGCTTATGGGTAGGAGTGGGTGAGTCTGAGAATTACCCAAGCACGTCCAAAAATTGGCAGCCTGGCTGGAAACCATCCAGGATCTCCAAGTGCCCAGAGTTTACAGACCAGCCCAGGAAACAGCCTGCTTTAACAGCTCTGGGACACCCAAGAGGCCTTTTTTGGTTAAGTGCAAACCTTTACTCACACGCACATGCCCCACCTTAAGCAGCAATCCAGTCATTCTCAAAGAATGTCTTAAAAATAATTAAACGGCTTTACATCATGTTCCAGGAGATTAAATTTCTTAAAGCTACCAGCTTATAAGGTAGCATGTCAAAGTAACAAGAGGTCATGCATGGCATTATTTTCTACTTCCCATAAGGAGGAGTATCCTGCTACCTTATTACCCCTTTTCTTTGTTAAGGAGTCCTGGCTGAGGCTAGGTAGTGTCCCCTAGTCTCTTTAATGTAAGTGCAGGATGCCTCATTTGGGATTGCTTTACCTCCTGTTGTATCATGGATGTCTTCCAAACATGTGTTGAAGAGCAAAAGTATGTCCTCCTCATGTGGAATTTGGAGATTCCCTTAATGTGTAAAAACAAACAAACAAGCAAAACAAGGAAATCTTCTAAATAATGCCATCGTTGTACCTGCTGAGCTTGGGGCCCTATTTAGTTTCTCTTTTCACTTTTTTTCACTTTTTTAAGACTTAAATATCTGCATTTAAAACTATCTGTGTTAGATTAAAAAAAAATGTCACCAGTAATAGCCAGAAACAATTACTACAAACAGTTCTTGGAATGATGTGCTGTGAATAAATGTCTCAACCCCACAGTGAGATAGAAAGGGGAATATGTAATGGGGTACCCACAACAAGACGTCTTCAAGGCAGGCTTGGCTTGCACATGGGCAGTGAGGCTCTCCCTGCCCAGCCCTTGGGTTCACTGGAAGCTTGGACACCCCTGCACACAAAAATGAGCAGGGCATTGAGTACTGGATCACAGCCCAGCTCCACTGATGGTGGCACAGGAGTTTGATGCAGCAACTTCTCCACACTTCTCTTCCCTTCCCTCTTATGCCACTGTTAGAAGTTTTTTGTTGCTGTTGGCTTGGGTTGGGCTTTGGGGGTTTTTTTTGTAATGCCTTTCAGATTGGCTTAACTGTGACTCTTAGGGGAACCTCAACTCTCTTTTCACAACAGGATAACAAAAAACCATAGGTGCCACTGTTGACCGTTACTCTACACTGAAACCCTGTGTGCTCGTTACAGTCCCTGACACCCCAAACTACAGTACAGATGGGGTTCTAACAGGTATTCCTGAGCAAGCTGCTAGTTTCCCTGGGGAGAGAAAGGGCATAATGATGAATAAATATCCCAGGCTGAATGAAAAAGCCTTTCCAAATTTTTATCCCTCTTCTCAAGCGCTTGATGGAAACATTATCGAGGAGGAAATAGGTACTAAAAGAGAAAATGACAGTCTATGAGCTTTGTGTCAGACTCAGAATATGAAAGATGAGAAAGGAAAGAAAGAGACAAAAGAAAGGGAAGAAATAATACCAAAATGAATGAAAGAGAGGAAATGGCCAAGATATGAAAAGAAAGTGAGAGACAAAGTGTCTGAGAAAAGAGGGGGAAGAAAATGTGAAGGAAACATGTGAGGCTGCGAAATAGTAGCTGTACATGTCTCTAGTGGAAAATAGTCATTATGGGGCACATATAAGCAAATATGACATTAAAAATTACACAATAGCAGATCAGTAAAGGCCGTGGGTAGGTCTGGATGGTTCTCCTCTAAATAAGGCAGCTGAAAGTCAGCGTTCCCTCATTGCAGGCATTGTGAAGCTAAAGTTCACTTGTACTGAAATGTTTCCTTACTTTGTATCATAGCCTGATAAGTGATTTGTTCCACTGGGAGCAAACCTTTTATCACCATGGCCCATGTGTGCTTTGTTGGCACAGTATCTGAAGCCCAATTATTCAATATACTTTTTCAGCTGGTGTGTATTTGTTTGAATTTTTTAACAAAGGCAGGGTAAAAGAGTGGTTTTGGAAAAATTCTGGTTTGCACTTTCTCAGCTCTTCTTTTGCTACTTTCACAGCAAAATCCACTTTCTAAAGCACTGAGGAAGCTTAAATCACAAATCCTCTGCATGTTTGTAATACCCCACTCACCCACAGACGAATGCTTCTGGCAGTCATCATTCCCTCTGCCACTGTGCTGATGGGCTCTGGAAAGGCCACACACAGACACCTCTGCTTTAACTGGAGGACCACTGCAGGTACAATATGTGTAGTAAATCCAAATGCCATAGACACAGTAAGCAGCTGGTTATCCCAATGCTAGTGCACCTACTGCTTGGTAGTAGCTTTGACAACATGCTCACACTTGTTAAATCCCTCCTGTTCTTGATTTTATATGATAAATGGTAGCTAAAGCCATAATATCTGCTCTTTCTACCTTGAAGGAATCTTCCAGCCATAAAGTTTAATAACCAGGTGTCCTGTTACAACTAAAACTACCTGGAAATGGCACAGAACCTTTCCAAAATGTGCAATGTAATCATCATGCTTTTTTTTCAGCATGTTTTTTCCCTCACCCTGAATCTATTTATACTGTAACTTTTCTTTTGCTAGACTTCTTTCTCTTTGATTCTTGAATACAGGCTTTACATTAAAAAGAAAAGAAGAAAAGGAAAGGAAAGGAAAGGAAAGGAAAGGAAAGGAAAGGAAAGGAAAGAAAAGAAAAGAAAAGAAAAGAAAAGAAAAGAAAAAGAAAAGAAAAAGAAAGTCCATTCCTTTCCCTGTACAGACATGTATGCCTCTGTTTAAACTGAAGAGCATCACAACTTTCTAGTATGAAGCATGTGATGCTTTATGGTAATAGCATATTTGACCACTTTGACCAATAGTCTTTGTAAGTGAAAAGTATGCAGAAGTTAGGCAAATATGAGTCAATAAGTAAATATTATGCACCAAGAGAGGCTGGTAATAACTGCTCTACAGCACAGACTTGGTAAAAGCTGATAGTGGACTAAGCAGCCTGCATTCAACAAAGAAACTATTTTCCTTCTTTGGACCCCCTCAGCATTCTTCTCATTTAGTGATGGCTGACACAATCAAAACCATCCCCAGGCCATTGACCACATGCCTTGCAATGCACCTCTAGCGATTTCCTTGGAGATAAATTGCAGATTGAGTCGTTAGAGTGCTGTTTGGCTGTAGCTCTGCTAGAAATCAGAGGGTGAAAGTAAGGAGAAAGCAATTAGACAGCAATAAACAAGTGTGGCCCTGGGTAGAAACCAAGACCCAAAACTTCTTTTGGACAGAGAACTTACTGAAAAGTCCGACCATGACTTCCCAAAAAGGAAATGGACTTGTTGTCTGTTCCCATTTGTGGAGGAAGAAAAGCAACAGAGAATAAATAAACAAGATTGCCCCAAATAAATATTTGTCTCTAAGTGTCAGTTTCAAACCAGTATGCTCTTGGAAATGAACTGGCAAGATCCTGGATGTTGTCTCTTCTACTGGGACGTGAGAAATACAAGATGCAGCCACTGGACAGCACAAGGACTTTTGAATACAGAAAGGGGGAAGCGGGACACTGCAGTGAAGACCTTTTTCTTCTTCATTTGCAAAAATCCTCAGGGCTAGATAAGAAAATGCCAGTGAGAGAGAGTGTAGGCTAAGGTCAGTCTCACTTCTCAATGTGATCACACATTTCCCGTTCTCTCAGCCAGGGCTGTTGACCTGGCTGAAAACCGAAGGGAATTTTGCCATTTCAAAATGTTACATTTCAACGAAAAAGACTCAAATTTCACACAGAGCAGAAAATTCACAACTTTATGAGTTGTGAAAAATAATTAGTGCATTATTCTGAGACCTCATTTAAAATGTTGTTATATCTTAATGCATGGGGTTTCTTTTTTCTATTGATTAAAGGCCTGGCAGTGGTATAGTGCTGCTCTAGTGCTCTACTACTCATGTCACTGCTGAATGACGTGATCTGGCACCACTACCAATCCCTTCCACAGTCCCTTTCAACCCAAATTATTCTATAATAATTTCAGTGCAAGAATGTTACAATGATCTTGGGACAGTGAGGATCATGGACATGATGTTCAGCAGGTAGTCAGCAGGCACAAGGGGGTGATGGCATTGCACGGATACTGGCTCCATCCTGCTGAGCTCCTTTGGACTGAGGGACACTGTGAAATCACAATGCTGCTCACCTGTGGCAGTTTTAGGCTGTGCCTAGAAAATTTTCCACAGATCTTGAAGAGAAAGTGATAGAATGTAGATGAATCACCACTGGATGCAAAAGTGAAAATAATGTAAAGGTCTAAATAATCCCATTGGACAAACTACTAACATCAAGTTAGTTGCATAAACTAACTTTCTCTCTTTTCAACTTCCTTTGCTCTACCTTTGCTACTGCTACCTCTGCTTCTGCTTCTGCTACCTCTGGCTTCTGCTACCCCTGCTTCTGCTACCTCTGCTTCTG
The DNA here is from genome assembly GCA_013399975.1 of Indicator maculatus. NCBI lineage: Eukaryota > Metazoa > Chordata > Aves > Piciformes > Indicatoridae > Indicator > Indicator maculatus. The sequence continues at coordinate 45,600 of VXBD01011176.1, forward strand.
CTACCTCTGGCTTCTGCTACCTCTGCTTCTGCTTCTGCTACCTCTGCTTCTGCTTCTGCTACCTCTGCTTCTGCTTCTGCTACCTCTGGCTTCTGCTGGCTTTGCTGACCTTGAATATGTTCTTGTTCTGGTTAAGTACTAACAAAATACTCTTTGTCCCTTTCTTCTCTTGTCCCATGTACAAGGAGGGGGGAAGGGAGCAGGGAGAGGGAAGCTGTTGGTGGCTCCCTGGTTTTGTCCAGGGGGGTTCTTGTGTTGTTTATAAGTTGTATATATATGTAAATATATATACATATATATGTATATATATATATGAATATATACAAACCATACATGTATGTTTTGTATATATTCATTGCATTCCATATTTCTAGAGTGTAGTTTTGCTTGTAAATATTGCTTCATTTGCTTTCCAACTGAACTGGTCTGGCAATTTTTTGTTGGGGGGGAATTTCAACCCAAAACATCACCACACAAGTTGTAACTCAGATTTACAGGGCCGTGGAGGAGACGTGGGAACACAGATTCACTACATTTCCTGTACATGCACCATGCACATCCTTACATCTGCTCACTGCCCCCTTGCATAGCAATCCCTTTTAGACTCAAACTATTACCTTTTAGAGGTATGAAATAGGAAAAGATCTCTTGAATTACCATTCCTATTCCACTCCTACAACAAGTGACCTCATCCTATAAGGATTTTCAAAAAACCTGCTCAGATTGCAGCTTAAAAATGTCGGGCTTTTAACGACATGGCTTAGCACAGATATTGAAACCTGAGGTCATGATAACATTCTGACTGCAAAATCTGAAGTAACCTTTGAAAGTGGTACAAGAGGGTTCTTTTCTGCCTTCAAATGACATGTTATACCACAGTGACATTTGTCTTCTCTCTCACTGTGGCACACTGTCATTGTGTTGTTTATCTTTTGTTCACAATTGCTTGCAAAGGTCTTAAAAACCTGTGTCACACCACTAGCCATTTTTCTTGTTCTCTGCTACATTGTCATTTAGCATCATTGCTCAGTTGAACATTCCTGAGACAAATCTGGATGCATGGGACAGCATCAGTACTTGTTCCAGACATACTCAGCTGAGGCAGGATTTTACAAGCATCTCTGAAAACCTGTGGTACATTCTGTAATGATCCCTCTGCCCAGAAGTTTTATGAAATAGTCAGGTTTCAAGGCCAGGAGTTATCATTATGATCATCTGCTCTAACCTTCTGCATAACATGTGCAGTATTTCATCCACTTAGTCCTTTAATACCCCTAAGAGAAGTGCTGTTCACTCTTGTGTGAATGAACTCTCCTGAGCCAAGTAACTTCTCTTTAAAGTAAAAATACTCCTCAAGAAAAACAAGTTCAGCCTTGCTTACATCACCCCTCAATACCAAATACCTTCTTGTTATGTAAGAGCTAATAAAATATGAGCAAGCTATCTGCTGACTTCATCAGTAAGTTAAGCAAATGGAGCTTCAACTCTGCCTTTGTGAGGCATAGTTTTCCACATATTCAAGGCTTTTTTTGTACCCTCTTTGAATTCTCTCCAATTGGTCTCATTCATTTTAAAGACAATGTACTCTGGAAAAGGTCTTGGAGTCAGTCTAGATATCCAAAACATGGCTGCCTATTACTGACACTATCCCAGGGGTCAAACCTCTTGTCTGGAAATGTGTAGCTCAACTTCCCTGTGCTGCTCATGAGGATCTGCTTTAGGGCCTGAGAACTATGAACCATTTCTTTGAACCTCCATGAGGAATCCAGGTAAAAAGCAAAGGTCACAGACCAAAGCTCCAGGAACCAGAACAAGAGAGAGAGAGCCTGCTTTTGAGGACATTTCTTTCTCACCAGTCCTGACATAGTTACCTGTTTAGGAGGTAGAGGTTCATATGTACTTTGTCACAGCATTAAGGAGTTGCAGACCAGGGTCAGAGCCCCACTGTGCTGGACATTGCAGATCCACAACCTAAAGCTGCTCCCTGCCTTGTGAACAACAATTTCTATCATTTTTTTTTTATGCTACAGACTCAGAGTGTTCATAGAGCGTTTGCTTACTGTTTGCCTCACTGTGGTTCAAAGTAAAAATTAGAGTAATGATCAACCTAGTTCTTCTGTATTTTTAATGGGTGCCTTACTTGCTTTCTTCCAACCCTCCAGGAGTGTTTCCAGCAATTGAAAGGGCTTTGTGTGCTAGGAAATCATAAGCAGGTTATCAAATCTAGCTGGCTTGTATATAGTAAAAAATAATAGTAAAAACTTCTTTTCAGTCCTGCCCTAGATTAAAAAGATGTATACAAACATTTATATAAACAGAAGAGGGAGGATCAGGGGCCTTCTGCAGGCATTAAAAAGAATGATGTAGGACTTCATTAGACTTTAATTCCCTGTTTAATTCCCAGTCACAGCTCCACTTGCCATGACTGGCTGGAAAAGGTGTTCGGTGCAGAAACTGGGACTAAACTCTACAGGAAGCAGTTGTGAAATATTTTTACTTTAGAACAGCTTTGTGAAAGCAGAGATTGTATTCATTGCTTTCACTAGGGGGAAGAAGTGCTGGGATGTGGATGAGTGATACAGTGATACACATTCTTACTTTTCCCTTTATTCCCTGAATAATAACTAGGATTACTTCAAGCCCTGTCATTCAACTGAATTCATTTGGAAACAGGTCCAAGACTGAAGGAGAGGCCATCCCATCTGAAGCTTGACTTGCATCTCATAAAGAGATGGAGAAGATGTAACTGAATTTGATTCCTATTTAATATGGTGGACTTGGTTTCAGTTCATCTCTAAAAATAAAAAGTGGTTTATCTTTATTTAGGAAAGAAAAGCTGCAATAAAAATGAGGAAGCAATCAGTAGAGACCATATTGGGAAGATTCTGGATCCTGGTGGCCTCTCTTCTCTAGCTGCACACATAAATTCTAATTTTTGTTCTGTGGGTACTCAACAGGTCTTGGATGTGGCTATTGTTTGCTATTTGGCAGATTCGCAGTACTGTAGCCAAAGCTTTCTGGAGGAATTAATTCCATTTCAGTCTTTGACATAGACTTTGTCCATAACGTTGGAAAAAAAAAAATCACCTATACAAACAGAAAACAGAAAGGTGATGAGGCAAATTCATTCAGCCAAGATTATAGTATTTCCAGTTTAGAAATTGTATGGATTTTTAAAACTATATAAATTTTTTAAGAAGCACTTGGTGCTTCTTATCTTGAAATGAGTTTTCCTCAAATAACAAATTGGATGATTTTTTTTTTCTCAGTAAAACCAAAATTAAATTCTTTAAGAGCAGAAATAGCTATTTAGGAAAAAAAAAACAACAACCAAACACAACAACAATTAGTGTATGTCATCACTGCACTTCAGAAATGAAGCCCATCTGCTCTTTGAATTTTGCTTCACTGAGCTAGTGTGGGCACACAGACCCTCAGTGAAGGGAGAAGAGGTGGCAGAGGAGAAGTGGATGAAAAACTCAGCCAATGAAATTCAAGAGCAGTGCTCAGTAAAATGGGTGAAAAACAGTAAGTGTGAATGTCAAGCATGAGGTAAGAAAAGACACCCAGTTAACTTTTATTCAGCCTGGAGGGAATGTTTGATTACTCAGTCAAATTTAACTGTGAGTCCCCAGAAAGTGTGCCCCAGAAATTGTTCCCTGCACCAGAAATTGCAAGGCCACCTCTGCCAGTCTGAATCTTAGGACCATTTCATCATGTTGTAGATCTGCCATCCTCCCAGGAACCATATGGACCAGAGTTTATGGCTCTTCTTACAGGAACCAGAAACTATATTGCTGCTGTTTCCTTTTGTTTCCTAGAGGGAAAGATGTTATGGAATTTTAAAGAACCAAGTGGAAAGGCAATGGAATAAAAAGAAAAGGAAGAGGCTCTGAGTGCTGAATTACTAGAGAAAGGAAGAAAAAATAATCCATTTTCCAAACTTGCAATGCTTCCAGCAAGAGGGAAGAGCCACCCAAATGCTAAAAACAAAGGAGTAACAGTAGTGGCTTGTAAGGTCTAAACCTCTTCCTCTACTATGTGTGAAGTTTGCACTTTTCATCTGTGTATGTGTGTATTAAATTAAGTTATACGTGGGACAGCAATATGCCCTTGTGGCCAAGAGGGTCAATGGCATCCTTGGATGCATCAAGAAAAGTGTGTCCAGTTGGTCTAGGGAGATTCTTTTCCCCTCTAATCTGCTTTGGTGAGACCACACCTGGAATATTGTGTCCAGTTTTGGCCTCCCCAGCCCAAGAGAGATAGGGACCTGCTGGAGAGAGTCCAATGGAGAGCTACAAGGATGACTGGAGGACTTGGACATCTCTCCTAGGAAGAAAGACTGAGAGAACTGGTTCTCTTTAATCTTGAGAAGGCTGAGGGGATCTTATTAATGTCTATAAATATCTGAGGGGTGGGTGTCAAGATAAAGGTAGTGGTCTTTTTTTGCTGATACCCAGTGGTAGGACAAAGAACAATGGGTACATGTTAGAATACAGGAGGTTCCACCTCAACATGAGGAGAAAATTCTTTACTGTGAGGGTGGCAGAGCACTGGAACAGGCTGCCCAGAAAGGTTGTAGAGTCTCCTTCTCTGGAGACTTTCAAAATCCACCTGAATGCATTCCTGTGCAGCCTGCCTTAGATGATCCTGCTTTGGCAAGGGGGTTGGACTAGTTGACCTCTAGAGTTCCCTTCCAACTCCTAACTTTCTGTGATTCTTTGACTACTAGAGATCTTAGGAATACCAAAGGGCAAGTGATATAGACCTTGTAATCACTTAATTGATAACAGGACATCTTCTCTAAAACCTGCTCCTGTTTTTGTGATGAATTAAGCAAGTCAGAGGAGATGTTTTCTATAAGACAACATTGGCACTTCAAAGGACGTAATGGCCATCAAAAACTTGCTGTTGAAGTTTAAGCACTCTTAGGTACACCTGATGAGTGTCAGCACTGTTCCTGGTACCCTGCAGCATATCAAAAATACTTAACTCTCATTAAAAGAATTTCATACAAATGCCCAGCCCAGAACACACAGGAACTAGTGGGAGGGCTGTGAAATCAGTCACAAGAGTACAAGACTTCTGTTTTCCAAAAATGTCCTCCTAATGTGGATCAAAAATAACCTGGACTCTCAGGATTCTGAGTCCTGCTCAAAGTTACCTTAAAAAATGCTGCTCTAGGTTTTGCTTTTGAAAACGTTGTGCCTGAGGACAATTGAAGGCAGCCCAGCCTGTGGAAAGCATAGCAAGGGAACTGCAGAATCCTTGAATGTCACTGGATTTAGAAAGCAGATCTTCTAGCCACACAGTGTCCCTAACTTCCTGCTTACAAACTGCTTCAGTGTTGACTCAGTAGGAATAACACCATCCACTGAATCACCCACCCATCTGCAACACCTGCTTCTTCCTTAGCTGCTACGCCTGCCTTGTGATGACTCGGTTTAGCTGCTCTCAGCTTGTGAGATGGGAGAGGACCATACCTTAAGATACATGGGCTGAGGGGTATGAAAGGCCCCCTACTGATTACCAGTTTTCTGCAATCTGGGAGGCAATAATCCCTTGTCCACTCCCTGTGACCCCACACAGTTGGGGGTTGTTTTGTAACTTTTCCAGCCCTGCCTATCTGGAACACTTTCCTGCCGAGACACTGACTCACTTCCTCTTTAGGAAAAGCTCACCCAAAATCCTTTTCACTTTAGCTTATAAACTATTATTAACTCCATCTGTAAAGTAAAACTTTACTCATCAGCAGAGCTAGCTGGGAATTTTCCAGTGATGCACATTTTTTTTTTTTCATTGGAAGCTGTTGATTTGTTAAAATATAAATCTTTTTTAAGAAACACACCAGTTTTGCTTAGGTTTTCATCAGAAAAATTGCCTGCATCCAAAGAAAGAGAACAACACAGCTTAGCCAAGATACTAGCAGTTAGGTCACTGGCATAGCAAAACTGGGCTTCCTGGCAAAACAAGGACCTGAATCTGGTTCCCCTATCCTACACAATGCTGTAAGAACAATCATTACTTGGGATGGAGCAAATTCATGGCCTTTCACTCATGCTGTTCTTTTAACTGACCAATCAGTGGCAAAAGACTTGGTCCTGATAGCCTGTTTCCTACCAGTGCTTGATTCTAGGCAACTAGCAATTTGAGAAACACATCACTTTTTTTGTCTCTTTCTCATTTTCCTAAGAAACTTCTAAAGGTCTCAGGTCATTTCCACAAAGGATCAGGAAGCTTTTAAAATCTTGAAAGTTTACACAGATCAGGAGAATTAAAAAGTATCCCACATCAGCCATGCTTTTAACAACAATAGTCATAGAATGCTTTAGGTTGGAAGAGATCTTTAAAGTCCCAAGCAGCTTGTCACTCAATTCACTTTATAAACACATGGGCTTGGAGCCAACATTCAAGTGTTTTTCTTAGAACTGGTAGGAAAGGTCTTTGTGATATACCTCCATCAAAAAAGTGAGTACCTCAGTCAAAGGGATGTAGGTATGAGACACTTCAGAAGAAATAAATATAATAAATTTCTGATAAGTGGAGTGATGAGCTTCTGTAACTAATGTACACTCAAAATTTGTTGGAACATAGTCACAATTGCACATTTGGATTCTGCTACAGATAAAACCTGGTTCTCTATCCATGCATCTGTGGTTTTTTTCATGGGCTAAAGAAGCAAGCCTCTACTGGCAAGTGTAGCACCTTTTTCTTTATTTTCCAGACGTGGCTCAGGATGAAAATGTTTCAGAATTTGCTTGAGACACTTACTGAAGAGCCAATTCTAACATTTAGAGATACATTCAGTAGTTTATTCTGTGTCTTCATCTCTTTGAAAATGTGCCTTTGTGCAGTAAGAGGAAGGCCATTCTTACCTGAATTATATCCCTATTCTACATTCCTATAGTATTGCTCAGTAGGATTTGTGCCACTAATGGAACTGTTCCTGCTCATTGTAATCTGTTATTCATCAAGCACTCAACTTCTGGGCATCTTACAAACTATAGGTTGCTTCCCATCTAACAGCCAAGAAGTCCTGGGAGTGTGTACCACCATAGTGTTACAAGAACAATCATGTGCTGTTTGGTATGGCTGCAAGCACCCATTTGACCAAATTAACCAAACAGGGTGGTATACATCCTTTTGGGAAGCTACAGTTGCCATTTAGGTTGGAATACCCTACTCTGTGAGAACACATTTTCTTCTAGTACTGTTTAACTGTGAGACTCCACAGTGAGAAAGGGCTTATTTCTTCTAAGAGAGCTTCATCCCTGAAGAGATCTCATTTCTAGGGAAAATGTCTGTCATCTGTTTCTAGAAAAGACATTCTTTCTTGGAGGTTTAGCCTTGGCCATGTCTGATTTCCACTTCCATGCTGCAAACCCATGTTGACTGTTAGAACAAAAGGACAGGGAAGGGAAATGTCTGTGCAAATGAAATTTGTAACCCAAGAGTGAAGAGTCTCGAAAGGTTTTGATTGCTAAGGAACAGAAAAGAAAAATTCCAAGCCAATCTGTCTTTTCCACCCCCTCTATTTGTCAGTTGCTCCCCCTCCTTTAGACTGTCAGATTTCACTCCCATTCTAGTGTATGGGCACATAAACCCTGCCAGAAATGCTTCACTCACTTAACACCTACCTGCTGGAGCTTAGATTCAGAGAGTGGGGGGGGGGGGACACAACCTCAAACCCTGGTAATTGTTATAAATCACAGTGTTGCTAATCTCTTTTCAAGAGAGTCAAATGTAAAGTCATGTTCCTTCTTGTGAAAACATTACTAGCCTGTGGGTGTCAACACAACCCTCTTTTCCAGGAAATCTGTTGCATCCCACAGTGACTTTGGAGAAATTGCACTCTGATGACAGTGAAGAGAGGCTGCTAGAAAAACATCACACGCCAATTCCATACAACAGCAACTTCCACAAGCTCTTGTTTTTGGAAGGTCAGCTCTCTCTAGTCTCACAAAAGGCAGAACTGAACTTCACTGAGATACGTATTTTGGGACAGTTGGTTTTACAGTATCATTGCTGTGAGTTCTTTTCCTACCCCAAAACTACCTTTTCAGTTTCCTTATTAATTCCATGCCAAGAGAAACTACCCCATTTCTTTACAGCTCTCATGAAGAGTAAACCACAACTTCAACCACCTGGGTGCTACCTTTATACATTCTTTTACATCCTGTGTTCTAACAGTGGAGTCATCTCCTCCTCTAGGAGGACACCTCCTCAGCACCAAGCAGGTCAGCCCAGGGCACCTACCTACTGCTTTGATAAAGGTCTTGATCCCTCCTGATGAAAAGACCATCTCTGGTCCTACAATCCCTCCAGAAACACATCTACTTATAAGATCTCAGGAAGACCCCATGCTGCTTCAGATTAATCTCTGAAAGGTGTCCATAGACCAGTTGCAGGGAAAGACCCTTTTCTATGAAGCATTTTCACAACTGAGTAAAGGAAATAAGAGATGCTTGAAGAAGCAAGGGCAGAGACTCAGGCAGTCAGTATCCAGTGTATTACTGAAAGAGAGCTCCCATGAAGCACTGTAGCTCCACTTGAAGGAATGTAAGACTTCTTTGTTAGAAGCAAGTTCCTCATTTTCAGGAAGATCCTTTGAATTCATCTATGTGATGAGGAACACCATAAACTGATCTGAGATCCTTCTAGTTCCTGCAATGACCAGCCTGAGTCCTTTGGGTTTACAATTTTTGTTTATGTGCTCCGTTATTATGTATTCATTTATTTGGGTAGAGAGAAAAGTTCATGTATCTATTTGTGAGTGTTGGAGTAGTGTCTAGAGCTTAGACCACAATTTTGCCTTGGCTGTGTTTCTGTCCAAAATAATGACTCTGCTTGTGACAAGTTCATATGAAGTCATGGGGCTGTCTGAGAATGCTTCACTCTAGACAGCACTTATCCTTTCCAATCTTCCTTATTCCTTCTCAGCAGTTATCCCACTGCCAGGGTGAAGTCAAGACACCACCTTTTCACCCTGCCCCTCAATTCAAGAAAGATTTGAGTCGCTTGAACGTGTCCAGAGAAGGGCAACACAGCTGGTGAGGGGTCTGGAGCCCAATCCCTATGAGGAGCAGCTGAGGGAGCTGGGGGTGTTTAGCCTGGAGAAGAGGAGGCTCAGGGGAGACCTTATTGCTGTCTACAACTACCTGAAGGGAGGTTGTAGCCAGGTGGGGGTTGGTCTCTTCTCCCAGACAACCAGCAACAGAACAAGAGGACACAGTCTCAGGCTGTGCAAGTGGAAGTTTAGGCTTGATCTTAGAAAGAAGTTCTTCACAAAAAGAGAGATTGCCCATTGGAATGGGCTGCCCAGGAGGTGGTAAGGTTGACGTCCCTGGAGGTTTCAGAACAGACTGGATGAGGCACTTAGTGCCATGGTCTAGTTGATTAGTTAGGGTTGGGTGATCAGTTGGACTTGATGACCTTGGAGGTCTCTTCCAACCTGGTTGAGTCTGTGGTGCTGTGAGCAAGCAATAGCACATACCGGAGTCTGCATCTGTCAGCCTACGCATGCACACCTTAAGGCCTGAACAGGCAAAGCTTCGTGCCTCACAGCCCCTAAGGGTGAGTTTGCTGCTGACAGATGTACATGTAACCATGGGATACTTCATTACAGGAGGGCTGTTTAAAAAAAATTAACAAACTTTGAGCTACCAAACCCCAGATTTCTTCAAATGCAGCTATTCATGTAGAAATATGTACCTGCCTCAGAATACAAGAGGAAGTAATGAGTTGGTTTTGCTTAACACATTATTGTTCACTTTCACCTCCCAAACGGGAGGAGGAAGAGGCCACCTCCTCCTTTTAAAACATGCCTTCTCACTTTTTTAGCAGTGAGGAGGTCTGGGAAACTGCAGCTTGAGTGCTGGCTTTGGTAAAAACTCCACATTTTCTTTCTCCTTGTTTATGATTCTCTCCCTCCTGTGTTTCAGGCTCAGAAGAAATCAGCACAAGAGCTGGCTGTTTAAAGTGACTTGGGGCAACCATCCCACCACGGACACCACTGGAGTCCCTACCTCACAGCACCAGCCATCCCCACTCCCTGGCTCCCTCCTTGGTGCATCTTCATTGCAGTGCTCTCCAAAATCTCCTTCTCCTTTGATAATATAAAAGTCTGGGAACATCCAAAGGAAACTTTTCAAAATCTATCAACAATACATCAGGAAAGAGAAACAGAAGGAAAAGTCACTGAAAAATAGATGAACCAGGTGAGGAAAAAACACATACATGTTTTCAAATGACTGCTTGAGAGATTTGAAAGAAGAACCCATCTACAGGGAATCACAGAATTGTCAGGGTTGGAAGGCACCTCAAAGATCATTCAGTTCCAGTGTCCCTGCCGTGGGCAGAGACACCTCACATTAGATCAGGTTGCTCAGAGCCCCTATCCAGCCTGGAGGGGATTCCACCACCTCCCTGGGAAACCTGTTCCAGTATCTCTAGTTTTCAATTAATTGTTTCCTATCAAAAATCTGCAGTAAATTGTGATTCTAATATGAGTGTTCACAAGCTGGCATCTGTTTTCTTCTGCTTCATTAATCCATTCTGGGAGGTGACAGCCCATAGCATGATCTCCTGGCAAGGCAAGGAGGTAGTTTGAGCTTTGTACTCAGCTCTGGTGAGGCCACACCTCAAGTATTGTGTCCAGTTTTGGGTACCTCCATACAAGAGAGATGTGGAAGTGCTGGAGTGAGTGCAGAGGAGGGCAATGAAGCTGTGAAGGGCCTGGAGAATAAATCTTATGAAGAGTGACTGAAGGAGCTGGGGATGGTTAATTTGAAAAAGAGGAGGCTGAGGGGAGACCTTGTTATTGTCTACAACTACCTGAAAGGACATTGTGGAGAGACTGATGCTGGTCTCTTCTCACAGTTAATTAGTGATAGAATGAGAGGGAATGGCCTCAAGCTGAGACTGGGTAGGTTTAGACTGAACATTAGGAAGAATTTTTTTCAGGGAAGGAGTGGTCAGGCGTTGGAATAGGCTGCCCAGGGAGGTAGTTGAGTCTCCAGCACTGGATATGTTTAGAAGTGTTTGGATGTGGTGCTTGGGGATCTGGTTTAGGGGTGAACCTTGTAGAGCAGGGTTATCGGTTGGACTTGGTGATCCTGAGGGTTTTTTCCAACCTGAATGTTTCTGTGATTCTCTGATTCTGTAAATTGTAGATCCACTGACATCACATGGTACCATGACAATTTACACCACACAAGGGCCTGGTCGACCCTTTGAATTCTCTGGCCCAAACATTACAGTTTGGATCCAAGTCAACTTAATTTTGATGGTTAGCATCCTTGTTGTTTGTTATTTACACAGCAGCAGAAATTTGAAGTCACAGCCAGGATGTTGTTCGTGCAGCGTTAGGTGCTGTGACAACACATGCAATGCTATTCCAAAGAGCTTTCATTCTTACTCTGTTGCTATCTGACATATTCCCACACCAAGTCCCTCCAAATAGATTTTCACCAAGTGCATAAATGGCAGAGCTTTGGCCAAGAAGGCACCATGGAATTATTCACAATGGCAGGCTAGATGAAATGTAAGCATCCCCAATTCATCCAATTATTTTTCAGTACAAGCTGAGGCCAGAAGGGACTCTGAACATCATTATTCTTGATATTCCAGACATTCTTGTTTGGAGTTTGGTTCTATGGAAAGAAATAATAGTTTGTTTCATTGACAGCAGAGGACAAGTAAAAATTAGCACATTTTATGGGACATAAAAAAGTCCATTAGAAAATGATGTTTAGAGAGAGGCATTTTTCATCATGCAGCACAACTCTTCACCACGTTTCAAAACAAAAATATTGATGACTGTCACATGGTTATGCTTACCAAACACTGGTTTTTGAGTCAGCTATAAGTTTAGAGACACTGTAAGAGAATAGTATTGGAATGTGATGGAGAAAAGAAGGGGGAAAGCAGTGGTAATTTAAATTATGTATTTTTATTTCTTTTTTGGGGTTTTGTTTTGTTTTGTTTTTTTTGCTCTCTTCAATGAAGAAATTAATAATGATTTACTGTAAATTGATTTTGGCAGGGATTCACTTCCATACTTTAGTTCTTTTATTGCTCCTGTAAAACTGAACTGCAGCTCAAATCCAAACCATGCATAAGACCAAGTGCAAGCTCCTGCATCTGGGTCGAGGCAATCCCAAGCACAAATACAGGCTTGGCAGTGACTGGCTGGAGAACAGCCCTGAGAAGAGGGACTTGGGGGTGCTGGTGGATGAGAAGCTCAACATGAGCCACCAGTGTGCCAATCACATCCTAGGCTGCATCAAGAGAAGCATAGCCAGCATGTCAAGGGAGGTGATTCTGCCCCCCTGAGAGACACCACTAGTTACTCTTCTCAATCTGGACACTGAGCTGTTGACCACTAGCCTTTGGATGCAGCCATCCAACCAATTCCTTATCCACTGAGCAGACCACCCATTGAATCCATATTTCTCCAATTTAGAGAGAAAGATGTTGTGAAGGACTGTGTCAAAGGCTTTGCAGAAGTCCAGATAATGGCATCCATTGGTCTGCCCTTGTCTCCTGATGTAGTAACTTGTGGGTGCAGCTGGGACTTCTCTCCACTGGAAATTATTATCCAGGGAATAAGAGAAGGGCAATCTCTTTAAAATTACTTACAAAATGAAAGTTGAACAACTTCAACTGTTTCCTGAATGCACGTGGAATCTGTCTGGAAGAAACTCTGTAAACAGAACTACCAGTGAATCCAAAGTCTGTTTGAATTTTTACTGTAACTTGAGTTACGTTTCTGGCTTATTCAAATTTATATGAAATTGAGATAAACTTCCAAGATTCAGTCACTTTTAATAGCATGAGATACAGACTTCTCAAACCTGCTGTGAAAGCTGAAACCTGGGCCAGCTTTTCATCCACAAGCTGAACTTACCATCAGTAAAAAGATGCTGCTCTCTTCTCTCACTTCTTATAATGTTTAAGGAGGGGAGAGGGGGGAAAGAGGAAAGAAAAGGAGCAGTATCCAGGACAGCTACAAAAATTCTTTCTGAAAAACACAATCCTTTCTCATGCCAGCGCTTCCACTTTGATCTAACCCTTTGTTTTATGCATTTACCAGCCTGCATGCATGTGCCAAATCTGCACAGGAGCTACACAACCTCTTTATGAGCAGGCCTAACTTCAAAAGTGACCCAGAAACTTGCTCAGCAAAGCACTCGCCTGCCACCTGTCAGAGGTTGGGTATGGCTGAATTGGCACCTTAACCCATACCAAGCCATCTCTGCCAACTCCACACAGGATTTTTCTAACTCCCTGTTCAAAAAAAAAAAAAAAAAAAAATCTCTCCAGCCAAAATCCCCTCCTGGCCTGCAAATATGTTCAGGCACACACCTCTGTGCTGTAAATGAAATATCTGGCGTACTGCAAAACCATACTGAAGGAGCCAACTGGAACAGAGCAGAGCTAGCACTGGGAGAAGGTGTTTGAGCTGTTGAATTTATTTACTACACATATGTCATATCCAAAGGAGCATGACACATTTCACTGTAACAGTCATATTGGTGAGTATGAATTTATCACCTGATCTTTTGATAGCCACTGACAGATACTTTGAGGACAACTGGCATTAGTAAGGTCTCACATGCTTAGGAGTACACAACCATGCAGTAAATTGTGGGAGGCAGCACCTGACCATTTAAGACATGAGAGTCTTTCCTAGGAGCAATTCATACTTGCAACTGAGCCTTGCAGGCAGAAGATACTCCTTCTACTGTGTCCTGCGTAGGTAGCTCTTTATGTTTCACAAGCCTGAGCAAGAAACAAGGAAAAGAACTTTCAAGAGGGAGGAAATGGGAATGCAGCATCCCCTTGGGAGAGAATAGCCACTCTCTGTATGAATAAGAGGCTTCCCTGGACCAAATTCAGCAGCTGTCTACCGACTTAATTTCACACTTTCTATATGTAAGTGGCAAACAGGTGAATGCAACTTCTGCACACGTGCATCTTCCCACCTTCTGCACTTGCATATTCCCATCTTCTACATGTTAATGCCCAGCAGGCCCTTTATCACTCATGTCCACATTTTCAGTGATCAGTTGTCTTGGTGCTCAGAGTGCATAGCAAGCTTGCCAGAGCTCCCCATTGCTTAGAAAAAAAAGGGTTCTATCCCAGAAGATTTTTGGACTCCCAGCAGTCCATTGGGATAATCACTCCTAGCTGTGATAATTTCCTGACTGGCCTGCAGCTGGCCTATGCAAAGTCTTTGCATTTGGGCTTTCCTTTCATTCACCAGCAACGGGAGCAAAGGACACTTTCCTCCTTGGAACTTCTGACTACAAGGTTTACAGTCTGAGATTTGTTGGGATTTTCCTCATTTGGCAGCCAGGTCCACTGACATCTTAGACCATGCTGTTACCTGAGTCCCCAGGGCCAAGCCAGCTGTGATGCATTTTACTCAATACCCAACATGGAGAGACTTTGGTGGAGCAGCATCCTCGGGAGAAAGTACCAGTGCTTTTCTAACCCCTGAGCAACTCTTGCAAGTTCCTATGCATGACTCAGGCCCAGCAGGCACTGCCCTGTTACTCTGTGAATTTTTGGCCTGCCATGTTAGGGGTCAGTGAGGGACTGCTGCTCCATAGCGAAGGGAAGCCCAGAGCCCAGCCTCCTAACAAGGCATGCGTCAGCTCTGAGGCTCATTGGACTCACTGTGCAGTTCCCTGTCCAGGCAGAAATACAACCTATCAAAAAGAAAGAAAAGGGTGGATGTTTCCTGACCAAAGGAGCCAAAGCAATTCATGGCATGGCTGAAAAGAACAAAGCAAATGCCAGGATCATGAAGGAGAGAGTAGGGATGGGTTATGGCATGAGTAGAGGAGGAGGGAGAAGTACACATGTAGTGTTCTTGGAGATGGCAAACCATAGCATTGATTCACCTGTTGCAGGTGAGCACACATTGAGCATACATTGTTATGCAGCAGAAGAAAACCTGGTTATCAGCTCTGTGAAAATGAGAGCTGCACATCCTCCCCCAGGTAATAGCAAGAGACTTCTCTGAAGCATCTCGGTGCTTACATGAAGATAAAAAGCAGTCCCACGCCTGTTCTTTCCCTTTTGACCTACAGATGGGAGTAAAGAGCTCTTTACCTCTCAAGCTCCGAATCACTGGGCACACAATAAATATAGCAAACTCCACTGTAAGAAAGTGAAAGCCATAGGAAGTCAAGAGTCAAGAGGGATAGATTACCACATCAAACAGTCTTGGCAATATTTATGTTTTTCCATGCATTCCATTGGAAAGGGCTGCCCAGGGAGATGGTGGAGTCACCATCCCTGGAGGTGTTCAAGAGGGAATTGGACGTGGCACTTGGTGCCATGGTTTAGATAGTCATGAGGTTTAGGGTGATAGGTTGGACTCGATGATCTTTGAGGTCTCTTCCAACCTTCTTGATTCTATTCTATGATTTATAAATTTCATGTGGTGCAGCTGACTTAGTATATAACCCAGAGGAAAAAAACAAACAAACAAAAAAAAAAACAAATAAATTTGGCTCAGCTTGGAAAATTCTCATATCCTTCAAGGTATTTGTCTAGGCTCACCAAGCTCATTTTTGGTTTTACATTAATATTCTGCAAGGACCCAGAACTAACCATACACCAGCAATTTCAGATGAGGCAACGTGTTACTTTTGGCCAAGTTTGCAGAGAACTCTGGATCCTGTCTCTGCTAGGTGAGTTTCTGGCCCTGCTAGGGTCAACCCCCCAGGTGATGTAGAGAGCTAGAAACTAGTTATGTTGTAGGCAGTCACTACCCCATGCCACTTTTCCAGAACAGCAGGTAAGTAACTACAGAGCCACGGCACACAGACAGTCCTGGTTTTATCCCCAGATGATTTTCTTTGCAGCTTGATGAAGGAATTTGCTGCCTAGTTTCCTCACCTCCTTTTCCTTCTCTCCCAAGTCCTGATGAAGTGCAATGCTTTTGTGCAAAACATGCTCCCATTGTTTCCCCTGCAGCACACTGAGTGCTGCACAACTTGTCTCCTTGATTCGGATCAGGAAGAGCATCAAGCAAGAGACTTCAAAAGCTCCATCTGTTTAGCCTGTCAAAGAGAAGATAGAGTTCTGTTTTAGTGTAAGTACCTTATGTACTTTAATGGAGCAGAAGCCAAACATGAATCAATATCTGGGAGTTAAATCTGGAAAAATTCAAATGAGAAAGAAGGCACGATATTTTAAGATGATTAATTGCCCAAACTGTGCCTAAAATACCACAGAAAGAGGTGAATCCTTTATCTCAAGCCAGGTGTCTTTCTGGAAGACAGTCTCTAGGCAGATACAAGATGCCAAACCCAGGTTAAGGGTGGCTAGATTAAATTTTCTGGAAATCAGAATACTAGTTTATTTGGCCTCAAAGTGCAGATATTGACCAATCACTTGGGTTTAAAATGTATTCAACTTGAATACAAAGGATTCCAGGTAGGAAAATCTGCTCAAAGATTAGAAAGTCAGTCTGTAGTTTATACTGTTCAAAACTGGTAAGCCACAAGAAAAAATTGTAATATTCCTTTCACCATGGAAACACAAATACACTGAGAAAAAAACCAAAATGTTGGTTGTTGTGTGCTGGAAGACAAAATGGGACATATAGACTGCGAAAGGAGTTGTTACAAATGAAAATAAAAAGGAAGGGTTGAGGCAATCTGGGTAACTTTGTTACAAAGACAGACCACATAAAGACCCAAGGACTCAGTTTGTAGAATGGATCCTGTAATCACAATGGGAGGAAGGCAGCAGAAGACACATTTCTTGAGAAAGATACTGGCAAACTCCAAAGACCACACTCAGAAAGCCAGGCATGCAACAGCAAGTCAAGGAGAAAGGCTATAAGGTAGCATGGCAAAATGGGAAATGATGAAGGTTGAAAATCAAGGTATCCAAAAAGTTGGGTCAGCAGTTATTAGATTAAAAAATGTATGCCATTTCACAAATCTGAACTCATTGTAAAAGCATTCACTTCTCCTGGGACTGTGGAAGGACACCACTGTGAGGTTGTTGGTGACCATTTTTCAGTCAGGTGAGCAGTGTTGCTAAGACACAGATGTGATTTTCCTGATTGCCCGAGCCTGGTTATCAGTAACTAATCTATTAGAAATAAATGCCTAAAATTACTATTTCACTGTGGATACAGAAATCAATGCCACAAACCTGAGGAACTACATGCAGAGAAAGATAGCTATAAATTTGAAGCCACTGTTTTGATTTCTGGGAGACCAGGGTCACAGCTCCTGCTTCAACTCCTATTCCCAAGGGCCCTGTAGCAGATGTTTTGGCTGAGAAAGGCTTATGTGAATTCTGCCTTCTAGAGAGGAGGCTCAGGGGAGACCTTATTGCTGTCTACAGCTACCTGAAGGGTGGTTGTAGACAGATGGGGGTTGGTCTCTTCTCCCAGGCAACCAGCAACAGAACAAGGGAACACAGTCTCAAGCTGTGCAGGGGGAAGTTTAGGCTTGATCTTGGAAAGAAGTTCTTCACAGAAAGAGAGATTTCCCATTGGAATGGGCTGCCCAGGGAGGTGGTGGGGTTGATGTCCCTGGAGGTGTTTAGGAAGAGATTGGATGAGGCACTTAGTGCCATGGTCTAGTTGATTAGTTAGGGTTGGGTGATCAGCTGGACTTGATGATCTTGGAGATCTCTTCCAGCCTGGCTGATTCTGTGATTCTGTGATGCAGCACAAGCATCTTCACACAAGAAAAAGTCTCAGAATCCCTTTACCTCAGATGTGGAGGCAGGCACTGTGACATGCCTCAGCTTATTTACATGCCTGAAAAATGTCAGACAGCTTGTACCCAAGAAATGTCTCTGTAGCTCTGCTGGTCCTATAGGCTAGATGAGACATCTTACATGACCCCTGCGCTTAGTGTCTGTGCTTCAATTCCTTATACCAGTAGCAGTATTTCTATAGCTCACTGAAATGTCACTAGGGTAAGTCCACTAACATCTGTGGGAAAGTTGCTGAGCTGTAGCCTGATGAAGCAGGGTGCTGCCCACACCATAAGAAGAAGGAATCTGGAACTAGGAGTTCTCAGAAAGAGATGGATCACTACCTGTTCATTCCTTTATATGCCTGTTGGCCTATAAATTTTGTTGTTGCACAGTCTTGCTTCTCCCCAGCAACTCCAAATTTCCAAAAGAAGCTGAGAGCAGCTTGTCTTCAATAGTCCTCAATTTCCAGCATGTGTTCTGCTCTCCCTTGTTGAGGAAATCAGGAATAATTTGGAGTAAGCAAGGACCAAGGCTTCTTCCCATGTCAGCAGCTTCTAAGGGGTCCCAAAGTTGTGGGACACTACAGCCTGTTACTGAGGGGTAACAGGGGTTAGGTAAGCACCTTCTGCTTTACCTCTTTCTTTCTTCTGACAAAAAGCAGCTGGTTTGTCTTTTGGTTTTTGTTTGGTTTTTTTTCTTCAAAGCAGCCACAGCAGTCAGCCAATATTTGGTACCTTAAGGGTTGTTTCTGATGGGAAAAGAAGCTCGTTCTGAAGCCAGGTTCTTTGTGCAAAGCTGATTATTGAAAGAGGATGTCAGGAGCCCTATTTCCCTGAACTCAGCATGGGTGAACAATAGAACGCAGCTTCTATTTCAAGACTCTTTTCAACCAACACAGCTCATAAAACAAGTTCTTCTTTCTCTTGGTCTCCCTCTCTTCACAGCTTTATCTTAACAGCAGATGACAAGTAATTTTTTGGTGTGTCCTCGTTTTGCATCTCTCTGGATTTTTGCTGCAGACAGGACATGCACGCTCAGCTGGTGTGAATTCAGTCCCAAGGTTTTTTGTTCTCAGTGTTCTCATTCAGGCTACCATCAGGAAGATGGTACAGCATTAATTTGTCCACTGTTTCACTGTCCAGAAGGTGTTATGTTTGTCAGATTCAAAGCAGAGATGTGGCTGCATATGGATCAAAGATGAGATACACTGAGGGCCGTTCACTCATCATGTTAATACCACCTCAGCTGTAACTTCCCCATCCTCTCCACTTGACTTGCTGACATGTGCAACGACAAACCGCTGAGGACAGTTTGTTTCCTCATGTAGATGCACTTCAAGATAAAACCTTCATTTTCTAAAACTGTTGTACCAATTTGTGTCCACTTTCTAAGGGCACAGAGTCAAAAAAGGGAAATAGTTCTCTTGAACATGAAAAGGTACTTCTGTGAAGTACTTATGTAGTTCTTTTCTCTATACTCAAAAGACTGCTATATTGTGTTGCTAAATTGCTTGTTCTCGTGTGCCACGGCTTATACTTGATTCCAAGCTAAAACACTTCCTCACTCAGTGTTCTGGAAGGCTGTACATAACAGACAGGTTGACAGTGAATAGATCTTCAACTCATAAGACAATGCAAGATGCAGTACACAAGAAAGCATATGCAAAAGCTTCCATTCAGCTCCTCAATCACTACTTGGCTTATTACCTCTTTTCCAGGTTGGCTTGTAAAGTGAGATGCCTCCTGTCAAACTGAGCCTTCACATTTTGAAAAGCCTTCTAAATCAGACCTGTGATAGAGTAGCACATAGAAGTGAACTGTCCAAATACAATTTTTTAAAAATCAGGTCAGAGAAATCCTGTCTATGAAGAGGGTCAAACAGTAAAAAAAGAGGAGAGAATAGAAGCAGCAGGGGTGTAAGGTGGGGGAATAGTATGGATGTCTTTCCTGTTCTCATCTAGCCTGAATAAGAAATTAGTGAGGGGAAGAGGGAAAGAAGAGGAAGGCAGAACTAGAACAAAACTATTTTAGGCTCCTTTATTACTGACAATCTTTATTATTTACATATAAAGCCAGACTGGACAAAGAACTAAAAATACGCCATGTCTCATTGGGAACAATCCTATACCAGCAGGGAGATGTAGCAGTTGACATAAGTGGCCTTTTTCTATCATTAGCCCCTGTGATTCCATGCCCATTTCATCCACAGCATGTATGCTTCTTACAAGTTTCTCTGCAATAATAGTACCAGAAATACAATCCACTGCAGTGCTTGTTCTCTACACTACTGAGAGGCTGGCACTTTTTAATGGTTGCTATATTGGTATGGACATTGATGACAGATGCCTTGATACTCCTCTCTAGCCCACCAATTTTATACCAGCATGGTGCAAACAGGGAAAAAAATATATTAGCAGAATACCTTATGCAGGTTTGGGGGGATTTCTACAGACAAGAACAGATGACACATTGTGCTGCAAAACTCCTGGAGAAGATGATCACTGTTATCTGCCATTGATATATACACAACTTAACTTGGCAGCTTTTAAACAGGTTTCCACTTTCTCTCAGTTCTCTAGGCCTGGAGTTATCTGTCTTGAATACTAAAGATATCTTGGCAGTCTTGCAGCAGAAACTATTTCTACAGGGCAAATTCCTATACATTACCTGATAATAATAGGGAATCTTCATTACCAAAAGTAGGAGTCCTGTGAAGAGTTTCTGTTAATACTAAATTAGTCCCTAAAGCACTCTCTGGGAAGGTAGAAGGCCATACAGTGCACCTAGTGCAGGTTTTGAGCTCTAGCCAGCACTTAAATATCATACAGTCTTTCCCTTTTGATGTCCCCACTTGGCAGAAGACTTAGCTTGTTTAAGTATGTGAGTACTCTAACTGAAGCCAAAGTACTCAGGAACTTTGTTCAATCAGTTTTTCTGTTTCAGGATTTTCCCACTGAGGTTATCTGAAGACCATCTCTGATGTGGCTTTCTGGTTTCTCTGTATTATTAAGGAACTGACCTGGCATGATGTGCTGGTCTATCCCAGGAAAGTATTATCTAGGATGACATTCCTCTCCATACAGTCAGCTTCTTGTCGCAGGCTTGTGGCTTTGTTGCTTGGTGGGGACAGTTCTCAGGGAGGGGAGATACTTGGCTGGCTCACATTTCTTATTGCAGATGCTCTTGCAGCATCTGCAGACCCTCTTGCAGCATCTGCAGACCCTCTTGAAGCATCTGCACACCTTGTGAAGATCAAAAATCAATCCAAATACAAATAAGGGTCTTAGAAACATTTTAAACTCCAAGCTAGCACGATTTCAATTCAAAGAACAGATCTTTTCTATGCACAGATTGCCCAAGAGTTCATTTAGGCCCTTCCCTCAGCTGGATAAAAGGGTGGCTGTCACGTCAGAGTGAGAGCCCTGAACACATTAATCATGAGCTCACTTTGGTTGGTTTTGACCCAGTTGTATCAGTTTAATGAGAGAATAAAGAACACTCCTTATGAAAGTACACACCTCCTGCCCAAGCTGTCTAGTCTGTGATGTTTAGCATTCAACTTGACTGATGTTTATTGCAGCACTACATGCATGGGCAGGTGTATCAAATGCCTGTCCCTTGTATTTTGGATTCCAGGCACCTGTCATGCCATGGCTTAACAGCAGGAGCAGTGGCCAAGGCAGCCTCTGCAAAAGTCCTGAAATGTTTTTCACAAGCTGAAATATGGAGTGATAACTTCAGGAAGTTTGTTCATATTTTTAATAGGTAAATGAGGGAGGAAGCAAATACACAGATAAGGAGCAAGTGAATTATTTAAGCTGGCAGGCCAGGAATGTAGAGATGTAGGATTTTTGGAAGAAGCTGAACTGGACTGTACTACTTCTTCATCAACAGCAAAAGCGTGGGTGTTCTGAATGCTATCGAGTCTTGGATTTTGGCATGAAATTTTAGGCCAGTACAAAAAGAAAAAAAGAAGAAGAAAAAAATCTGTCAAATTAATCTTCACCAACACTTCTGTACATTAGCAACGTGCCAGTTATATAATAAAATGAATCTGGGCACGTTGCCTCATGTTTGGCACTGTGGTCTGTTTGCTCCCAGCAGAGGTGCCCAAAGATCATTGGGCAGCAATTGTTTAGAAAGTCACACTATTATTGCAGGTTCTTAGGTTATTAGGCACTCTTGGACAACTGTGATAATGCCACACAAAGGCTGAAAGAACCAGAGGGCTTTTTTAAATCTGCTTCTCTAAGCTGGTGAGGTTTGTGTCCTTCCACTGTATGCATATTTTTAATTGTGTGCAAGTACAAGTACCTGGAAATACTTTTGGAACCTATTCACCAATTTAAAAGAAAAAAATCTTTTTATTTTAAAAGAAGAGGGGAAGAGATGTCAAAGACACAAATTGAAACAATGTGAGGAAGAGATAATTAAAACCTACATGGAAGAAAGGGTGGGCAAGAAAGAGAGAAACAATGAGAGACTATGAATGACTAGCTATGGAGAAAACTTCAGTTACAGTTCATCTCTTTGTGAAAATCACAGAATCATACAATCAGTCAGGGTTGGAAGGGATCACAGGAATCATCTAGTTCCAAACCCCATGCCATAGTCAGGCACACCTCACACTAGATCAGGCTGGCCAGAGCCTCATCCAGCTTGGCCTTAAACACCTCCAGGGATAGGGCCTCTACCACTTCTCCAGGCAACCCAGTCCAGGATCTCACCACTCTCATGGTGAAGAACTTCTTCCCTCAAGAAAAAGAAGAATGAAGTTGATCAAACTCAAAACAAAAACCACAGCAACCTAGGCTTCCTTTACTCCAGTGCTAGGGGAGCTTTGATTGGTGTTTTAATTTCTTTAAGCAATGACATATTATTCCTGCACTGTATTGCTTTCACATACTACTCAGCTACATATAAAGGGGCTTTGAACAATGGGATTCTGGAATATTTAACAGATAAATTCAGAAGGGAGAGAGAGATTCTGTTGTACCAGTTGGACCTACCATCTCCCTTTCCTTGGCATCTAAAGAGAATTCCATTAGAGAAGCGAGAAAGCATGCAAAGTAAACCGCGATTTTTTCCCTACTGAGAGCTTCAGACACACAAATGAGTTCTTGCCAGATAACAAGTGAGGTTGTATCATTTCCAAACAACTGACTAAAAAACCCCAGATTTTTTAAAAATGCAGGCACCTTGAGGGTCCTCTCAGAGACAAAACTACAGAGGTTATTTTGTAGAAGTGAGCTTTGCTTTTGGATTACAAATGTTGATGCTGAATTCACTTTCAAACGTGTTTGCCTGTGTGTGAGTATGCATGAAATTATTAATCATTGGAAGCAAGGATTCATAATAATGGAGTTATTGACATTCTCTTGGCTCTGACATTGCAGATGTGATGCTGACAAGAAACGTTCCCACTGTTTGATGAAAGGGGTTCCCAGGAAATGCTAGCAGTAATCAGTTTTCAAGCAGAAGATATTTTCTGTCATCTGGTTCTTGACAACTATAAATAAAGGAGCCAGTCTGATTTTTATACACTATTGCTACACTGTAAGAGACAGAACGATACAGCACTCTGTTTGCATTGAAATCCATGTACACAGTGATGAGATTATAAAAAAAAATATGTATGCACCAGAATGTTTGTGTTTTAAAAAGTGTTGTTACACAAAGGTTCACAACTGCACTTTTTGGCCTTGCATAATGCAGAAATTCCATTTCTTGTGCTGTGGCTAAAGCGTGTCAGAGAGAAAAGTTGACTTGTATGCAGAGGATAAAACTAGTATTTGTTTGCTAGCATAAAAGAACTGCTCTTAAAAGCTACCAAAGTGAAATGCTATTGTTAATTTTCTTCCCCTTAGCTATGTTAAACTAAGCTCTTTGAAAACAGAAATACTGACAATACAGTGCAATGATGCAGGTATGCTGCTCATCATTCAGAGATAGCCAGGACTGCCAGCACTTCTGCAGTGAACCCTAGGCAGTGAGTTCCTCTGCTGTGCCCATGGTCTCTGGGCAGCAAATGTATTCTGCACATCCCAGGAATATGAGTCAGTAACATGTTCTGACACGGGGAGCAGTTATTCTTCCCTTCCCTTCCCTTCCCTTCCCTT
>VXBD01011177.1:13122-23626 GCA_013399975.1 Indicator maculatus
GCAGATCCCTGTCCCTCCTGACCTGGGGAGCCCAGAGCTGGATATTCCAGGTGAGGTATCCCCAGGGCAGAATCCAGCACAGGTCACACAGGAACACATCCAGACAGGGCTGGAAAGGCTCCAGAGAAGGAGACTCCACAACCTCTCTGGGCAGCCTGTTCCAGGGCTCTGTGACCCTCACAGTGCAGAAGTTCCTCCTCCTGTGGAGGTGGAACCTCCTGTGCTGGAGTTTATATCCTTTGCCCCAGTGTTCTCTCCCCAGCTCTGCAGGCAGAGCTCTCTGGATGCAGACTGTGCTGCCAGAAGGGACCATCCAAGGGCCGTGTTTGTGAATCTGTCTGACTGCTTCGTTATGGGCACAGCAATCCACGTGCTCAGCCCAAGGGCTCTGCTTGAAATGCAGGGCTTGCAACGTGTGTCTGACTGCAGGAGACATTTCCAGACCTGTTCTTGTAAGACCTCTGTCTGGATAGAGATTCAAACACATGATTTTGCTTAAGACACTTTGTTCCAGCTGCCAGGGAGGGAGGGTTATTTTATATTTCAGGTATTTGTTAGTCTGGATAGACCCCAGAAATAGTGCTACAGTGAGCAGGAACATGGCCTTGAGAGTTTTATAGAAAACCAATGCTAAAACACAACCCCAATTACTGCTTTACAGTGCACTAATCCAAACCTTCTCTCCCAAGCCAGCAGATAACTCCAGGGTAAGCCACACTGCACAGATTCATTGAATGGTTTAGGTGGGGAGCAACCTTGAAGATAATCACAGAATTGTCAGGATTGGAAGGGAGCTCAAGGCTCAGCCAGTCCCAACCCCCTGCCATGGGCAGGGACACCTCACACCACAGCAGGTTGCTCACAGCCACCTCCAGCCTGGCTGCAAACACCTCCAGGGATGAGGCTTCCACCACCTCCCTGGGCAACCTCTGCCAGTCTCTCACCACCCTCATGGGGAACAACTTCTTCCTCACATCCAATCTCAATCTCCCCACTTCTAGTTTTGTTCCATTTCCCCCTCTGTTCTATCACTCCCTGACCCCCTCAAAAGTCCCTCCCCAGCTTTCTTGCAGCCCCCTTCAGATCCTGGGAGGCCACCAGAAGGTCTCCTCTGCCTGTCCCCCTGCATCTTTGCTGCTCTTGTACGTCTTTCTGAGCACATCTTCAGCTTGCTATGGAGACAAAGCCCTGGGAAGGGAGAGAAGGCCTGGGCTGGGTCTCTCCCAGGGGGTTAGGAAACAGCATTCCTTCTTAGGAATCTCCTTCACTGAAGGCATTCCAAACCTGCCTGGGTGCCTCCCTGAGTGTCCTGCTCTAGGTGATCCTGCTCTGGTAGGGTGGTTGGACTGAGTGGTCTTTTGAGGTCCTTTCTGACTCCTATTACTCTGTGATTCTTCTTCACTTTTTTAATTGTGGTTTTTTTTCCCTTCAAATTGATGGATGGATGGATTGAGGGATGGATGGGCATCATTCCCTTTGCAGGAGCAGATCTGCAGATAGGGAGGCAGCAAACCAGATTAGTAGTGAGAGGGTGGTAGCTTTCCACACAAAGCTGCACCACCTTCTGAGAGTGCAGCAGAAACGAGGCAAGGATGATGTCCAGGCAGCTGAGCTGGGACATGTCTGCAAGGTGGAGGCCACAGGTGGGCAACACAACTCAGAAACCCCTCTTGGGGGACAGGGCAGGGCTGTGCAGGGCTTCAAAAGTGAGCATAAGGCAACTCCAGCTGAGAGGAACCAAGGGGGAATCATAGAATGGGTTGGGTGGGAAGGGAGCTCCAAAGCTCATCCAGTCCAAGCCCCCTGCACTCACCAGGGACATCCTCCACTAGAGCAGGTTGCTCACAGCCTGACCTTGAATATCTCCAGGGTGGAGCCTCAACCACCTCCCTGGGCAACCTCTTGCAGTTGCAGCAGCCTCCTGGTGCACAACTTGTTCCTCACATCCAATCTCCATCTGCTCTGCTCTAGTTTGAAGCCATTGCCCCTGCTCCTGTCCCTGCAGGTCTCTGCAAACAGTCTCTCTCTATCCTTCTTGTAGCCCTCTTCAGGTCCTGGAAGGCTGCTATTAGGTCTGCCTCGAGCTTTCTTGTAGCCCCCTCCTCAATTTAAGAAGGACATTGAGGTACTTGAATGTGTCCAGAGAAGGGCACCAAGGCTGGGGAGGGGTCTGGAGCACAGCCCTGTGAGGAGAGTCTGAGGGAGCTGGGGGTGTGCAGAGGAGGCTCAGGGCAGACCTCATTGCTCTCTAGAGCTCCCTGAAGGGAGGTTGCAGCCAGGGGGGGTTGGTCTCTTCTCCCAGGCAAGCAGTGGCAGAAGCAGAGGACACAGTCTCAAGCTGTGTAGGAGGAAGTTTAGGCTGGAGGTGAGGACAAAGTTCTTTCCAGAAATAGTAATTGGCCATGGGATGTGCTGCCCAGGGAGGTGGTGGAGTCCCCATCCCTGGAGGTGTTCAAAACAAGCTTGGCTGTGGCACTTGGAGCCTTGGTTTAGTTGTCAGGTGTTAGGGATTAGGTAATAGGTTGGACTTGATGATCTCTGAGGTCTTTTCCAACCTGGTGGATTCTGTGAGACACTGGAAGGCTGCTCTAAGGTCTCCCCACAGCTCCTCTTCTCCAGGCTGGATGGCAAGGGCTGAGGTGCCAAGCAGAGAGGCTGAGTTGCCAGGGTGGAAGGAGCAGTGCCTGAGCTGCAAGGCAGTTGGTGCAGGGACTGGGATGAAGCAGCACCTCTTGAGCACGGATCTGTGGGTTGCCAGGGAAGCAATCCCCTTCCCACTGGGGTGCCTGGCTCCCAGCAGTGCTCCCTGGGAGCTCCTCCACGGGTGGTTGTGTGCTTTGCTGCATCCCTCCTTGTTTAAGCTCCACATGCCCAAAGTGAGTGCTGGGAAGGGCGAGCAGCTGTGTGCCCACGAGCTGGGCAAGGACTGAAACATTCCACCAAACACCAACACAACAGCTCTAAACCTACAGCTGAGAACGACCTGCTCCATACCAGGGCAGGATTTAATCTCACTTTTTCNNNNCTCCCCCCCCCCCCCCCCCCCCCCCTTCAGGACACACCTCATTAACTGCTAATCAACTCAAGCTTGAGAAATCCCTCAGCAGTCTTCTCAGTTTTCAAAAATGCAAGCAAGAAACAAAGTCACAAAGTCCTTTCTTTTTTTCCCTTCTTTTTTTTTTTTTTTTTTAAGCCCCCTACCCCTTGGCAATAGTAAAGGGGTCCCAGAGGTGTGTTTTATTGGGCTTGCCCCAAGCCCCTCCAAGTTGACAGAGCAGCTCCACAGGTCCTGGGGAGCTGAGATGAAGACCCTGCAGAGTTGTCCTGCTCCCATGGGGTGTGGGCAGGAGGGATGCAGGCTCAGTGTGGGGGGCACAGCAGCCTGCAGCTGGGTGGGATGTGGGGGAAAGCTGGCTTTGAATGAGCTGACTTTCAGGGATGCAGAATGGCTGAGGTTGGAAGGGACCTGAAGCATCATCCAGTTCCAAACCCCTGCCATGGGCAGGGACTCCTCACGCTAGAGCAGGCTGCTCAGAGCCACATCCAGCCTGGCCTTGAACACCTCCAGGGAGGGGACCATCCAAATCTTCCCTGGGCAGCCTGTTCCAGAGTCTCACCACCCTGAGAGGGTTGTGTTGCAGCCCTCCAGAACAGTTCTCTGTAGCTTGGCCCCAAAGGGATGCAAGAAGTGGGGATGTGGCTGTGGCCTGAGGGAGGACAGAAGGTGCCAGGCCTGCTGGGGTAATGCTGGAGGAGTGTGCAGCTGGGTCAGAATCACAGAATTGTCAGGGCTGGAAGGGACCTCAAGGCTCAGCCAGTCCCAACCCCCTGCCATGGGCAGGGACACCTCACACCACAGCAGGTTGCCACAGCTACCTGCAGCCTGGCTGCAAAAACCTCCAGGGATGAGGCTTCCACCACCTCCCTGGGTAACCTCTGCCAGTCTCTCACCACCCTCATGGGGAACAACTTCTTCCTCACATCCAATCTCCATCTCCCCAGTTCTATTTTTTTCCCATTCCCCCCAGTCCTATCATTCCCTGACACCCTCAAACATCCCTCCCCAGCATAACAGAAGTGTTATCCTCTGCTCCATGTTCCCCTGGCATGCAGCTGAGGATCTGCCCCAGCAAGTTCAGGGCTGGCTCCCTCCAAATCAGTGCCAGGCAGCAAGCTAGCAAAGACCCCATGATGTCCTGGGCACTTGGCTGGGGGTCACAGGAAGGAACCAGGCTGTGGAGGCAGCAAATGCTTCCCTGGTAAGGACTTCCCAGAAAGAGTAATTGGCCATGGGATGTGCTGCCCAGGGAGGTGGTGGAGTCCCCACCCCTGGAGGTGTTCAAGAAAAGCTTGGATGTGGCACTTGGAGCCATGGTTTAGTTGTCAGGAGGTGTTAGGGGTTAGGCAATAGGTTGGACTTGAAGAGCTCTGAAGTCTTTTCCAGCCTGGTTGGTTCTGTGACTGCTGTGCTGCTCAGGGGAGGGGAGGGAGCAGGTTTGGAGGTAAATGGGACCCCCAAAGATTAATGAGCTGGATGATTAGCACCAGGCAGCCCTGGTCTGAAGGAGGTGGTGGGAGGCTCTGGAGGGCTGTGCTGGTTCTGCTGGAGACAGCTGCCTGCGGTGCAGCTTATTTCTGTGCTGGGCCCTGCCTGCTGCCTGCAGGCTAGGGAACATTACCAGAGCTGGCTTTTGTTTTTCCCTTCTAGAAGGACCTTTTAACGAGGAGGCTTTGCTTTTCCCTCCCCCTCCTCCCCTCCTCTGAGTTGTTCTGGTGTAAGAGCAATAAGGATATGGCCCAGAGGGACTAATCACATCAATAAGATTTTAGGACCTGACTGCAGCCCTGCCTGAGAGGCCAGCAATTTGGTGTTATGAAATCCCAGCTGCAGCAACCCTCAGCTCCAGCCCAGTGCCTCTGCCAGCTTCCAGCTGGCTGTCAGCAATCACTTCCAGTTTGCTGAGACCCTATGGCAAAGCCTCCCCTCGATCCCTTGCCAATCCCTGCCCCCTGCCTTGCAGCTGGAGTTATTTGGATTGCAATTAGAGCAGATGAAGGTGGCCTGACCCCGCTCTAGGGAGGTCCAAACCTTTCTTTGAACCCTTCAGACTTGTCTCTGTCTGTCTGTCCACCTTTCCACTCTGTAAGGCTCAGGGCTCTCCCCAGCTCCACCACAGCACTGTCCTGCTCAGGCAGGCTGCAGAAGGGCAGGGAGCCCAAAGTGTGGAGTCATGGATGGGCTCCTGGGGTCATGGGATCATGGAGTCATGGGGGCATGGAGTCATGGGGGCCTGGGATTATAGAATTATGGTATCATGGAGTCATAGGCTCATGGCATCATGGAGGCATGGGGTCATGGGCTCATGGAATCATGGAGTTATAGGCTCATGGGATCATGGGGTCATGGAATCATAGGCTCATGGGATCATGCAGTATAGAATCATGGTATCACAGAGTCATAGGATTCTGGAATCATGGGGTCAGGAAGTCATGGGATCATAGAATCATGGAATGGTCTGGGTCAGAAAGGACCTCCAAAGCTCATCCAGCCCAACCCCCCTGCAGTCATCAGGCACATCCTCCACTGGAGCAGGTTGCCCAGAGCCCTGTCCAGCCTCACCTGGAAGAACTCACAAAAATCCAACCAGAAATCACAGCAATCCTAAACCAGGCTATTTCTCAGGGCTTTCCCACCCCTTTTGTTGGAGCCTGGCTGGGCCTTCTCACCTTTTGAGTGTGTGGCAGCTCATCCATCAGGGGAGGATGGCTGGTGGCCAGGGGTGGGTTGGGTTGAGCTGTGCTGGCTGTGTTCACCAGCTGGCTAGCACCTGGTGGAGAAGGGGAGAGAAAAATCTCTGCCACCCAGCCCTGTGAGCCCTGGTCAGGAACACTTCAGCTTTCCAGCTGAGTGTGGCTTGAAGCAAGGAAGGTGGTGCAGGCTGGGTGCATGGGCATCCTGCTGGGGCTCTGGACCCCAGGTGGATCACAGAATCACAGAGTTAACCAGGTTGGAAAAGACCTTGGAGATCGCTAAGTCCAACCTCTCACCCAGCACCATCTGATCAACTAACCCCTGGCACTGAGTGCCTCATCCAGGCTCTTTTTAAACACTTCCAGGGATGGTGACTCCACCACCTCCCTGAGCAAGTCTTCCTTCTCCTTCCCCTCCCCTCCTGAGGGGTTTCTGTACTGCTGTTCAGGTTAGGCCTCCCTTTGAGGCAGAGCTGCCAGGGAGCCCTGCTGCCAGCTGCAGCACCCTCCTGTCCCAAAGCTGTGCTGCAGTTTGCCTTTGAGCACCCTGCCAGCTTCCCTCCAAGCCTTATCAAAGGACTGACAGCATTTTGGGGGTGGTGTTGTGCCTGCTGAGGGGAGTCACCAGCCACTGAGCAGCCCTCAGGACAGGTTCTCCTTCCCCACCCTCATTACCCCTCGTGCCATTAGCTCCAAAGCAGTGTGGTCCTAATAGAATCACAGAATTGTCAGGGTTGGAAGGGACCTCAAGGCTCAGCCAGTCCCAGCCCCCTGCCATGGGCAGGGACACCTCACACTGGGGCACAGCCACATCCAGCCTGGCTGCAAAAACCTCCAGGGAGGAGGCTTCCACCACCTCCCAGGGCAGTAACAGCTTCTGCCTGCTGCTCTGCAATTGTCCCTCTGTGCCATATGCCAGCGAGATTCCCCCTCCAAAAACATCTGCTGGGGACTCCACTAGCAGCACCCAGCATTTATTGGGATCACAGCAAGCAGGCAGTGCTTGAAATGTCACTGTTCACACAGCCATATCCCATTAGGATTCAGAATAAACTTCCAAACACAAAGGGAGGAGAGTAGAGATGGGGGGAAGGACTCTTCCTCTTGTGCTTTGAACATTCACTTGGGTTCACTATTACAAATCCCTGCCTGGTGAGCTGCCCCCAGGAGCACAGCTCCCTAACACGGAGCAGGAATGGCCCTAGTGATTGTGTTAGCCCTGCTGGAAGCGTTTCGAGAGCCATCAGGAGAGGCAATGCCATAAGCACTGCGGTGCTGCAAGGGCGCTGCCGGGCGGTCAGCGGCACACAGACATCCAAAGTACCTCGGGGCTGGGAAGTTGAAAAGGTCAGAGCTGAGAAGTCGTTGACTCGAAAGTGAAACCCTCAGCTCGGATGCTCGACAAGCAGCAAGGAAACAGTGAAACCCAGGAAGGTTCTTTCCCCCTGCGGAGGAGGGTGGCAGCCGAGGCTGATTTGCACCGCAGCCCCTCCTTGGGCAAAGAAACAAATTCCATGGCAGGAGTGCAGGGGCAGAGCTGGTGACTGCCCTGGCTTTCACTGGCAGATCTCCAGGAGGAGGTTGTGGTGGGTTTTGATACTCTCTGGCATCTTTGGTACTAGCTGGTGTGCAGGGGGGTGTCCAGGGAAGGGCCATGAGGATGAGCAGAGGGCTGGAGCTGCTCTGCTCTGGAGACAGACTGAGAGAGTTGGGGTTGTGCAGTGTGGAGAGGAGAAGGCTCCCAGGAGACCTTCTGGTGGCCTTCCAGGATCTGAAGGGGGCTCCAAGAAAGCTGGGAAGGGACTTTTGAGGGGGTCAGGCAGTGATAGGACTGGGGGGGATGGAGCAAAACTAGAAGTGGGGAGATTGAGATTGGATGTCAGGAAGAAATTCTTCCCCATGAGGCTGGTGAGAGTCTGGCACAGGCTGCCCAGGGAGGCTGTGGCTGCCTCCTGCCTGGGGGTGCTGAAGGCCAGGCTGGATGAGACCTTGAGCAGCTGAGTGTGGCTGAGAGGTGTCCCTGGGCATGGTGGAGGAGCTGAGCTCTGAGGTCCTTTGCAACGTGAGCCATTCTGTGACTCATCCAATTCAGCTCTGCCTAAGGCATCCCTCAGGCATCAAGGGAATTGTGACCAGCCTGCCCTGGGGCTTAGGCTTGGCCATGGAGCCTGAAATGAGCTCAGGGTCTGCCACAGAGCCTGTAGTGTCCTTATTTTTGAAATAATATTTTTCCCTTTCTTCTTGTGTCTTGCTGTTGCACTAAATCAAATGGTTTGGCTGTTATCTGAATCCTTCACATTCAGCAATTCATTTGGAGGGTGAGTGAGGCTTCTTATCAGCAGTGGAAAGCTCTTAATCAGAGCTGCCAGCAGTGCTGCTTTTATTTCAGGCTCACAATGATTAATGCAAATGTATCTGGGGCTCACTTCTGCAGGGCTTTGGCTGCTTGTGGTGCATGCTGCCTGCACCCTGGGAGGGTGAGCCCCATGGGAAGGGACATGATCATAGAATCATAGAATCCTAGAATGGTTTGGGTTGGAAGGGAGCTCCAAAGGTCACCCAGTCCAACCCCCTGCACTCAGCAGGGACATCCTCCACTAGAGCAGGTTGCTCACAGCCTTCTCCAGCCTCACCTTCACCATCTCCAGCCACGGGGCCTCAGCTCCCTCCCTGGCCAACCTCTTGCAGTGTTGCAGCAGCCTCCTGCTGCACAACTTGTTCCTCACATTCGATCTCAATCTGCTCTGCTCTCCTTTCAAACCCTTGTCCCTGCTCCTGTCCCTGCAGCCCTTTGGGCACAGTCCCTCTGCAGCCTTCTTGGAGCATCTTCAGGTCTCTGAGGTCGGCCTGGAGCCTTCTCTTCTGCAGGCTGAACACCCCCAGCTCCCTCAGCCTGTCCTCACAGCAGAGCTGCTCCAGCCTCCTGATCATTTTTGTGTCCCTCCTCTGGACCCTCTCCATCAGGTCCATGTCCTTCCTGTGCTGAGGGCTCCAGAGCTGGCCCCAGCCCTGCAGGTGAGGTCTCCCCAGAGCAGAGCAGAGGGCAGGATCCTCTCTCTCCAGCTCTGGCCACACGGCTTTGGATGCAGCCCAGGCCGCCCTTGGCCTTCTGTGCTGCCAGTGCAAACTGCTGCACCATTCCCAGCTCCACACTCTCTCCCTTCTCCCTTCTCCTCTCCCCCTCCATTGAATTGGGGAACCCAAAACTGTTCACAATATTCCAGGTATGATCTCAGCTGGGGAGAGTAGAGGAGGAGGAGAACCTCCCTAAACCTTCTGGACCTGAAGAGATTAACTTTTTTTTTCTTTTTTAAATATAGGGAGCAAAACTAGAAGTGGGGAGATTGAGATTGGATGTTAGGAAGAAGTTGTTCCCCATGAGGGTGGTGAGAGACTGGCAGAGGTTGCCCAGGGAGGTGGTGGAAGCCTCATCCCTGGAGGGTTTTGCAGCCAGGCTGGAGGTAGCTGTGAGCAACCTGCTGTGGTGTGAGGTGTCCCTGCCCATGGCAGGGGGTTGGGACTGACTGAGCCCTGAGGTCCCTTCCAACCCTAACAAATCTATATGTAGTACATAAAACCTTGTTAATGCTTCCTGTCAGGAAAGCATTCTGCAGGCTGGGACCACTGGAGGAGGAGGAGGTGTGACATAGTTCAGGGGAAATCCCTCTTCACAGAAACAAACAAAAAAATATCTGTTAAGGTCATGAATGTTCTCTGCACTGAGCTGAGGTGCAGTGCAAGGCAGAGAGAGGTGGAGGAAATCCTGTCCAGCACTGCTGGCTTTGGGACCCAACTCAGAGTTTATTGTGTGCAGGTACTTAGGTCCTTTACTCAGCAGAGCACTCGTGGACAGATTTAATTGCCAGAGTGAATAAAGGCTCTAAACAGGGAGGGGATTGCACAGTTTTGGGTTGTTTTTGGTTTTTTGTTTTTTTTTTTTTTTTTTTAAGNGGCTGGGTTCCTGGCTCGGCATCCAGTCAGATGCCCATTTAGATGCTACAGTGCTCTGCCCCAGAGGAACAGCCTGGATAGGGGGAGAGGTGTTTTGTTCTGCATGCACAGGTGAAAAAATAAGTACCTGTTTGTGATGCTGGAATCTTGCCAGATCAGTCAGAAAAATATGTTGCAAAGCACTGGAAAGCTTTCCTCCTGAACTAAATCTGCTTAAAGTATTCCAGTGATGTATGTTCCAAGTTAAACCTTTAGAAGTTGTTTGCACTGAGCCATCAGTGTAGGCTTCATTTTTTATCTGGGAAACTGACAGACCAGGAAGAAAATTGGGTTTTTTTTTTTTTTTTTTTTTTTTTAAGTATTCTTAGCAGTTCC
Organism: Indicator maculatus; assembly: GCA_013399975.1. Taxonomy (NCBI): domain Eukaryota; kingdom Metazoa; phylum Chordata; class Aves; order Piciformes; family Indicatoridae; genus Indicator; species Indicator maculatus. Next base: position 23,200 of record VXBD01011177.1, read on the forward strand.
TTGTGTTTAGCAGCTGGTTAATGCTCAGTGTTTTGCTGAGCTGGATCTGGGCTGAACAGAGCAGAGAGATTTCAGGTTTCTTGAGGAAATGTCACAGAATCAGAGTGCTAGGGGTTGGAAGGGACCTCAAAAGATCATCCAGTCCTTGAAAGATCACCAAGTGCAACCTTCAGACACCTTCCTGAGCAAGGGCAGAGATTTGCAGCTTTTGGGAACACTGTGTGAGCCTGGGGAGGAATAACAGCAGGCACCAGGACAGGTTAGGGAATGCCCTGCTGGAAAGCAGCTCCAAGGAGAAAGACCTTGGAGTGCTGGTGGGCAGCAAGTTCTGCAGGGGACAGCAATGTGTCCTGGTGGCAAGAAGGTCAATGGGAGCCTGGGGGGCATTCAGAGTGTGTCCAGCAGAGCCAGGGAGGTTCTCCTCCCC
>VXBD01011177.1:29434-49869 GCA_013399975.1 Indicator maculatus
AAGGGCAGGAGCAGCGCAGGGCTCGGGGCAGCAGTGCCGGCGGCAGGCCGCGGGGCTGGCAGTGCCTTCCAGGACATGCCGGCTGCAGCCTTCCTGTAGTCGTGCCGCAGGCTGCGGATGGTGCTGTTAATGGCAGCCACGCAGGCCTTCCAGTCGTAGCCTGTCTCCTTCAGGTCAAAGGAAGGGAAATTCTCCTGGAGGAAGTCTGAAAGCAAACACAGAGAGAGCACTCACTCAGCAGTCCCTCCTGCACGCTGCCTTCTCCTCTTGGGTGTGAGGAAGCTGAAACAAGTGCAGGCCACCAACACAGGACAGCCAGGAGCAGCCTGTCCAGAGACAGGACAAGAGGCAGGGTGCTCACAGCCTTCTCCAGCCTCACCTTCACCATCTCCAGCCATGGGGCCTCAGCTCCCTCCCTGGCCAACCTCTTGCAGTGTTACAGCAGCCTCCTGCTGCACAACTTGTTCCTCACATCCAATCTCAATCTGCTCTGCTCTCCTTTCAAACCCTTGTCCCTGCTCCTGTCCCTGCAGCCCTTTGGGCACAGTCCCTCTGCAGCCTTCTTGGAGCCCCTTCGGGTCCTAGCAGACAGCTCTGAGGTCCCCCTGGAGCCTTCTCTTCTCCAGACTGAACACCCTTAGCTCCCTCAGCCTGTCCTCATAGCACAGGTTCTCCATCCCCCTGATCATCTTTGTGGCCTCCTCTGGACCCTCTCCATCAGGTCCATGTCCTTCCTGTGCTGAGGGCTCCAGATCTGGCCCCAGCCCTGCAGGTGAAGTCTCTCCAGAGCAGAGCAGAGGGCAGGATCCTCTCTCTCCAGCTCTGGCCACACTGCTTTGGATGCAGCCCAGGCTGCCCTTGGCCTTCTGTGCTGCCAGTGCCCACTGCTGGCTCATATGAGCCAGGTTTATGACCTGTAAACCACCTTGAGCTGCTTAAACACAACTTCATCTGCTTCCTCTCAGCTTGCTGTACACTTGCACCAACCCCTGCCACAACCTCCTGACAGCCTCATGCTGCAGCTCCAGGCTTTGCCCAGGGGACACAAAGCAGATCACTGCTGTTCATCCCCCCCCCAGGTTACCCTTTGAGCAGTGGTTTTCCTCCTTACCCCTGAGGGCATTAATCTTGTTGGAGTCCAGAGGGCTCACGCCACGTTCCAGGTTGCCATAGACGTTGCTCCTCACCAGCACCTCCTCGGTGAACATGTGGCGGATCAGGAAGCGAGCGGAGAGCTCCGGCCGCGACTTCCCCTTGGCCACGTAAACGACCGAGAAGGGCAACTGCACCTTGCGCCAGGGGCTGCCTAGGAAGTCTGGGAGCAGGGCAGAAGGACAGAGAGACACTGCACTTATTCAGAGCCTCACAGAATCATTCAGGTTGGAACAGCCCCTCAGGATCCCCAAGCCCAACCATTAACCCTACTCTGCAAGGCTCACCCCGAAACCACAGCCCCAAGCACCACATCCAAACCACCTTGAAACACAGCCAGGCCTGGGGACTCCACCACCTCCCTGGGCAGCACATTCCCATCCCTCACCACTCTTGATGGGAAAAAATGTTTCCTAATGTCCAGCCTAAACCTACTCACAGTCACAGCTTGAGGCCATTCCTTCTTGTTCTGCCACTAATTACCTGTGAGAAGAGACCAGCAGCGACCTCTCCATAACATCTCTTCAGGTAGTAGTAGAGACAATGAGGTCTCTCTTCAGCCTCCTGGTCTTCAAACTAACCATCCCCAGCTCCTTCAGTGGCTCTTGTTAAGATTCATTCTCCAGGGCCTTGACAGCTTCCTTACCCTCCTAAGTCCTAACCCTGAGCCCTAACCCCTAACCCTAACCCTGAGCCCTAACCTAACCCCTGAGCCCTAAGCCCTGAGCCCTAAGCCCAAGCCCTGAGTCCTAACCTAACCCCTGAGCCCAAGCCCTGAGCCCTAACCTAACCCCTGAGCCCAAGCCCTGAGCCCTAACCTAACCCCTGAGCCCAAGCCCTGAGCCTTAACCTAAGCCCTGAGCCCAAGTCCTGAGCCCTAACACTGCCCTAACCCTGCTCCAAACTGGCTGTGTCACACCAAAAGCAGGACACAAAGTTCTCCTCAAAACTCCTGTGCTTGCTTGGAAAGACCAAAGCAAAACCTCAGTGCCTCAGCAACACCTTGCAGCCCAGTGTCCAAGCAGCCAAAAAACCTCTGCATGCTTTGCAGCACTGTAGCAGCACCTGAGATCTGTTGCTTCCAGCAGTGCTGGCAATGCAAAGCTGCATTAGGAATGAAGGCTTGCCTCCTAAGGTCTCCTCTCATCTCATGTGAGAAGATGAGGCTACTGCAATCACATCACTAAACACAGCTTCTGCTGTCTCAATGGCACTGAGCAGCCTGGAGGTGGAAACTGAGGACCAGAGGCAATGTTCTTTTTCATAGATCCAGAGAATGGTTCAGGTTGGAAGAAATCTGGAAGATCATCCAGTTCCACCCCCCTGCCATAGGCAGGGGCACCTCCCACCAGCACAGCTTGCTCAAGGCCTCATCCAGCCTGGCCTTGAACACCTCCAGGCAGGAGGCAGCCACAGCCTCCCTCCCTGGCTAACCTGTGCCAGAGTCTCACCAGCCGCACTCTAAAGAATTTCTTCCTCACCTCCAGTCTCAATCTGCCCTCCTCAAGCTTCAATCCATTCCCTCTCATCCCATCACTCCCAGCCCATGTCAAAAGTCCATTCCTGGCTTTCTTGTAGCCCCCTTCAGGTCCTGGAAGGCTGCTCTAAGGTCTCCCTGGAGCCTTCTATTCTCCAGGCTGCACAGCCCAAACTCTCTCAGCCTGTACCTAGAGCAGAGGTTCTGCAGCCCCCTGATCATCTCCATGGCCTTCTCTGGACTTGCTCCATCAGGTCCATGTCCTTCCTGTGCTGAGGGCTCAAGAGCTGGCCCCAGCCCTGCAGGTGAGGTCTCCCCAGAGCAGAGCAGAGGGCAGGATCCTCTCTCTCCAGCTCTGGCCACACTGCTTTGGATGCAGCCCAGGCTGCCCTTGGCCTTCTGTGCTGCCAGTGCCCATTGCTGACTCCTGTAGTCACTACAGATCACCAGAATGGAAATGAACAGAACTAATCAGTGCTTCCTAATCATGCAGATTTAATGCCTGGGAGCCTGACAGTGATCTATCAATAGCATCAGTTACTGCACATCATTGGTATTCTTTGGGAGCCCTGACCTATATTCTGCTACAGAGGATCCTGGAGATTCCTTTGCAAATGAAAGCAAATGTTACCCCCCACCAGAGCAGGTTGCTCTTGTTTGCTGCCAGGAGCCAACACACTCAGTGAGTGCCTTGAGAGGAGGAAAAGGAGTCCCACAGGCCAGCAAATCCCTCAACCACACAAGCTACCTACACCTCAGGCCTCTCCTTGGCCATTGCAAATGTTAAGACACCAATGCAGAAGGTGCCAGTGTTTACCCATGGGTTCCAAGGACTGTGGCTTTGGGACTGGAAGGTTGCGGCAACCATGTGGAAACTTCTCCAGTCCTGCATTCTGTGCTGGGTCAGCTGTGAAGCTGGAGATATTCTCAGAGTTTTGAGAAGTGCCTTCACCATCTGGGGATGTATCTGGGTCACCAGTCACTTTTTCCTCCCCTTCATCTGTCTCCTGGAACATGAAATGAGGTTAGCACAGGCACTGGCAGAAGCCCACCCCTTCTCTAATTAGAGTTCCAGCTCATTTCTCTTTCCTATCAATGAGATTCCAGATATTTACAACACAGTTACTTCTGAATTCCTATTGTGAGAACCACAGCTGAAACACATCCTCAGCAGAGCCTTTTAGCAGCAGAGGGTAAGCGGAGTTCCAGGTGTTTGGGGAATTTCAGTCAAGAGAACCTTGAAATGTGTCTGAGGGGAAGCCATGGAAACACTGCCAGCAGCTACATGGTTAACCTGCAGCCAGCTTTGACATCCCTTCTGGGCAGCACCTGCACTGCATTCCTTGCAGCATCCTGAGCTTACACAGCTCTCAGCTGAGAGAGGAGCAGGAAGAGGCTGAGCAAGAGCTAGGGATCTGCTTCCAGTATTCACAGAATCACAGAATGGGTTTGGTTGGAAGGGAGCTCCAAAGCTCATCCAGTCCAACCCCCTGCACTCAGCAGGGACATCCTCCACTAGAGCAGGTTGCTCACAGCCTTCTCCAGCCTCACCTTCACCATCTCCAGCCATGGGGCCTCAGCACCCTCCCTGGCCAACCTCTTGCAGTGTTGCAGCAGCCTCCTGCTGCACAACTTGTTCCTCACATTCGATCTCAATCTGCTCTGCTCTCATTTCAATCTAATCTCTGCTCTGCTCCTGTCCCTGCAGCCCTTTGGGCACAGTCCCTCTGCAGCCTTCTTGGAGCCCCTTCAGGTCCTGGCAGGCTGCTCTGAGGTCTGCCTGGAGCCTTCTCTTCTGCAGGCTGAACACCCCCAGCTCCCTCAGCCTGTCCTTGTGGCAGAGGTTCCCCATCCCTGTGATCATCTTCATGGGTTCCTCTGGACCTGCTTCAGCAGGTCCATGTCCCTTTTCTGCTGGGAGCACCAGAACTGGATGCAATGCTCCAGGTGAGGTCTCCCCAGAGCAGAGCAGAGGGCAGGATCCTCTCTCTCCAGCTCTGGCCACACTGCTTTGGATGCAGCCCAGGCTGCCCTTGGCCTTCTGTGCTGCCAGAGCCCACTGCTGGCTCCTGCCCAGCTTCTCCCCCACCAGCACCCCCAAGTCCTTTTCTGCAGGGCTGCTCTGAATCTCCTCATCCCCCAGCTTGGATTGGTATCTAGGATTGCCCTGACCTAGGTGCAGGACCCTGCACTTTGCCTTATTGAAGCTGGTGAGATTCTCCTCAGCCAGCTCTGCAGCCTGGCCTGGTCCCCACATGGAACTAGTGCTGCAGACAACAGACCTGTGCTGAGTAATGCAGAGACAGAACCCAAGGAATTTCCAGTCACAGCTGGTGCATGATGCAGAGTTCAAATAGTTCCCATCAGAAAGGAGCACAAGACAGCCCTGAGTGCTCAATCCCTGCTCACCCCCAGGCAGCTCACCAGGGGTAGTTTGGGTTGGGAGCGTAAGCAGCGGATCATGGCGTTGACGTTTGTCACACAGGTGTTCCAGTCTCTCCCATGCACACTCAAATCATAGCCTGGAAAGGCACCTGCAAGGAATTCTGCATATGAAACAGAAAAAATAAAAATTAAGCTCCATGACAAAAAGCAGTAGTTAAAAGTACCCTGGTTTGAAAAGTGAGAGAGGAAGAAATGCTTCACATTTCACTGCTCTCCACTTAGAAGCTTTACATTTCCAGCTGTAATTAGGGAGAGATAATAAACTGGTGGTATGAAGGTGAGCAGCACAGCTGAGATGTGCACTGATGCTCTTATGAGGTGTTGGGAGCAACGGTTTTGTTATTAAGGAACATCTCCCTGAGAGGACAAAGAGAACAGACGTAGCTTTATTACCTCACAGGCATTTTGAGAGAACCTCTGCTCTGCCCTGCTGAGGCCATGTCTGGAATCTTGTATCCAGCTCTGGGCCCCTCAGGTGAAGAAGGAGCTGAGGGAAGTGCTGGAGAGAGTCCATGGCATCACCCCCAGGCTGCTGCAGGCAGTGGAAGATCTCCCTGGGAGGCCAGGCTGAGGGAGCTGGGGCTTGGAGCTGGGAGCAGAGGAGCCTGAGGGTGACCTCAGTGCTGGGGAGAAAGCTGTGCAGGGCAGTGTGGGGAGGCCAGAGCCAGGCTGTGCTCAGGGCTGGCCAAGGACAGCACAAGGGGCACTGGGTGCCAGCTGGAGCAGAGGAGGTGCCAGGGCAAGAGAAGGGAAAGCTTTTTGCCTGTGAGGGTGGCAGAGGGCTGGAGCAGGCTGCCCAGAGAGGTTGTGGAGTCTCCTTGTCTGGAGCCATTGCCAAGCCCCCTGGCTGTGTTCCTGTGTGAGCTGCCCTGGGTGCTGCTGCTCTGGCAGGGGCTTGGATGGATGCTCTCTGGAGGTCCCTTCCAAGCCCTGACACATTCTGTGGTTCTGTGGTTCCTGACAAAATTAGGGGGGAGCTGTGATTTGTCACACAAACCACATACAGCAACACCACCACCACCACCCTACAAAGAGAGGCAGAGTAATGCTGCTGCTGCAACTTCAACACACCTTTAGGAAGGCAAGGAAGGGACTCTGGAGGCTCACACACATGTCCATGGCATCTGTGCCAATGGCTTCACATTTTAGAAAGAATGTCCTCCCCAGCTTCACTACTTTGCAGAATCACAGAACGTGAGGGGTTGGAAGGGAGCTCATCCAGTCCACCCCCCCTGCCACAGCAGGAGCACCCAGGGCAGCTCACACAAGAATGCTTCCAAGGCAAGTTTAGAATGTCTCCAGAGAAGGAGACTCCACCACCTCCCTGGGCAGCCTGTTCCAACCCCTCACCACTCTCTCAATCAAGAAGTTTTTCCTCATGCCCAACCTAACCCTCCCCTGGCACAGCTTCACCTCATTGCCTCTCCTCCTGTCTCTGGGTGCTTGGGAGAAGAGACCAACCCCAGCCTCACTCCAGCCTCCTTGCAGGGAGCTGCAGAGAGCAAGGAGCTCTCCCCTCAGCCTTCTCTTCTGCACACTGAACACCCCCAGCTCCCTCAGCTGCTCCTTGTGTGATGCCTCCAGACCCCTCCCCAGCCTGGTTGCTCTTCTCTGGACACTCTCCAGCCCCTCAAGGTCTTTCCTGTGCTGTGGTGCCCAGAACTGAACCCAGTGCTCAAGCTGTGGCCTCAGCAGGGCTGAGTGCAGAGGGAGCAGCACTGCCCTGCTCCTGCTGCCCACACTGGTGTGATGCAGGCCAGGATGCCCTTGGCACACTCAGCCTTTGCTCACAACGAGTAGCACAAACACCCCCAAAAAGAACTCCTTGTCAGTCAGCAATGCTGTCAGGCAGCAAGGCAGCCAAGCTGTGCATGTGGAAGGGTCCCATACCTCTGATTGCAGCGATCTTGTTGGGATCCAGTGTCCTGTGGCCTTGTGCACCCACTCCCAGCATGCTGCTCATCAGGACCTCCTTGGGGAAGAGGACCCGCACCAGGTAGCGCGCAGCGTACTTGGGCTTACTCTTCTGCCGAGCCTTCATCAAGTAGTTGCCAGGCACCGCCACATTTCTTCCTGGGTTACCAACAAACTCTTTTGTGCAACAAGAGCATCCACAGGGAAAAAAAAAGAAAAGATAATTTAAAAGCCCAAGCAAGTTGTGAAGAAAAATGAACACTTTGTCAAACTCAGCCTGGATGTTAGGAAGAAGTCGTTCCCCATGAGGGTGGTGAGAGACTGGCAGAGGTTGCCCAGGGAGGTGGTGGAAGCCTCATCCCTGGAGGTTTTTGCAGCCAGGCTGGAGGTGGCTGTGAGCAACCTGCTGTGGTGTGAGGTGTCCCTGCCCATGGCAGGGGGTTGGGACTGGCTGAGCCTTAAGGTCCCTTCCAGCCCTGACAGTTCTGTGATTCTATGAAACTCTTCTCTTCACCTCTGTGGTACTCCTGGTGTTGGTTCTCTACCACAGCAAATCCTCCTGGCTGTTATTTGTCACAGAATGGTTTGGGGTGGAAGGGACCTTAAAGATCATCCAGTTCCAACCCCCCTGCCATGGGCAGGCACACCTCCCACTAGCCCAGGTTGCTCAAGGCCTTGAACAACCCCAGGGAGGTCCATGACCTCCATCCACAGCCTCCCTGGGCAACCTGCGCCAGAGTCTCACCAGCCTCACTCTAAAGAATTTCTTCCTCATCTCCAGTCTCAATCTTCCCTCCTCAAGCTTCTATCCATTCTCTCTCGTTCTACCACTCCCAGCCCTTGTCAAATGTCCCTTCCCAGCTTTCTTGTAGCCCATTTCAGGTCCTGGCATGCTGCTCTAAGGCCTCCTCAGAGCCTTTTTTTCTCCAGGCTGAACAGCCCCAACTCTCTCAATCTGTCCCCACAGGGGACGTTCTCCAGCACTCTGGTCACCTTCATGTCCTCCTCTGGACCTTCTCAATCAGGTCCATGTCCTTCCTGTGCTGAGGACTCCAGAGCTGGCCCCAGCCCTGCAGGTGAGGTCTCCCCAGAGCAGAGCAGAGGGCAGGATCCTCTCTCTCCAGCTCTGGCCACACTGCTTTGGATGCAGCCCAGGCTGCCCTTGGCCTTCTGTGCTGCCAGTGCCCACTGCTGGCTCCTGGCCTGCTTCTCCCCCACCAGCACCCCAAAGTCCTTTCCTGCTCTGAATCTCCTCATCCCCCAGCCTGGATTGGTATCAATGGTTGCCCAGACCCAGTTGCAGGGCCTTGCACTTTGCCTTATCGGAGCTGATGAGATTCTCCTCCACCACCTCTGCAGCCTGGCCAGGTTCCTGTGGCTGACACCCATCCTTCATGGAGGACAGACATCATTCCCCACTCTAGAAATGCTTCTGAGGCAGCCAGCTCTGCTCTCTTAGCCCTGCTAAAGAGTGCCCAAAGAGCTTTCTTTAGGCACAGCTCCTCCCACCAGCAGCAGCTTCTTCAGCCCTCACTTCTGAGTGTTTCCCACAAAGGAACTCACCAAGGCTGGGGTCGAGGGGCACTGCAGCAGGGGCTGCTTCTTCACTGCTGCTCCCACTCCCACCTGCACTTCTGTAGTTCACCACCACAGAGTTATCCCCCAGGCTGCTCCCAGATGGTGATGGCACTGATGACGACGATGCCACTGGTGAGGATGCAACGTTGGCAGCACCTTCCACCAGGCTCTCTACCAGAGTGGGTGGTGGAGGCAGGTCTGGCACCCTGCTGGCTGCTGTCAGGGAGCAGTGCAGTGAACGAGTGGAGACGATGGTGGGGAGTGGAGGGCTCTGCCTCTGCACAGCCTGCTGCACTTCCCCTGCAGGGCTCTGCCTCTGCACAGCCTGCTGCACTTCCCCTGCAGGGCTCTGCCTCTGCACAGCCTGCTGCACTTCCCCTGCAGGGCTCTGCCTCTGCACAGCCTGCTGCACTTCCCCTCCAGGGCTCTGGGGGACATGTTTTATTGTGGGCTTGACCTGGACACTGCCATTTTGTGAGTCCGCCCTCAGGCCTGGGCTGTGCCTTGCCTGGCCTGCTGAAGGCAGCTGAAGGTTTGATTTCCTTTCCATGGAGTTCTGTACTCTTATTTTCCCTGGGAGCAAATGGCTGGAGCTTCTGTATGGAAATCCAAGTGGTTTCTGCAAAGGGGATCCAGAAAACAATGGAAAGGTTAAGTCAGACATAGCTGGTCAATCATTTCAATTTTGCACACCTGGATTTGAGTACTTGCAACAAGAAATCATTGTCACAGAACCAGAAAATTGTCAGGTCTGGAAGGGACCTCAAGGCTCAGCCAGTCCCAACCCCCTGCCATGGGCAGGTACACCTCACACCACAGAAGGTTGCTCACAGCCACATCCAGCCTGGCTGCAAAAACCTCCAGGGATGAGGCTTCCACCACCTCCCTGGGCAACCTCTGCCAGTCTCTCACCACCCTCCTGGGGAACAACTTCTTCCTCACATCCAATCTCAATCTCCCCACTTCTAGTTTTGCTCCATCACCCCCAGTCCTATCACTCCCTGACACCCTCAAAAGTCCCTCCCCAGCTTTCTTGGAGCTCCCTTCAGAACCTGGAAGGCCACCAGAAGGTCTCCTGGGAGCCTTCTCCTCTCCACACTGCACAACCCCAACTCTCTCAGGCTGTCCTCAGAGCAGAGCAGCTCCAGCCCTCTGCTCATCCTTGTGGCCCTTTCTGGACATCTTCCAGCACCTCCAGATCCCTCCTGGAACAGAGGCTCCAGAATTGTTCACAGAGCTCCAGGTGTGGTCTGAGCAGAGTGGAGCAGAGGGGGACAATCACCTCCCTGGCCCTGCTGGCCACACTTCATGAAGCCATGGAATGATTGAATGGCTTAGATTGGAAGGGACCTCAGAGCTCAGCTCCTCCAACCTTCCCACCATGCCCAGGGACACCTCTCAACTAGACTCAGCTGCTCAAGGCCTCATCCAGCCTAGCCTATGGCAGTGGGGGTTGGATCTAGGTGATTTTAATGTCTCTTCCAACCTAAACCATTCTATGAATGAATGAATCTTTGAATCTCTACCATCCACCTTTCCTTCCTCATGTCCTTAGCCCATCACAGCTACAACAATGGCAGAGCTATGAACCCAACCTGCAGCATTCCTGATGACTTTCAAGACAGAGGTGCTAGCAGAAGCTGAGAAAATGATTGCCAGGTTGCTGGCTCCCTCCTTAAACATTACAGGGATAAAAGCCTTCTTCATCCAAAAAAAGCAACCAACAAAATCGAAACCCAAACCAGTGCAGGTCCCTTTTAATCTGAACCTTTCTTAAGCAGCTTCCATCCCACATGGTCAGAGGGTAGGAGCACAGAGGCTGCAAGGTCCAAATGTAGCTGAAAAGAGCAGTTTTTGTTCCCTGAATCTTCTATTTTTGGATGTGTGGAGAGCACAAGCTTGGAGCTGTCAACAAAAATGCACTTCCCACTCAAACCCAAGTATGCAGCTGGTAACTGGTGTGCACAGGAAGCTCATTGCTCTTAACACCCTTAAAGCAAAAGGCCTCACTGCTCTCCTGACATCTCCTGACAGCAGGAAACCCTCTGCCACTTTAAAAGCTGAGCAGCATTGGTAACAAAGAAAAGGTCATCATGGGTTTTATGAGCTTCTTCCAAATAACAAATTGTTGTGTTCTCCTTTTCAGGAGCATTTTTACAAGCAGCAATATTCTGCCTTCTTAGTTTACATAGGATTGACCACACAGGAACAAAATGGAGAGGGGATTCAGCCTCTCTGCTCTGCTGAGAGGCCATCTGGAGTAGTCTGTCCAGCTCTGGAGCCCTCAGCACAGGAAGGACATGGACCTGATGGAGCAGGTCCAGAGGACCCCATGAAGATGATCAGGGGGCTGGAGCACCTCTGCTCTGAGGACAGGCTGAGGGAGCTGGGAATGTGCAGCTTGAAGAAGAGAAGGCTCCAGGGAGACCTTAGAGCAGCCTTCCAGGACCTGAAGGGGGCTACAAGGAAGTCAGAAAGGGACTTCTGCAAGTGCTGGTAATGATAGGATGAGAGGGAATGGATTGAAGCTTGAGGAGGGCAGATTGAGACTGAAGATGAGGGAGAAATTCTTTAGAGTGAGGGAGGGACTGTTTACAAAGGCCTGGAGGGGCAGGACCAGGGACAATGGTTTGAAAGGAGAACAGGTCCAGAGGAGAGCCACAAAAATGATCAGAGGCTTAGAGCACCTCTGCCACAAGGACAGGCTGAGGGAGCTGGGGGTGTGCAGCCTGCAGAAGAGAAGGCTCCAGGCAGACCTCAGAGCAGCCTGCCAGGACCTGAAGGGGCTCCAAGAAGGCTGCAGAGGGACTGTGCCCAAAGGGCTGCAGGGACAGGAGCAGGGACAAGGGTTTGAAAGGAGAGCAGAGCAGATTGAGATTGGATGTGAGGAACAAGTTGTGCAGCAGGAGGCTGCTGCAACACTGCAAGAGGTTGGCCAGGGAGGGAGCTGAGGCCCCATGGCTGGAGATGGTGAAGGTGAGGCTGGAGAAGGCTGTGAGCAACCTGCTCTAGTGGAGGATGTCCCTGCTGAGTGCAGAGGTTGGATTGGATGCCCTTGGAGGTCCCTTCCAACCCAACCCATTCCATGATTCTATACAGGTCACATTCTAAGGCCACTGGTCAAGAACAACAAAGGAGACTGAAGCTGGCGTAGAGCAACAAGTCCTGAACCATTTAAGTGAAATACATTTTCAGGCTACTCCTTTGCTACGAATTATAATCTTAGTGAAAGGAGAAGGGTTTCTATTTTTTAAAGAAGCATCAGAAGGAGTGGGAGGATTTAATACTCACAGGCTTCAGCACCAGTGGCTTGACACGAGTGTGCTGCAGCTCAGAGACCTTCCGATGCAGCAGGTCGAATTTTTTATCCAGTTTCTGAATGGCTTCATACATGGCCTGAAGGAAAGGGAAGAGGGAAATCATCAGTGGTTCACAAGAAACCAGCTGAAAGCTGAAGAAAGGACTCACAGCTGCTGGAGAGAGCCCACAAAGATGATCCAAGGGCTGGAGCAGCTCTGCTGTGAGCACAGGCTGAGGGAGCTGGGGGTGTGCAGCCTGCAGAGGAGAAGGCTCCAGGGGCACCTCAGAGCTGCCTGCCAGGACCTGAAGGGATCCTGCAGGAAGGCTGCAGAGGGACTTTTGCTGAGGGGGTCTGGAGACAGGACAGGATGGAATAGTTTGAAGTAGGTTTAGACTGGATCTTGGGAAGAAGTTCTTCAGTATGAGGGTGGTGAGACTCTGGAATAGGCTGCTCAGGGAGGGGGTGGAGGCCCCATCCCTGCAGAGCTTCAAGGTGAGGCTCAACAAAGCAACCTGCTCTGGTGCAGCTTGTCCCTGCTGGCTCCAGGGGAGTTGGCCTAGATGACCTTTGGAGGTCCTTCCAACTCAACCCATGCTCTGACTCTATGAAAACAGGAAGTGTAGTAGGAGAGGCTTCCCACCTGCCTGTCACACACAGCTGGCTTCTGCAAGTACACCAGCCCTGGCCAAAGGGCCTGGCAGTGGGGGGTTGGCAACTTCTTTGCTTTTGACTTCTGAGGCAGCAGCTGACTAGATTGAAAGTCACTACTCTGAAAAGTAAAAGCCTCCCAGGTTCATTCAGGTGAGCATTTACACAATCATGGAATCAGTCAGGTTGCAAAAGACACTTGAAACCATCAGGGCCAACCACACACCCTGCTCTACCAAGTTCATCACTAAACCATGTCCTGAGGCACCACAGCTGCAGCTTCCTGAACACCTCCCTGGGAAGCCTGCTCCAACCCCTCACCACTCTCTCAATCAAGAAGTTTTTCCTTGTGTCCAACCTAACCTTCCCCTGGCACAGCTTCACCTCATTGCCCCTCGCTAGTTACCTGGGAGAAGAGACCAACCCCAGCCTCACTCCAGCCTCCTTGCAGGGAGCTGCAGAGAGCAAGGAGCTCTCCCCTCAGCCTTCTCTGCTCCAGACTGAACACCCCATAGGTTGTCAAAGTCACAGGGTATCAAACATACCAAGTCATAGGTGGTGTAAGTCACAGGTTATCAAACATATCAAGTCATAGATTAACAAACATAGAAGGCAAAGCTTCCTGAAAATCAACTACAATTATTTAAATTCAATTTCAGAGAGAAAGGAAAAAAAATACCTGGCAGTAAGCAAGGACCTCCATAAGAGTTTTCTGCTGATCTCCAGTGTCAGAAACCTCAGTGTAGGAAGCTTCAGATACAAGACTTCCCTTTTCCATGAAAACAAGAAGACAAAAAAGGTGTAAGGCAGCAATCTAAACCCAGTCTTGGGACACCACATTAAGCCAAGTAGTCCCAGTTTCCAAACTCAGGTTATTTTTGTTCCCCCTTGCAACATGCATGCCCAGAGCAGCTTGTCAAAGCCTGCCAAGCCAGAGCAAATGAACTTCACTTACACATTCATAGTCTGGCTCATACTCATACATGACATTGTCACTGTCTTCATATTCTCCTTCCCTGCTTCTCACCTGGGAAACAACAAAAGGAACCTTTAGTGTTTGGAATAATGAAACAACACCAAAACTAATTCAGAGATTCAGAGAAGGGCTTAGGTTGGAAGAAACCTGGAAGATCATCCAGCTCCAAACCCCCTGCCATGGGCAGGGACACCTCCCACCAGCCCAGCATGCTCAAGGCCTCATCCAGCCTGGCCTTGAACACCTCCAGGCAGGAGGCAGCCACAGCCTCCCTGGGCAGCCCGTGCCAGAGTCTCACCAGCCTCACTCTAAAGAATTTCTTCCTCATCTCCAGTCTCAATCTGCCCTCCTCAAGCTTCAATCCATTCCCTCTCATCCTATCACTCCCAGCCCTTGGCAAAAGTCCCTTCCCAGCCTTCTTGCAGCTCCCTTCAGGTACTGGAAGGTTGCTCTAAGGTCTCTCTGGAGCCTTCTCTTCTCCAGGCTCAACAGCTCCAACTCTCTCAGCCTGTCCCCACAGGGGAGGTTCTCCATCCTCTGATCATCTCTGTGGCCTCCTCTGGACCCTCTCCATCAGCTCCAGGTCCCTCTGGTGCTGGGGGCCCCAGAGCTGGAGGCAGTGCTGCAGGTGGGGTCTGAGCAGAGCAGAGCAGAGGGGCAGAATCCCCTCCCTGTGCTGCTGCTCTCCCTGCTCTGGATGCAGCTCAGCACACAGCTGGCTCTGGGCTGCCAGGGACCATTGCTGGCTCCTGGGGAGTTTGTCACCAACTGACAGCCCCAAGGCCTTCTCCTCCAGGCTGCTCTCCAGCCGCTCCTCACCCAGCCTGGATTTGTGCTTGGATTGCCCTGAGGCAGCTGCAGGACCTTGCACTTGGCCTGGCTGAACTTCATGAGGTTGGCTTGGGCTCAGCTCTGCAGCCTGTCCAGGTCCCTCTGGATGGATCCCTTCCCTCCAGCATGTCCCAGACCACACAGCTTGGTGTCATCTGCAAACTTGCTGAGGGTGCACTCAAAGCACAAAAATAACCTGCTAGGAATCCCACTTCCAGCTGTAGTTCTATTCCCTTCCCTGGCTACAAAACAACCCAAGGCAGTGATGCTTACCCCAAGCATCTCAGCTCTGTGCCTTGGTTAGGTGCTGTGAACACTCAGCTCCTGTTTCTGGTGTAGCAGAAACCTCTTGCACATTAATAGAATAAAATCTATTTTCTTTTGCTTATTCTAAGACCAGAACCTTCTCAGTTACCTCTGTCCTGCAGAACCAGGCTTGTATAACTCTTACCCTCTGCACAGATTTTTAACTGAAGTGATTTGAAATAAAAAAGTATTAGTTTGAGTGGGAACAACTCTGAACAGAGAAGCTGTGGAACCCTCTCACTGCTTGCAAGCTGCTTTTAGAGAGGAATCAGCAGTGCCACCACATGGACAACTCTAACCAGTTCTGCTCAATGCTTTTATTACTTCTATAGACAGGGGGATGGAGGGCAGCGTCAGCAAGCTTGCAGGTCACACCAAGCTCTGATATGCCAGAGGGATGGGATGGCATCCAGAGGCACCTGGACAAGCTGGAGAGGTGGGCACAGGTAAACCTCAGGAGGTTCACCAAGACCAGGTGCAGGGTCATGCACTTGGGTCAGAACAATCCTCACTGTCAATCCAGGCTGGGGGAAAGAGGTGACAAGAGAACAGCCCTGCAGGAAAGGACTTAGGGGTGCTGGTGGGGAGAAGCTGGACAGGAGGCAGATGCAGTCTGTCTTTGGACAGAGTAGCTCCTGGAAGCAAATCCTCATTCAACATAAAGTTAAACTTTTTATGATCCTAAATTACACAAAGAGACTTTTAGTGAAAAAAAAAAAAAAAAAGAATCTACCTGAGGAATTAGTTGAAGTTACTGTCAGCTGTACAGCAGCTGCTGTTAGACACATTTACAGCACCCAGCAGAAGAAGGTTTGACTCCTGCTGGAAGCTTTCATGCACTACTTGACTGAGTACCTGTGGGCAGGGCATCCATCAAGGGAGCAAGAGAAATGGGAAGGCAAAATTACATCCCCAGTAACCCTGCAAAGGGGGCCTCAGAACAGAGGGCTCCTGTTTGGTGTCACCTACCACATCCTGTCCCAGCAGAGGAGGGCTGAGGCGTTTTCTTTTGTTATGTGCAAACACAAAATCCATTTTCTCAGGGCTGTAACCATTTCCCCTCTGCATGCTTGCAGAATGGCTCATTTCTGATGCCCCTCCATCAGGCAGCATTGCCAAGCCTTCACTGCCTGGGAAAAGTGGAAAGAATGCAAAGCACATCAGCAGGTTGCCCATTACAGCATTTCACTACCTAAACAACCAAGGCCAATCACCCTTAGTTTTGACTTGCAAGCTGCTAGGTGCTTTGGAATTTGGCTGATTGCATGCTATTGAACGCTAATCCCATCCATTTACATCTGAAATGCCAAATGCAGCTGAGAGCTGAGCTCCCAAATGCAATTTGGATCTGAAGTTCCAAGTGCAGATTAGATCTGAAATTCCAAGTGCAGCTCAGATCTGAAGTTCCAAGTGCAGCTCAGATCTGAAGTTCCAAGTGCAGCTCAGATCTGAAATTCCAAATACTATTTATATCTGAAATTATAAATGCAGTTGAATATTTTCTCCCAAATTCTCTCCAGCCTCCCTTTCATTTGCTTTGCTTTTCACTCTGCATTCTCTGCTCTCATTTCCATCTCCATGCCACACAATTCAACCTCCCAACAAAAGCAGTCAGCGGAAATCCAGACAACACACCCACAACATAAAACACAGTTCCCAACTGCCTAGTCCTCAGAACTTTTGTGTCCCCCCTCCAGTTTTGTGACTGAAGCCTCATGCAGACAGAAACCAGATCTGCTCCAGGTCTCTCCTCCACTGAGCCAGCACAGGTCACAGATTTCACCTTGCATGTTACAAAAAACACAATGAATGCAAGACAATCACCAAAGGCTACTTACAGATAATAATTTCATAGAATCACAGAATGGCTCAGGTTGGAAGGGACCTCAGAGCTCAGCTCCTCCAACCTTCCCACCATGCCCAGGGACACCTCTCAACCAGACTTAGCTGCTCAAGGTCTCATCCAACCTGGCCCTGAATACCCCCAGGCAGGAGGCAGCCACAGCCTCCCTGGGCAGCCTGTGCCAGACTCTCACCAGCCTCACACTCAACAACTTCTTCCTCAGCTTCACTCTAACCCTGCTCTGCCTCAGCTTCAAACCATTCCCCTTGGCCTGGCTCCAGACCCCCTCAGCAAAAGTCCCTCTGCAGCCTTCCTGCAGGATCCCTTCAGGTCCTGGCAGGCAGCTCTGAGGTGCCCCTGGAGCCTTGTCTTCTCTAGGCAGAACTCACTCAGCCTATCCTCATAGCAGAGGTGCTCCAGCCCTTTTATCCAGCCCTTCCAGTCCATTTATCACCTCAAACAACCACCTCACTATAATTGGACATCAGTATCCCCAGTGCTCCACTAAATCAGACTGCACAGAACCTCAGTTCTTCCATGACATTTGTTTTCCAAATTGCTTGCTAAGTCATTTCCAGCTAGACTTACTGTGTAAGCAAGTAAAAAAACTGCCTTTATAAAGCACAATCTTTCAGTGGGTTCACTGTTAATAAAGACCCCTCAAGTAATAACTAAAATGTCTCTCTTTAAATGCATTGCCAAGCAATTTCTGCAAAGCAGCTTTCTAATAAAAATCTGATTTAAAGGCATGGAGTACACAGAAAGCCTGCAGGCAGCAGCACTGAACACAGAGCATTCAAACCACAGAATCACAGCATTGTCAGGGCTGGAAGGGACCTCAAGGCTCAGCCAGTCCCAACCCCCTGCCATGGGCAGGGACACCTCACACCACAGCAGGTTGCTCACAGCCACCTCCAGCCTGGCTTCAAAAACCTCCAGGGATGAGGCTTCCACCACCTCCCTGGGCAACCTCTGCCAGTCTCTCACCACCCTCCTGGGGAAGAACTTCTTCCTCACATCCAATCTCAATCTCCCCACTTCTAGTTTTGTGCCGTTATTTCTACATTTGCTGCATTTTTCAGCCACTAACCATCAGATCCCAATCCAAATGAGCACTGATTACCATAGGCAAGTGGAGCCACGTGGGGAACACCACTGTTGACTTCAGAGTTCTGGTGCACTGCCATGCAGCTTTGGGTGGCCAGCCCATTTTCTCCATGGTCAATGATCAAGGCTTCAACATCATCCTCAACTTTTGGAGACACATAATCTGTCAGAACATGCAGAGAGGGAGAGAGAAAAAGAGGTAAGAGTAGGCACCAATCTGCTCAGCAGATCACAACTGTAGTGCTTGGATCACATCTAACATCACCTGAATAGTAGCATTGGTTCATTTCAAACCAGATTCACTTCAGCATCTCAGTACGAAGTGGCTTCTAAACACAAGCAATGAGGTTTTCACAGGCACTACAAGGAAAGCAGCTTCCTAGTATTCACTTGGAGGGACAGCAGAAACTATTCAGTAACAAACTCTTCTGACAGTATCCAGCTTCAACTGGTATAAAACACAAACAAGTCAACAACAGAGCAGCCCTGTGGAAAAGGACTTGGGGGTGCTGGTGGGGGAGAAGCTGGACAGGAGCCAGCAGTGGGCACTGGCAGCACAGAAGGCCAAGGGCAGCCTGGGCTGCATCCAAAGCAGTGTGGCCAGAGCTGGAGAGAGAGGATCCTGCCCTCTGCTCTGCTCTGGGGAGACCTCACCTGCAGGGCTGGGGCCAGCTCTGGAGCCCTCAGCACAGGAAGGACATGGACCTGACGGAGAGGGTCCAGAGAAGGGACACAAAAGTGATCAGGGGGCTGGAGAACCTGTGCTATGAGGACAGGCTGAGGGAGCTGGGGGTGTGCAGCCTGCAGAAGAGAAGGCTCCAGGCAGACCTCAGAGCAGCCTGCCAGGACCTGAAGGGGCTCCAAGAAGGCTGCAGAGGGACTGTGCCCAAAGGGCTGCAGGGACAGGAGCAGGGACAAGGGTTTGAAAGGAGAGCAGAGCAGATTGAGATTGGATGTGAGGAACAAGTTGTGCAGCAGGAGGCTGCTGCAACACTGCAAGAGGTTGGCCAGGGAGGGAGCTGAGGCCCCATGGCTGGAGATGGTGAAGGTGAGGCTGGAGAAGGCTGTGAGCAACCTGCTCTAGTGGAGGATGTCCCTGCTGAGTGCAGGGGTTGGACTGGATGAGCTGTGGAGCTCCCTTCCAACCCAAACCATTCTGTGATTCTAAGAAGCAGCATTTCTGAGAACTGCACTATTTACCTTAAAGCATATGAGAAGATATCCTGAAGCTTAACACACTTGAATCAAACCAATCTGCAATTCCTAACTGCATATTTGCTATTCAGATCAAAGGAATCATCAGCTCTCAATGAAATGCAGAGCACAAGCACTGAATGGCAAATCTCCAGTACCCATTTTTTCCTGCAATTAAACAGACTACATCAAGGAAAAAAAGTCCCAGTTTAACTGTGCTATAGCTACATTGCAGTTCTGGGGCCCCTGGCATAAAAAGGGCATGGAACTGCTGGAGAGGGGCCAGAGGAAGCCACAAAGATGATCAGAGGGCTGGAGAACCGACCCTGTGGGGACAGGCTGAGAGTTGGGGCTTTTAGCCTGGAGAAGAGAAGGCTCAAGGGAGACCTTAGAGCAGCCTTCCAGTGTCTGAAGGGGGCTGCAAGAAAGCTGGGAGGGACTTCTGAGGGTGTCAGGGAGTGACTGGGAGGAATGGAACAAAACTAGAAATGGGCAGATTCAGATTGGATATTAGGAAGAAGATCTCCACCATGAGGGTGGTGAGAGACTGGCAGAGGTTGCCCAGGGAGGTGGTGGAAGCCTCATCCCTGGAGGTTTTTGCAGCCAGGCTGGATGTGGCTGTGAGCAACCTGCTGTGGTGTGAGGTGTCCCTGGGCATGGCAGGGGGTTGGGACTGGCTGAGCCTTGAGGTCCCTTCCAACTCTTAACAATTCTGATAATATTGGAGTTTAGGCGGAAAAGCTCCATCAGCCATGAAGTCACACAAGGAAAGCAGGCTTCTGAGCAAGAGGCAACTGGAAGCTGCTGAGGACAGAGGTCTGTGCCAGCAGTGACAAACTAAATGGGCTTGAAGTGATGTATAGACATCAGTCCTTGAAAGGGCAGGGTGAACCATCCAGCAGCAACACACCTGTTGGGTTGCAAGGAAATGCAGTCCATACACCTCTGAGCCACAAAAGCTGCTCTGTGCATTATGTCTTCAGGTGGAAAAAGCTCATGAGGTCACACATCTCACTTTGGGAGCATTCATCTCTGCTGGCACCCAAGTTCTCTATCTGAGCAACTGTGGCATTCCAGGACCAAGACACTGCTGTTTCACAGCAAAGTCTCAGCAGCATTTCATTGGGACCATTCAAAGAAGAGTTTCCTCCACCACCAACCATTCCACTATGGCTGTGACCCTCCAGTCCTACACCTCGATGTAACGCAGCTGTGGCTGCCTCACCTTCCTTCTCCCGAGCAGTAACTCGGCTGGGAGAGTCCTGCCTCCAGCGCTCCCACGGCACTGCCACCCACGGCTGCCCTTCACAGAATCACAGAACGTTAAGGGCTGGGAGGGACCTCCAGAGATCATCCAGTCCAAACCCCTGCCAGAGAACGCAGGGCAGCTCACACAGGAACACATCCAGGAGGGCTTTGAGTCTTCCCAGAAAGGGAAACTCCGCAACCCCCCTGGGCAGCCGTTGGCTTCGCTGCCGAAGCGGTGACGCCGCAAGGACGCTTCGGGAATTGCGCATTTGCCGGGGAGAAGCAGAGAGCCTGCCCGAGCGGACCACGGCAGCCGGCCCTGAGCGGGAGACCCTTCGGCCCGGCCACAGCCGGAGGCCCCCTCGGGACCGGCCACAGCCGGAGGTCCCTCGGCTCCGCCAAGGCGGAGGACCCC
>VXBD01011177.1:51065-71057 GCA_013399975.1 Indicator maculatus
CGGGCGCGGCGGTGTGCCCGGCAAACGGGAGCGGAGTGGAGGGGCGGCCGGGGGCAGGGCCGCGGGCGGGGACAGGGCTGGCTCTGCAGTTGCCCTTGTCCCCGGCCGCCGCTTCCAGCCTGGCAGCAGAGGGGCCGTGCCGAGCGCCGCCTCTTGCGCCCTGGAAAGCGACCTGGCTGATCTCTGCGCTCAGCTTGGTGCCCTGGTGCTGCCACGCTCCCTGCTAATGAGGCCTGGCAGAGGGCAGTGAGTGCAGGGCCGTGCGGGCCGCTCTGTACCCAGGGCGGTTCAGGTTCATGCAGGTTTCACTGTCCCCAGGGCAGTTCAGATCATGCAGGTTTCTCTGTCCCCAGGGCAGTTCAGTTCCATGCAGGCTTCTCTGTCCACCACACAGTTCAGGTTCATGCAGACTGCTCTGTCCCCATGACTGCCATGCTGCCGAGGCTCTGAAGGAGGGCAAAGCAGTTGTTGACCTCAGGGCCAGCTGAGTTCAGGTTCATGCAGATTTCTCTGCCCCCAGGAGGGCTGCCCTCAGTGCTGGGGAGAAAGCTGTGCAGGGCAGTGTGGGGAGGCCAGAGCCAAGCTCTGCTCAGGGCTGGCCAAGGACAGCACAAGGGGCACTGGGTGCCAGCTGGAGCAGAGGAGGTGCCAGGGCAAGAGAAGGGAAAGCTTTTTGCCTGTGAGGGTGGCAGAGGGCTGGAGCAGGCTGCCCAGAGAGGTTGTGGAGTCTCCTTGTCTGGAGCCATTGCAAAGCCTCGTGGCTGTGTTCCTGTGTGAGCTGCCCTGGGTGCTGCTGCTCTGGCAGGGGGCTTGCAGTGGATGCTCTCTGGAGGTCCCTTCCAGCCTCTAACATTCTGTGGTTCTGTGAACTGTGTCATGCACTGAGACTTAACTTTGGGACATAGCACAGCTGTGTGTTAGACTTCAGATCTGATTGCAAGAAAGCCAAGAGAAGGAGAGCTTGAATTGCAGTCACGTTTATTTGCAGTTCCTATACACACTTTCTAGGTAATCAAACTTTTCTGACATATTTTTATTGGTTGTTGGTTGCTTTTTTTTATTGTTATTATTTGAGAGGGGTTCACAATGAAACTGTCACCGTTTTTACTAAAAATAAATACAAGACTTAAAGTGTTGCACAGCTCTAAAATATACAAAGGCTTGGATTTAATGTAAACTTTGAAAATGTTTTTTTAATTATTTTATTTATTTAATTTTTTTTTACAAAAGAAACCATCTCTGCAACAATTTAAAAAGTTCCTTATTTACAAATATTACAAAAATACAAAATGGATGCAAGTCCATAAACCATTGTCTTCTCTGCCAGCATGAACTGGTGCTAGTACCAAAATAGTTACACTGTAACCTTCTTAATTGTTTTTTTATTTATTATTTTATTTATTTTATTGTTAATTCTTTAAGTCCTAACCTACAGTATTTCTCTATCTGCCACCATTGCAGCAAATGCACTCAAATCACTGACCTTTGGCAAAAAGCAAACCTCTGCTTTCTTTCCTACAACTATTCCATGTCCTCTATGCTGCCACAACAAAACAAAAACAACCAACTAAAAGGGAAAGGAAAAAAAAAAAAGGGAGGAGGAGGTGGTAAAGATATGTTTCTTTTTTTTCAGAACACACAGCTGTATATACCTTCAGAAATCATTTCCACAGCATCAGTGCAAAGAGTAGAGCAGCAGCTTGAAAGGGTGGTTTGGTGGTTACCTGATGCAAGCAGTGTCCCCTGTCTTGGGAGGTGACTGAAGTTCCCTTGGCTTCTCTGGGGTCTTAATGGCACACCTGCAACACTGCAGGAGTCATGGAATCACAGAATAGCTCAGGCTGGAAGGGACCTCAGAGCTCAGCTCCTCCAACCTCCCTACCATCGAGGAGCCTCTCAACTAGACTCAGCTGCTCAAGGTCTCATCCAGCCTGGCCTTCAAGACCCCCAGGGAGGAGGCAGTCACAGCCTCCCTGGGCAGCCTGTGCCAGACTCTCACCAGCCTCACACTCGACAACTTCTTCCTCAGCTCCACTCTAACCCTGCTCTGCCTCATCTTCAAACCATTCCCCCTTGGCCTGGCTCCAGACACCCTCAGGAGTAGTCCCTCTGCAGCCTTCCTGCAGGATCCCTTCAGCCATGGGAATGCAGCCCCCTGGATTCCCTGCCATTTAGTGTCCTCTGACTCCCATGTTTATTACAAATCTTTTCACAGTGGCTTCAGAATCTCTCTTTTTGTGACTTTCAGCCTAAGAATAAAGTAGGAAATGAAACAAAAGAAGTGAGACTGTTGGAATGGGATTGTTCTGTGACTGTCATGTACAGGAAATACTGCCTCAGCAGTCCAGACTAAAACATTTCTTTAGTGTTTATTTGTGTGTTTGTTTAAGGTGTTGATGAACTTACTGATTGGTAATAAAAAGTGATCTCACTCAAAGCTGTGTTCTCTTTGCATTTTCAGATGGCTCTTTAACTCAGGACCACTAAACATGCTGTAAAAGTTGCTCCTGGTAAATTTTTTTTAAGGGAAATGATCAAAGATGACAAACTAAGGATTTTTCTGCCCAACATCTAAACGTGCACTGCTCACCTTCTCCAGAAAGTGGTTTTGTTATCTGCTAAACATTTCCTCTGAAAACGTTCTCCTTCAATTCCCTTCATGGATGTTCAGACCCAGTTTCTTACCTAAGCTACCACTGAGATCAGCCTTTTGTTTGCAAAACCTTACTCCCACTACCTTTCTAAAATCTATCATCTCAGACTTTCAGCTGATTCCAACTTGCTGATTTTGCAGCCCTGGACCACCCCCTTTCCCCACCACACATACCACACACACACACCACACACACACACTAACTCTACCCCCCCCACCAAACACCACCAGGCCAGGCAGGAGAATGGTTGGAATCCCTGACTGATGTATTTGCTGTGGCAAGATCCAGACAAAAGCCTTGTGGGGAATAACATTTGGCATCTGTTAAATCATTCTGACTTGTTCAGGCTCTTTAGGGAGACCTTTGCTCTTTAAAACACGCTCTGCTTGCTGTTACAAACTCCCAGCTCCTTGGTGATTAAAAGCAAGACAAAAACGGCCCAGCCCTGATTTCACATGTACCACTGCCCTAGCATTTACTTACAGAATCACATAATTGTTAGGGTTGGAAGGGACCTCAAGCAGCATCCAGTTCCAGCCCCCCTGCCGTGGGCTTGGACACCTCACGCCACAGCAGGTTGCTCACAGCCACATTCAGCCTGGCTGCAAAAACCTCCAGGGATGAGGCTTCCACCACCTCCCTGGGCAACCTCTGCCAGTCTCTCACCACCCTCATGGGGAACAATTTCCTCCTAACATCCAGTCTGCATCTTCCCACTTCTAGTTTTGTTCCATTCCCCCCAGTCCTATCCCTCCCTGACACCCTCAAAAGTCTCTCCCCAGCTTTCTTGGAGCCCCCTTCAGATCCTGGATGGCCACCAGAAGGTTTCCTTGGAGCCTTCTCCTCTCCAGACTGCACAACCCCAACTCTCTCCATCTGTCCTCATAGGAGACAGACTTATGCTTAAAGCCAGCTTGTAGTGGATTTCTCTAGTACCAAAGTTCACTCTTCCTGCCATGCTACTTGACCTGTCCTATTGCACACCACATCTCCTTGTACTATGTTCTCTGCACTAACCTCTCCTCTATTTCAAACTCTATCCTATGGCAACCAACACCAACTGCATCAGTTTTGGACAAAGAGGGCCCTTGGTCTCCAAGCAGTATGGATGGGGCTACATGGATGGAAACTCTGGTGGCCCAAAGAGAGAATCAGGCCTGGTGGTTTGACTGTTTAAGAACTAAAAAGTGACTCGTGGGTTAAGTGTTAAAAGTACAGGTCCTTGCAGTTCTAAGACCAGAAAACTCCTTTTTTTAACTTCAAGTAATTCAGCTTTTATTTCCCTGCCTTCATTTGGATCAAAGCAGCTGCTTTGATTTAACTCCGTTCCTAGATTCATAGAATGGTTTGGGCTGGATGTTGACCTTAAAGATCATCTAGTTCCAACCCCCCCCGCCATGGGCTCCCCATCCCCTACTAGACCAGGTTGCTCAAGGCCTCATCCAGCCTGGCCTAAGGTTCCCACCCTACCCCAGTTCCCCAACCCTGTTTCTGGTAAAGCCAGACAAGATCCCAGCTGTCCGTGGCTAGCACAAGGAACCAGAGCTTTCCCCTTCCCAGCTCTGCACTGACTATAAATAATGCCTTCCACATACCTATTTCCCAGCTACTTTGTTCACAGTGTCATTTCTGTTAAGTACTTAGGTAGCATGAATCTCATCAGCACAAAGAGGAAGCATCACTGAAAACCTCATCACAGTTAGCTACTGAGAAATCCAAAGCTCCGAATCCATTTGCGTCCTTCACCGACCTGCAGCTGGTCATGGTGAAAGGTTATCACTACCGGGTTATGGATCCCAACAGCCTCATAGCAAAGCTAAGTACTATTTCTTCTCACACCTATCCCCCTCTGAAGTGATCCCTGCAAGAGTAAAGGCTGTGGGCTGGGAGCCTTTAGGCCTTTGCATCGATCTTGACTTTGTTCTGCCCTAAGCACTTTTGCCATTCCCATTCGCCCTCGTTGTAACCCTCCCAGCTGCTCCTTCCAGTTAGCTTCTTCCAAGCAGCCCTAGAAAGACAAATGGTTACTTCAATCCCACTGCTGTCAGCCTTTCCATTTCTTTAGCTAAAGGGAGGAGAGTTCCTCCTTTGCACTGCTCAATGTCACCCTTCGGGCTGGTGGCACTGAACGTGGCTATCGGTGGCCGTGTGGATTTTTTGTGTGTGTGATATGAAAATGGTATTCACAGAATACACTTCCTTATATTTGCCTTAATTTTGGCCTCTATAAACAAAGTTCTTCTGCAGTTAGATTGTTTGCTACGTCCGCTTTTGGATACTTCTATTTACACATTTTTATCAAAAATATGCTATTTACATATGCTTAGTTAATTAATTTCCTCTACGGCTTTGTTTCAGCTCCTTTATAGTGTAGAAAAATACCAATCCTCAAGAGCTTTGTTTGTATTGTTTGTTTGTTTTTCACCCTAGGGAAGCACTACAGTGAAGGATTTGTTTCTAGATGGGCAGCTTCTGGAAACTCAAAACAACCCCAAAGTCACTTTGTAACTCCTTATGGAAAGTGAAATCTATAGAGACAACAAAAAATGAGAAGTGAGATAAACCAAATGGTTCCAAAATTCCTTGTGGAAAGGAAAATCTACAGCCACAACAAAAAATGAGAAGTGAGAGGAACCAAATGATTCCAAAACTCCCTATGGAAAGGGAAATCTACAGCCACAACAAAAAATGAGACATGAGAGAAATCAAGTGATGCCTGAAAAGAAAAACAGAGTGGATCTTCCTCCTGGTAGAAAACACAAGGTGAGAAATAGCTCCAGCTGCAGTCCTCTCTTTCCCCAGCCTCTTCCAAACACATTTAAGCATCAATATTGCCCTGCATTTTTTTTCTTTCCTGTTTTGTTTCGTTTGTTTGGGGTTTTTTTGACTGCTACAGCATTGGCCTCTTATATTCACCCCCTCATCCTTCTAGAGCCCAGGGGGTGCTGGCAGCCTGGCCTCGGTGCCCGCCCTCGGTGCCCGCCCTGTCTACGCGGAGCTCTGGGAAGAGCGATCGTCGTGGGGGCTGCCGTCCGAGTTCTCCGTCTCGCCCTCGGAGATGGCCTGCATGGGGGTGTTGTAGAGCCTGCAGCGCACGCTGTAGCGACTGCTGCTGGCCGCTGGGGGCGCCCGCGAACGCCCCACACGCGACGAAGCCGACATGGGAAAGCTCTTGGAGGAGAATCCTTCTGCGTTGACCCTGGGGGAGCAGGGGGAGAGCGGGGATGACGCATCAGGGCTCGCTGCGGGGGGAGGCTCCTCCAGGCTCTGGGGGGGGTCTGTCGTCAGCTCCCCAGGAGACTTGGGCAGGATAGGGCTTTTCAGAATTTCGGTGGCAGACATCCTGTAGCTGGAGTCGGAGCGGCTGCCCTTCTTAAGGAGCAGAAGTTTGAACTCCTCGTTGGAGGTGTTGGACTTTTTGGCATTCCTGTATATGAGCCCAG
The DNA here is from genome assembly GCA_013399975.1 of Indicator maculatus. Taxonomy (NCBI): domain Eukaryota; kingdom Metazoa; phylum Chordata; class Aves; order Piciformes; family Indicatoridae; genus Indicator; species Indicator maculatus. The sequence goes on from VXBD01011177.1 coordinate 57,163, forward strand.
GAGACCTCTGACTGCTCAGGGGAGTGCCCACGCCACTGGCCGGTGGCACGTTGCTGGTGGGCAGGGTGTTGCTGGCAGGGGGCTGGCTGCTGGTTCCGGATGAGGCTCTCAACCTGTTCCTTACAGAAAGGTCTCCGGAATCCTTTCTCCCGAGAACTTTCCTTTTGGATCTGTAAAAACACAAAGGAACACCCTGTTATAGGTGATCTTTGTGGAGAAGCACTTCAGGCTGATCTAGGGTTTGACAGGCTGACCATGCTTTCACATTAGCTAGAGCCTTCAGAATCCTTCTGTCAGGTTCTGGAGGCTAGCAGAGGCTGGTGGCACTTTTAAGCCATGATAGCTGTTGTGTAATGAATGAAGCACTGAGCCACAGAGTCCCTCTCAACACCCCCCAGCTCTTCCAAAACAATGTATGTATATCCTAGAACAGCTCAGCTTGGAAGGGACCTCAGAGATCATTTCCTCCAACCTCCCCACTATGCCCACAGACACCTCTCAGCTAGACTCAGCTGCTCAAGGTCTCATCCAGCCTGGCATTGAACACCCCCAGGCGGGAGGCAGCCACAGCCTCCCTGGGCAGCCTGTGCCAGACTCTCACCAGCCTCACACTCAACAACTTCTTCCTCAGCTCCACTCTAAACCCTGCTCTGCCTCAGCTTCAAATCATTGCCCCTTGTCTTGTCTCTGGACACCTTCATGAAAATCTTTCTGCAGCCTTCCTGCAGGGTCTCTTCAGGTACTGGAAGGCAGCAAGAAGGTCCCTTCAGAGTCTTCTCTTCTCTAGGCTGAACAACCCCAGCTCCCTCAGCCTGTCCTCATAGCAGAGGTGTTACAGAGGTGTACAACCAGCTCTCTGTACAGACAACAATGCATGAAGAGTCTTCCATAACAATGCTACTACTGTGTGCAACCTCTTCCACATGAGAAATCTGTCATTTCAGTTGTGAGCACAAATTTCAGCTGAATACAAAGCACTCCAGAACTCTTCTCATCATCCTCATTGAAACAACTCCCTCAGCTCAGAGCTGGTGGGCAGAAGGCAGGAAGCACTGCAGGTGGTTTTGCTTTGGAGATGTGTATGTTTGTAGAGACAAGAGCCTGATAGAATCACAGAATGGTCCAGGCTGGAAGGGACCTCCAAAGGTCATCCAGTCCAACCCCCCTGCAGTCAGCAGGGACGTCTCCTACAAGATCAGGGCCTTGTTGAGCCTCATCTTGAATATCTCCACAGAATCAACCAGGTTGGAAGAGACCTCTAAGATCATCAAGTCCAACCAGTCACCCAACCCTAACTAATCAACCAGACCATGGCACTAAGTGCTTCATCCAGGCCTTTCTTAAACACCTCCAGGGATGCTGACCCCAGCACCTCCCTGGGGAGCTGTTGCGGGCCTTGCAGGAGCTTTGACTTTAAGACCAGTACATAAGAAGCTGCTTTAGACAACGCTTTCAAGGACACTGTGCCTTTGATGCGATTGAAGAAGAAAAANCTCTTGTTCTGTTGTCTGGGAGAAAAGACCAACCCTCACCTTGCCACAACCTCCCTTCACGCAGGGCATCCAGGGAAGGGGCCTCAAGCAGCTCCCTATGCAACCTGTTCCAGTATTCCACCACCCTCACAGTGAAGAACTTCTTCCTGACATCCAATCTCAATCTGCCCTTCTCTAGTTTGAAGCCATTTCCCCTTGTCCTGTCACTGCAGGCCCTTGCAAACAGTCTCTCCTCATCCTTCCTGTGGGCCCCCTTCAGGTACTGGAAGGCTGCTCTTAGGTCTCCCTGGAGCCTCCTCTTCTCCAGGCTGAAGACCCCCAGCTCCCTCAGCCTGTTGTTATCTGCAAAGCCCCCTACACATGCCATGGAGATACAGTTGCCCACTAGCCCATAACACAGCTGCTTTTTTTTTTTTTTGCAACCTGAACTCAATAAACTGCAGAAAACAGCTTCAGGAAGAAGACTTCACTATTAAACAACCATCCCTGCAGCTGTCCTTAGCGGGTGGCTGTGCAGAGCTCCCCCTCCCCACGAGGTTACGTCACCTGTGAATGACTGCAAAGAGGTCCTCGGTGGTGCGCGGTTTGTTCGGCGACACGAAGACCTCCTCAGCCTGGGACTCCTCGCTCAGGGGGGACAGGATGGACTCATCGCTTGGAGAAGACTCTTAAAGAGGGAAAGAGGCCATGCTGTGAGTCAGACCCCTGCTGTGCTTTGCAACAGCACTGCCAATGGGAGGCACCAGCCCTGCTCACACTGAGCAGCCAGCACCACCCTACAGAGGTTATCCTCTGATCTAAACGTCGTGCAGGGGGTAGCCCATAATGGGGGCACTGCTAGGGACCAGAGCAGGGATCTCCTGTCTACTGTACAGCTCTGATAAAAAGGCTCCTCTGTACCCAGGGCTAGTGCTGCTCCCTTTTCAGCTGAAACACAGGGAGGAGCACATATCCGTTGGAGCACAAGGGAGGAGGCAAGTATCAGAGAGATACGGTTGGAATAGAATCATGGAAATATGGAATCATGGAATCATAGAGTGGTCTGGGTTGGAAGGGACCTCCAAAGGTCATCCAGTCCAACCTCCCCTGCAGTCAGCAGGGACATCCTCCACTAGATCAGGCTGCCCAGAGCCCTGTCCAGCCTCACCTTGAATATCTCCAGGGATGGAGTGTCAAAGACCTCCCTAGGCAGCCTGCTGCAGTGTTGCAGCAGCCTCATGGTGCAGAACTTGTTCCTCACATCCAATCTAAATCTGCTCTGCTCTATTTTGAAGCCCTTGCCCCTCATCCTATCACTACAGGCCTTTGCAAACAGTCTCTCTCCATCCTTCCAGTAGCCCCCTTCAGGTACTGGAAGGCTGCTCTTAGGTTTGCCTGGAGCCTTCCCTTCTCCAGGCTGAACAACCCCAGCTCCCTCAGCCTCTCTTTATAGCATTAAAAAAAAAAAAAAAAAAAAATTTTTTACTTTCCTCCCATTTAACAGATCAGGGAGGGCTCTGAGCTGAACCCCCCAGCGGCATGCTGATTTGCAGTTCCAGCCTGCATTCTGACTCCTCTGCCAGTTAAGTCTGAAGCTGCCTGGTCTGGCATTGCACAGGAAGGGTTCACAACTGACCTTTCAGCGAGGGCTCATCGGGGCCATCTGTAGTCTCATCCACCCTGCTGTCCTCAGAGGCACTTTTGGTTGGGATTCCTGATGTGAGGTCATTGTCCTGCTGGCAACTCGCTTCGCCAGGTGAACTCCCTGCTGCCATCTCTGCCTCGCAGCTGACGCTCCCAGGCACGTGGTGGCTGCCATCGGACTGCTGCTGAAGCTGCTCACTGGCAGCCACTCCCTCAGCCTGAGCTAGGCTTTCACCCACAGGCTCAGCTTCCAGCCTCCCCTCCCCACCTGTGGAGAGCTTCTGCTGAGCCTGTGCTGGTGGAAGGCCATGCTCTGTTTCTGCTCCCTGGCCAGGCTTATCTTCCTCATCACCTGGGAGGACAGCTGAGCCTTTCTGCAACCCATCCATGGAGGCAGCACAGCTCTGATTCAGAATGCCTCCTGACAAGTGCTCGGTGACCGGCAGCCATTGGTCCTTCCCAGGTTTGATTTCCACCACACTCACGCTTGCTGAGGCTACAGCTTCCTGCTCACAGCTCTTCTGCCCACCGAAGGAGGAGCTTTTCTCCAAAGGTGGCTTTCCAGGGCCTGCTTCTGCCGGGGGACCATCAATGTAGGACATTACGGCCTCGTCCGTGGAGTACTGGTGTGATACTGGCTTCTTAGCTAGGAGCGGCCTCATTTTGCCTGGAGAAACATCAGCAGCCATCAAGGTGGTCTCCTGTATGCAGAGCAGGTCCGGGGCACTGCATTTCTGTTTGCCACCTTCAGGCTTGTTGACCGCCCGGAGGTGGACGGACTTGAGAACAGACGGGGTGATGGCGAGGGCGGAGGGCGGGCTGGGGTTGAGGGCTTCCCCGACTGCGCTCTGCTTGCCGTGGCCGAAGGCGTGCAGCTGGTGCCTGTGAGCGAAGGGCTTGCTCAAGACGTTGTGAAGAGCACTTAGGTCGAGGTGAGTGGGAGGTATGATTGGGAGCTCCAGGTCTTTGCTGACCGAGGCGGTGCCATCTTTTGAAAGCGGCTGCTGCAGCGACGACTTCCTCTCCGGGACCTTCGGCTTCCTCTTGCTGCCCCCCGGAGACAAGGGGCCCGAAAAGAAAGCGGTGGGAAAAGAGGAGGTGGGCGTCTCCGACTGGCTGGAGTAGCCGCTGGAGGGTGAGGCTAACCCTGCCAGCTTCTCGGGGGAGGCCAGTTTGAACTCGTTATCGACGGAGGGGAGGGATGGGGTGGTGGCTCGTGACCCGGACTGGGAGGTCTGGGACTCGGAGCTCTCCGGGGACTTGATGCACTCTATGACTGTCGTACCCGTAGCGGTGCTGGAATTGGACAAGGACCTGTAAGGATCACTGGATTTCAAGTCGTTCAGAAGCCAGAGGTCTGCATAGTGAGGTTGTTCAGCACCTTCATCTTTAAAGGAGGGGATGTCTGTGGTCTCAAATGGAGGGTCCTTCAAGCCACCGTCGCCCTGGCTTGCCCAAGGGAGCTCCTGCTTGGCTGGCAGGTTGGGACCTTCCGCTCGGGAAGGCGTGTTTGAGAACTCGAGGGGCAGCTTCATCTCCCTGGCGGTATGAGGGACGTGCTGGCCACCGCTGATCTTTGGTTCTTTCTTGTCAGGAAGGTCGGTGCCACTCTCTGATTTCCTCAGGGAGGAGCTGCGTTTGGGTGGGGCTGGCTTTGCCTTTGGTTTCTTCAGGGAGATGCTCTGCCGCCCCTGCCTCCCGTGGCTCACGCACTCCTGCCAGACGCAGTCGGCCAGGCTGGAGGCCATGCTCCCGGGCTGGCCATTCTCGGAGCCTGGAGCTGCATAGTTGCAAATGTAGCTTTTGTTACTACCCTTGAGACCGCAGTCAAAGTGCATGGAGGTATAGTAGCCTTCGGTATCCACAGAAAAGTGGGAGCTAGTGTCTGCCTTGTCGGAGGGGGACTTTTCGAGGAAGCTGTCGTAGGTGGCCATGCTGGCGAAGCTGGGACATCCCAGGCTATCAGCCTTAGGGCGCTCGGGGCTGAAGTCCTGGCGGCAGGAGGCATCGTGGTGGTGGTGCAGGTAGTTCCACTCACTGTCGCTGGTGTTGCTGTTGTTGGGGTCATCCAGCAGGTCCGCCACGGTGGAGGTGAAGGAGCTCGCCCTGTGGCCCCTCACCTTGTCGGTGTGGTCACCGAACTGCTCCGTCAGGAAGACGCTAGAGTCCTCGTTGGGGTTGGGAGCGGTGTTGAGCGACAGCTCGGAGTCACAGTGCGAGGAGCCTGTCAGCGGCGGGGAGGCGGCAGGAGGAATGGTTTCAGACGTCTGGGAGGGACACGTGGAGCTGCTCCCGCTCCAGTTGCCACTGGAGGACTGGTGGTCGTCCTTCTGGTCCATGTGGCTGCTGAGCAGGACTCCTGCTGCGGAGATAGAGTGAATGGGGCTCCCAAAGGTGTCCGAGTTGGACGAAATCTCGCAGCTGCCCGAATCTGCCATCCGTGACAGCCGCGACCTGCCCCGCTCGCCGGCGCCGCGTTCGGGGCTGTGCAGGTGCTGAGGGCAAGTTAAACCGAGGGGCTGGTGCTCCTGGGAGCCCTGCTTGATCAAGCCTTCCTTCCCCTTGGTTTGGATCCTTTCCTGGAAGCGCTCCGCTTCGTACCCTGCGTTCTTGGCGGTGGCATCCTGGTGGCCCTCGCCGGCCCGGGCGCCCTCCCGGGGCAGGCTGCGGGATCGGATGCGGTTGCCGACGGCGGCGGCGAAGACGGCATCGCCGTTGTCCGCCAGCACCAAGATGTTGCCGGCGGAGTGGGAGAGGGAGGCGACGACGCTCTGCCCCCTCTGGGCGCGGATCCGGCGCCGGGAGGGAGCGGCGATCAGGATTTCTTCCGTCTGGCATTCGGAGTCCCGGGTGCCCGACCTCCTGCCGCCGGCGCCGGGCAGCTCCGGGTTGGTGTGCACGATCACCGTGCGCTCTCTCGCCACCGGCGACTCGTCCGAATCTAGGACACACGGAGAGCCGGGTGAGCGGCAGCCAGCTCCGGGTTTGCCGGCACCAGGCGACCCCGCTGAGCAACCCCCAGGGACGTTCTCTGCTGCATTCTCTTTTGGGCTCTCGCTGAGCGCTGGGCCGAATTGAACTTAGCTATCAACGAGCATGGAAGGCAGAGCTCAGCCCGCTGTGGTGGCGGGAGTTCTCCTAGTCCTGCTGTGTGAGCTCAGTTCTCCTATTTCTGCAATGCGATCTCAGGTGGAGCTGATCTCACCGTGGTAAATATTGAGATCATGATTAAGTTTTCAGGTTGTAACACTCTGTTTCAACCACTTAAAGCCAGTTTCTCAGAGTGGCTGCTGGGCAAAGCACTCCCTGAGCCCCTAAAACCCTTCTTTTGATTACCTCTCTGCTCGGAATTTCCTTTATCTGCTTCTTTACTACCAAGAACATTTGGGAGGCCACAGGATCTTTCCTTTCATAGGTTCTCTGGTTGCTCATTCCCCTATGATAAACATTCCCTGTGCTCCCCATCGAGTTTCATGGCAAGGGCCCAGAGCCACCCTGCAGCTACAGATGTGTGTTAAGAAATTAATGATTCTGTTAAATTTTGGGTCGGGTCAATACCATTCTTACACTAGGATTTCCCACCAACAGAGTTGCTTCTGATTTACCTGGGTCAAAAATAAGGTAAATTTAGGTAAATATTTAGATTTAGGTAGATATTCTTGGTAATAAAGAACGGAAGGAATTAAGGAGAGGTGTGCTAAATAAAAGGGACATTTAGCAAAGCTTCCCATAGAGTACCAGGAGCTCTCTCTAAGGCAGATCCCCAGCTGCTCATCCCAGGCTGCTGCCACAGCTCATCACCACTTTGCTGAGCAACATCTGTCAGTTCCTTCCCCTTAAGCTCCCCTCACACAAGAAAAAACTTTCACTTCATCTAGTTACTTTTTATGCACATGAGTTCATAACAGAAATAAAATGGGGGGGGGAAAAAAAGAAAAAGAAAAACAGGACTGATTAACATTTACACAATAAGAGCTGAACACATACATCTATATTACTCAGTAAGGCCTCCAAGTCCATCAAGGCCATGTGGGGTAATATAGCTTTGCTCACTGTAGTAAATCAAACAAACAGACAAAGAAAATAGTAATAAAACAACCAAAGAAACCAACCAAACCATACTGTCCCCAAACTCCACGAGCATTTAACACTCCCCCAGGTGTCATGTCTTTGGCAGGCTGGCTACCAGCTCGCCTCCCTGCAATTTAAGTGGGGTTAGAAAGCTGTCTATGGAAGAGTTGTATTTATATACTACACCTATTTCTTGTTGCACTCTTCTGGGGATGCCAGAGATGGTTTTCCTCCTCCTCAACTTTCGTCTCCGTTGTAGGACAGATTGGGAATGGACAAGAGAGCAGCGTATGCTAGCCTCTCTGTCAAAACCAACTCCTGCAACCCATAAATAGGTCTCATTAGCCTTTAGAAAGAGTAAACAACTTTTCAATGGCTGGAACACAGTGGAGGTATGTGAGCTCGGATTTAAGCCTGTGAATAAACATAAGGGCAGCCCTGATGGAGCTCTCATGTAAATGGTATCGCAGCGTATCGACAGTTTTTACGTCTAAACTCCAGCTCCCCCTCAGCAGCCTGCTCTGCCAAAAATAACAGAAGGCAATAATAAAATAGCATTAACAAAACAAAAAAAGAAATGAAAAGCCCAAAACAAAACAACACAACAACCCCCAACCCACCAAAACAAAACAAACGAACAAAGAAGCCAAAAAAAAAGGAAAGGAAAGAAAATCAGGAAGGAAAATAAGAGTTGAGAGCTGTTGGTAACAGGGCATCTTTCTTCCAGCTGTTTATGCATCTGTCATGGGGACAATGCCAGTAACTCATCTGCAAGGACTAACCTCTTCAGCTAGGGCCTGACTTATTTTTAGCAACTAAGAGTGAGGAAACAGTTTAAGGTTCTAAAGCCACATTGAGGGCTTCTTCGGAGACCAATGTGCCAAGTGGGGGCCAATGTTTCAATAAGGAAGGAGACAGCTAAGCTGGGGCCAAGTCCTGGTGCAAGTTTAGGGAGTGTTCTTTGTGCAGATGACACAGGGCCAAGGGTGACATAAATGGGCAGCTGCTGTTTATTTGCATCCATCAGGAAGTGGGCTGATTCTTACCAGTGCCCAGCAAATGGCAAGTTGCATGGAGTCCACTCCGGGCATGGGCTCATGCAGCCAGTCATGATCCTCAGTTGGGATTTAGGATCATAGAATCACAGAATGGTAGGGGTTGGAAGGGAGCTCCAAAGCTCATCCAGCCCAACCCCCTGCACTCAGCAGGGACATCCTCCTCTAGAGCAGGTTGCTCACAGCCTTCTCCAGCCTCACCTTCAACATCTCCAGCCATGGGAGCTCAGCTCCCTCCCTGGCCAACCTCTTGCAGTGTTGCAGCAGCCTCCTGCTGCACAACTTATTCCTCACATCCAATCTCAATCTGCTCTGCTCTCCTTTCAAACCCTTGTCCCTGCTCTTGTTCCTGCAGCCCTTTGGGCACAGTCTCTCTCCATCCTTCTTGTAGCCCCCCTTAAGATACTGGAGAGCTGCTATTAGGTCTCCCCAGAGCCTCTTCTCCAGGCTGATTCAGAGCCCAAGTTCACAGGCACATGGATTTATGTCCACAGCCACAGAGAACAGGCAAGAAACCCAGGGCTTTTTTTTAGGTTTCCTTGGCATTAGCACAAGGAAGTATCTTTGACTTTGTTTTTTTGACACTGTGTTGTCCAAGCCAAGTCAAAAGGAGGCCTGCCAGCAGCAGTGCCCACCTGCCCTGGCCTTTTGCAAAGCTGTGTGCTCACGCTCCCTAAAGCTGACCTGGGACAGGTCTGGAAACATCATCAAACCACAGAATGGTTTGGGGTTGGAAGGGACCTTTAAAGGTCATCTAGTCCAAACCCCCTGCAGTCAGCAGGGCCATCCCCAACTAGATCAAGGTTGCTCAGAGCCCCTCCCTTCTAACGAGACTCTGGATGTTTCCTGAGATGAGGCTTCTACCATGAGCAAAGTGTGCCAGTGTTTCACCACCCTCCTTGTAAAAACATTTCTCCCTTACATCTAGCCCAAATCTCCCATCTTTTAGCTTAAAACCATTACTCCTTGTTCATAGAATCATAGAATCAACAAGGTTGGAAAAGACCTCAGAGATCATCAAGTCCAACCTATCACCCAGCACCTCATGACTAACTAAACCCTGGCTTCAAGTGCCACATCCAATCCTTTTTTGAACACCTCCAAGGACGGTGACTCCACCACCTCCCTGGGCAGCACATTCCAATGGCAGATCACTCTTTCTGTGAAGAAATTTCTCCTCACCTCCAGCCTAAAATTCCCCTTGAGGCTGTGTCCTCTTGTTCTGGTGCAGGTTGCCTGGGAGAAGAGACCAACCCCCACCTGTCTACAACCTCCCTTCAGGGAGTTGTAGAGAGCAATAAGGTCACCCCTGAGCCTCTTCTTCTCCAGGCTAAACAACCCCAGCTCCCTCAGCCTCTTGCTCTTTCACAGAGACTGTCCACATCTTTCCCTTAGGTCCCCTTTTAAGTATTGAAAAGCTACAATAAGGTCTCCCTGAAGCCCTCTGTCCTCCAGGCTAAACAACCTCGACCCTCTCAGCCTTCTATCCCATGTGCCAGGTCCATGGAAACCAAGAGCAGAAGGATCTCTGGTACAGTGGTTTGTAATCTTAAAGAATGAAGAAAAAAAAAAAAAAAAAGAACAAATTAAACCAAACCAAAGGAGGGGGAGGGGGAACCAAACCAAAACCAACCAAACCAAAGCAAACCAAACAAAGCTCCTGCTAAGAGGCTGTGTTTTACCAGCGTATAATTATAGAGCCCATAATTATACACAGACACACACGCACAGATCAACACTACAGAACAATGTCAAACAGTAAAAAGTAACTTTCTTGTAAAAGTTCTTCTTGAAATCTACTACAGGTGAGACAGAGGCTTCACAGACAGATGTGTCCTGTAAGCACCAATGCCCCTGGAACAAGCAAAGAGGAAGAACTTCTTTAATCAGGGAATCAAAGTGCCGTTAGAAACTCCCAACAACGGTCGTTTGCCCCCCACCCCCAGAAAGCAAAAAGAAAAGTGAATGTTTCTCAGGGTTGGGAGAGGGTTAAAAACAAACAAACAAAACATCAAAACCAACCAAAAAAAAAAAAAAAAGAAAAAAAGGAGAATTGAGAAGCAAACTCTTTGAAACAAAATAAATCAGTCAGCATCAGTGCTGGGTTCTCAGCCACCGTGAGTTAGCCGAACATGCTCTGTGCGCCGGATGCCCCCAGCGGGAAGTGGCAGAGGGCATCTCCTCCCCCGTGAGGCATTCAAAACTATTCCCATTAGTGCCAATGAGAATGAGAGACAGAAACATCCAGAAAGATTACATACCAGTCTCGCTCGGTAAAACTGAGCGGTGCAAATTTGGGTCCAATCTATGGCAGGTGGAGTCTAGGCAAAAATGGCTATTGCTGGAAAAAAAAGTTAACGTTGGGCCCGGCCCTAACCCTCCTCTGAGCTGCCTTAGGGGACAGTAGCCATGGGAGGAAGCCCACACCAGTTAGGTGTCTAGCAAGAGCATCATTTTCACCCCAGCTTTGCCTCGGGAAACCTGCCCTGCTATCCATGCCTTCCCGCAGGGATTTCTGTGGGTAGCACCCAGCCTGTGGCCTCAGCTAGCCAGCTCCCAACCTCCAGGCAGGGAGGTCTGGAAGGGTCTGTGCAGGGTGCTCTGCTGGCTGCCTGCCTTTCCTCATGTGGGAGCCCAGCTGGCCAGAAACTCCATCCTGGTGCTGGGGATACCTGCTCCTGGTTTCCACCTCCTTGGATGGGTGGAGCTGGTGGCACTGTGCAGTGTCACCTCTGCTGCTGGGACTGTCACCAGGACTCACTCAGCTGATGGCTGAGCAGATGGAGGCTTGTCACTGTGACATTGTAGGACAGATGTGCTGCCAGCCCAAAAGCCCAGAGCAGCTCATTTGGGAGCTGAAGCCGGGCCATGGGCATCCAGCCCTCCCCAGCACCATGGTGACCCTGCAGCCTACCTTACAGGAAGGTTGGGCACCACTGATAGACATGGGACAGAGTCAGTGGGATGTGAGGGGCTGGGACTTGCCCCACCCTGGCAAAATAGAATTAAATACAAATATTTCCTCTGAGGAATGAAGGCTAACTAAGAACTCCTTGCCTTTTTTTTTTCTCCTGACTGTCTAAGTTTTAAAGCATGGAAGTCAGCCCACATTATGCTCTTGTAATAATCCAAACTTAAGTGTGAAATAGTATGGAGGAAAACTCAGATCAACTTTATCTTTGCCATAGCCCTCTGGAAGGAGAGAAAGAGGGGAAAAAAACAACCAACCAAACAAAAACAACCAAAGAAAGGCAGCCTGATTTTTGATGCTGGAAATAAGCAACTCCTCACATTTAATAGGTGATATATCTGCTGCTTCTGGCCACAAAGTCTCCTTCAAATAAATCCAGTCAAAGGTTATAGAAATCAAAGAACCAATCTAGCCAAGGTTCTAGAAATCAAAGAATCAACCTAGCCATGGTTCTAGAAATCAAAGAATCAATCTAGACATGGTTCTAGAAATCAAAGAGTCAATGTAGGCAAGGTTCTAGAAATCAAAGAATCAACCTAGCCAAGGTTCTAGAAATCAAAGAGTCAATCTAGCCAAGGGTCTAGAAATCAAAGAGTCAATCTAGCCAAAAGTCTAGAAATCAAAAAGTCAATCTAGCCAGGGGTCTAGAAATCAAAGAGTCAATCTAGCCAAGGTTCTGGAAATCAAAGAATCAATCTAGCCAAGGTTCTAGAAATCAAAGAGTCAATGTAGGCAAGGTTCTGGAAATCAAAGAAAATGCCATTACTGTACCTTCAGCACAGCTGCATGTAAAGAGATCTCAGAGCCATGGCCTGCATGCTACAGAGTACTGTTTAAAGCACTGCAGCTAGCAGCCTATATTCTTTAGTTTCTCTTCTCCTGCTACACATGACAATCATATGATTAATTTCCCTGCCTTTCTGTATTCCTTCAGGCAGCTACATTCAAGGAAAGAAAAAAAAAAGAAAAGGGCCTTCTGAGGTCTTTGTAAATGCAGCCTGTAGGTTGTATACAACACAAAGGGACATTGTTTATGCAGGGAAAGTTGTGTGACAGTCCCATAACACCACTCCACAAACGATGGGGCCAAGTTAATCTTAGATGCAAGCTCCATGGACTCCAGCAGGAGGGATGGATTTAGCCCCACTGCCTTCCAGAAACTAAATCCTCAAGCTGGAGGGGAGTGTCTTTGCCCCTGGGCTGCACAACCCCCCCACTGCAAACCAAATTCAACAAAACAAGTAGCTGACCTCCCTTGAACCATGCAATAAAAAAGCAAATTTCAAAAAGAGAAAGAAATAGATTTGTACCAGTGACATTGATGGGGATAATGCAAGAAGAAATCACTTGGGCATCTTGTTTCATTTTCTCCTCTGGAGTTGGGAGAGGTAGTGCTTTGCTCCAGTTGGTTTGTTTATCCAGTGTAGAAGGGATGTTATGTATTGGGTTTTTCGGCCTCTGCCCTAACATGACATCTGTGTCTTCCTCCTCTGGCGGGTGGGACTGCAAACAAAGACATCCACAGATCAGTCTCTCCCACTGCCCCCCAACCAGGCTGAGTTTGGAAAACAGAGCAGACAGGCAGAGAGCAGAAATCAGCGACAGGAAGGCAAGGAGGAATCATTCTAGCTCAAGTTCACATGGCACAAGCTCTTCTCCCAAGGGAAGAAAACCACATCCTGCTCACAGGAGGAAAATACCTTGGTGTGGTGGAGTGCAGCATCTCGGCAGGGACCTTCCCAGCAGCACACCTTTGCCCCCAGAAGGGGCACATCCTGCACCCCTAGGTGCCCTCAGTTAACCATTAGCCTCAGACACGTGGGCCCTCATTTGCATTTGCAAGCTATTGTAACACCCCCCCCACACCACCACCTTGGCTGGTGACCAGCAAGGACTGGCCCCACATAGCCATTCACTCAAAGACAAGCAGCAGAAGGTCCAGAGCTTTAAAGAAGACCCCCTCTGTACTGCAGCAAACCCTTTTGCATTTCATTTTCATGAACACAGGCCAAACACAGGCCAAAAAGTTGCAGCCAGCCAGCAGCTATGGGGTGGGGAAGCAGCAGTGCTGAGGCAGGGGACGCAGGGGGACAGTGGCCAAAGAGAAGAGCAGCCCCCAGCAGAAGAAATTATAAAGGTTATTTAGAAACTATGCATGTTTGGACAGCATGAAACAAGAAGAGTATGGGAGAGAAAGAGCTGGAGAGGAAAGAAGAGCATGGGAGAGAAAGAGCTGGAGAGGAAAGAAGAGCATGGGAGAGAAAGAGCTGGAGAGGAAAGAAGAGCATGGGAGAGAAAGAGCTGGAGAGGAAAGAAGAGCATGGGAGAGAAAGAGGTGGAGAGGAAAGAAGAGCATGGGAGAGAAAGAGCTGGAGAGGAAAGAAGAGCATGGGAGAGAAAGAGCTGAAGAGGAAAGAAGAGTGTGAGAGAAAGAGAGAGATAGAGAGGAAGGAAGAGTATGGGAGAGAAAGAGCTGGAGAGGAAAAATAAAACTATGTGGAAGAAACACAGATGCTTTGTTTGCTTTAGGGAGAAGCAGCAAACTCCCCAACGACCCTCTGCCTTGCAAAGCCCTGGTAAAAGAAAGCCAAATGAAATGTGTTTTCATCTGCTGGCTACAACTCAAGTTTGGGGTGAGGGGTGGGGACGGGTCTCTGCAAAAAAAAAAAAAAAAAAAAAAAA
>VXBD01011177.1:71080-83382 GCA_013399975.1 Indicator maculatus
AAAAAAAGTTTGTTTTGCTTGGAAGGGCTGGAGAGGAGAAGCACTTACCTTTTCCTGCTGCTCTCCCTCACTTTCCCCATCAATCCATCCTTCTACAAGCTGTGACAACTCTTGGGCCAGCCCAGAATGTCCACCTGCCTCTGGTTTCTTCCAACTGGCATGCAATCCCTTTCAGGCTGCCTCTCTCTCTCTTCACTCCTGAATTCCCAGCTGCTTAACTACCAGCCTTCCCCCTCACGCCTGCTGCTCACACTTCATCTGCCAGTTCTAGCTGGGCTAGCAAACAGGCTGGGGACAAACCAGTCCTCTCCCAGCTCCCCGGCACGGCGTTGTGCGGAGCGCCGCAGGATCGCTCCTGCTCTGCCGTTGTACTTCTGCCCCTTCCTCCGCCCAGTCTCCTCACAAATCCCCGGGCAATGAACCATCTCTTGCTTGCCGAGCAGCATTTACACCCCAGCCTTCAAAAGCATTTAAGGTCTTGGCTGGGCAGCTGCTGTTTCAGTGGACAGAGGGCAGGCACTTACCTTGCCGGCATCACCTCCCGCAGCACCCCCGGAGCCGAGACAACGCAGGCGCCCTCCTCCTCCTCCTCCTCCCACTCACACAAAAACTCCCTCTTCCCCGCACAGAATTGCAGTCAAACATTGCAGCCTTCTTTCTGCCTGCAGCTTTTGTGCCAGTCCCCCGGGCAGACATGAATGGCTCATATAAACTTCAAGCACAAAAGACTTTGTTTCCTAGGTAACTCTCCCCCTCCCCTCCAAAAGTTTGATGCAGGCATGGGGAAAAAAAAAAAAAAGAAAACAACCAACCCCCAACCCTTGGGCACACGCAGGGACAGGCACACAACACACAGAGGCTGCATTTCTTGCTGATTCCTCCCTGGGATGACAATGAAGCACTGGACAAAGCAGGCAAAGTGACCCTTGGCTGCCAGAGCTCCTCCTCTCCAAACAGTGGCATCACACCAAACAGCCAGAAGAATTTAGAGCTGCTGCTGCTGGGAACAGTTTCTTACTGTTTAGGAAATAGGAAAAGAGGTAGTTTGGGGGAAAAAAAACAACACAACAAAACAAACAAAAAAAAAAACACTGCAAGAGAAGGCAATGCTAACACTATTGAGGCTGCCTTGCTTCAGACCTTGCCAAGGAGGCAATAGGAAAAGGTGGCTTCATGGCCACGAGAGCTCCTGAAACCCAGCTGAGGTGAGGAGTCACAGAATCAGAGTCACAGAGTCACAGTCACAGAGTCACAGAATGGTCCAGGCTGGAAGGGACCTCCAGAAGTCATCCAGTCCAACCCTTCCGCAGTCATCAGGGACATCCTCAACTAGATCAGGTTGCCCAGGGCCTCCTTGAGCCTCACCCTGAATATCTCCAGGGATGGACCTTCAACCACCTCCCTGGGCAACCTGTTCCAGTTGTTCCACCATCCTCACAGTGAAGCAAAGAATGAATGAAAAGGGGAAAGCAAAAAGCAAGTTGTTAATGTGTCCTACTGCCATGAGAAGCCCAGCAAAGGCTACTTTCTAGCACAGGAAAAGTGAGCAAGTGAAAAGCAAGCAGGAGGAAGAGTTAGGATCTGGAAGGGAGAAGAGTGAGACAGGGCTGTTAGTGGAGGATTGCTTGGTTGGGTTTTTTTGTTTGTTTGTTTGTTTCCAGTACCTTTCTACTCCAGGGGGTCATGTGGCAACACTCAATTGGGGAGGGCGAACGGGTGCTGTTAAACTAGAGATGGGAAATGTGAAGAAAACAAAGGAAAAAAACACAAAAAACAGTGAAAATTAAAATTGAAAGCACACATGAAATGATTCTGGTTAAAAAAACACCACCAACAACAACACCACCACCACAAATCAGGATAAATCAGCATGGGATGCAAAGCAAGCTGAGATTCCCACCCTCTTGTCCCTCCTGATGAGTTTTTTGTTGACTTCTCTTATAAAATGCAGCTCCAGCAAACTGTGGTTTGGTGCAGCCTGTGCTGATTTTCCTCTTCAGATCAGGCACAGCTGCAGGGAAATTGGTGCAGCTTCCTTGGACAGATGTGATTATGATTGTCCCAAGAGTGCCTTGTATTGATTTGGTAACTGCCTGGAGCTGCAGCAGCACTGTACTGGGTTTGGCTGAGCTGGAGTTAATTCTCCCTGTTCCTCTGGGATCCCCTTCACAGAATCAATCACAGAATCAATCAACCAATCACAGAGTGTGAGGGGTTGGAATGGACCTCCAGAGAGCAGCCAGTCCAAGCCCCCTGCCAGAGCAGCAGCACCCAGGGCAGGGCACACAGGAACACATCCAAGGGGCTTTGGAATATCTGCAGAGAAGGAGACTCCACAAGCCCTCTGGGCAGCCTGCTCCAAGGTTCTGTCACCCTCACAGGGAAATTTTTTTCCTCCTGTTTCCATGGCACTTCCTATGCCTCAGCTTCCAGCACTGCCCCCTGTGCTGGCATTGGGCACCACCCAGCAGAGCCTGGCTCCAGCCTCTGGGCTCTCACCCTGCACATCTTTATCAACATGAAAGAAGTCACCCCTCAGGCTCCTCCTCTCCAAGCTCAAGAGCCCTCAGCTCCCTCAGGCTCTCCCCATAAGGAAGATGTTCCACTCCCCTAATCATCTCTCTGTCTCTGTGCTGGACTCTCTCAAACAGATCCCTGAGCTCCTTCTGGAACTGAGGGGCCCAGAACTGGACACAATATTCCAGATGTGGTCACACCAGGGCAGAGCAGAAGGGCAGGAGAACCTCTCTGACCTACTCCCCACAGCCTTCCTAATGCACCCCAGGATGCCCTTGGCCTTCTTGGCCACAAGAGCACATTGCTGGCTCATGGACAACCTCCTATCCACCAGGACCCCCAGGTTCTTTTCTCCTTCACTGCCCTCCAACAGGTCAGTGCCCAGCCTGTACTGCTCCATGGGGTTGCTCTGTGGAAGCTCTGATTTGTTTGTTGCAGTATCCTGTTTGCAAAATCATGAATGAAGGATGACTTAGAATCATTAAGGTTGGAAAAGACCTTCAAGAACATCAATCCAACCCTAACCCAGCAAAAAAGGAGATAATGGACATAACCCAAATCACAGGGAATTCCAACTCAACATGAGAAAAAAACCTCAGGTGCCAGAGCCCTGGAGCAGGCTGCCCAGAGAGGTTGTGGAGTCTCCTTCTCTGGAGGCATTCAAAACCTGCCTGGATGTGTTCCTGTGTGACCTACTGTGGATGCTCCTGCTCTAGCAGGGGGGTTGGATTGGGTGATCTTTCAAGAGCCCTTCCAACCTTTGACATTCTGTGATTCTACAAAGAAGAGAGGTCTGTTGGTCATATTGGAAAGCTCTAGCCTGCGTTCCCAGGTAGGGGTTGTCACCTCCTCCCTGCATTAGTTACCAAACTAATCCTGTGAACATTTTCCCACACAGGCATTATCAACACAATGGATCAGCCCCAAAGTTGACTTTGAAAGGCTTTGCATTGCATGGTATCACAGTGCCACAGCACATCAGAGGTTGGAAAGGACCTCCAGAGAGCATCCATCCAAGTCCCTGCCAGAGCAGCAGCACCCAGGGCAGCTCACACAGGAACACAGCCAGGGGGCTTGGGAATGGCTCCAGACAAGGAGACTCCACAACCTCTCTGGGCAGCCTGCTCCAGCCCTCTGCCACCCTCACTGCAAAGAATTTTCTCCTCATTCTGAGCTGAAACCTTCTCTGTTCAAGTTTGTCTCCATTGTTCCTTCTCTTAACCCTGTGCACCACCCAAAAGAGCCTGGCCCCCTCCACTTGACCCCCACCCCTCAGCTCTTGATAGACATTGATCAGATCCCTCTCAGCCTTCTCTTCTCCACACTGAACACCCCCAGAGCTCTCAGTCTCTCTTCACAGGGGAGATGCTCAAGTCCCCTAAGCATCCTCCTGGCTCTGCCTTGGACTGTCTCCAGCAGGTCTCTGTCTCTCTTGAACTAGGAAGCCCAGAAGTCCCTTCCTGGCTTTCTTGTAGCCCCCTTCATGTACTGGAAGGCTGCTCTAAGCCCAGTGCCTTCTCTTCTCCATCTCTCTTAGCCACATCCAAGCTTCCCCTCCAGGGCTGGTGACTCTACCACCTCCCTGGGCAGCACATTCCAATGGCCAAGAACTCTTTCTGGGAAGAACTTTCTCCTCACCTCGAGCCTAAACTTCCCCCTGCACAGCTTGAGACTGTGTCCTCTTGTTCTGCCACTGCTGAACAGCCCCAACTCTCCCAGCCTGTCCCCATAGGGGAGGTTTTCCAGCCCTCTGATCATTTTCATGGGCTGCTCTGGACCTCCTCCAGCAGCTCCATGTCCCTCTTATGCTGGGGGGCACCAGAACTTGTTGGATTTCATTCTCTGCTTGGGGAGTCCATGGCAGAGCCCCCAAGCTGCTGCAGGCAGTGGAAGATCTCCCTGGGAGGCCAGGCTGAGGGAGCTGGGGCTTGGAGCTGGGAGCAGAGGAGCCTGAGGGTGACCTCAGTGCTGGGGAGAAAGCTGTGCAGGGCAGTGTGGGGAGGCCAGAGCCAGGCTGTGCTCAGGGCTGGCCAAGGACAGCACAAGGGGCACTGGGTGCCAGCTGGAGCAGAGGAGGTGCCAGGGCAAGAGAAGGGAAAGCTTTTTGCCTGTGAGGGTGGCAGAGGGCTGGAGCAGGCTGCCCAGAGAGGTTCTGGAGTCTCCTTCTCAGGAAACTTTCCAGCCCCATCTGGATGTGTTCCTGTGTGAGCTCTGCTGGATTCTATGGTCCTGCTCTGGCAGGAGGGTTGGACTTTTGAGGGTTGATCTTTGGGGATCCCTTCCAACCCTTGACATCCTCTGATCCTATTCCCAGTGTCCTCAGCTCACAGCTGACTACTGAATCAGCCATGCACATTCCTGCCTATGCAGCAGCTTTCTCCCCCTGCCAACTGATGCTGAGGAGGAATATTTCTGTCCCTTCTATTTCCAGCTACAAAGCAGAGCCCTGCTCACCTCCTGCCTGCCCCCCAGCACTTCTCTCCCTCTGTGTTCCATCCCCCTCAAGAGCTTTTCTTTTACCTCCTCGTGGGTGTTTCCTTCCCTCTGGGAGCATCACAGCTGTGGATCTGCTACAGCACTGCCAATCCTTTAATGATTAATGTGCTGCTCCCATGTTTTGACAAGGTGGAGAGACAAATGAGACATGTTTTCTGACAAGGACTCAGGCTCCACACGACACCCCAGCAGAGGAAGGTACAAAACAATCATCCCACCACACAGGGTAGTGGGTATGAGGGAGGCTCCTTGCACAAAGAGTGCAGTGCAAGCTCACTCTGATGAGTGCTACCAGCTCCTCTGGGCTGCTGCTCACAGCTGCAGGCAGAATGTGCAGGCAGAAAGTGTACAGCTCAGATTTGCCCAGCCCTGAACTCAAGACACTTTCTTACTTCAGGCTTCCTGTAGCTTTAGCACAAAACTGAATCACAGAATCACAAAATCAACCAGGTTGGAAAAGACCTCAGAGATCATCAAGTCCAACCTATTCCTGACCCCTAACACCTCCTGACAACTAAACCCTGCCAACTGCTTCCTCACATCCAATCTCAATCTGCTCTGCTCTCCTTTCAAACCCTTGTCCCTGCTCCTGTCCCTGCAGCCCTTTGGGCACAGTCCCTCTGCAGCCTTCTTGGAGCCCCTTCAGGTCCTGGCAGGCAGCTCTGAGGTCTGCCTGGAGCCTTCTCTTCTGCAGGCTGCACACCCCCAGCTCCCTCAGCCTGTCCTTGTAGCAGAGCTGCTCCATCCCCCTGATCATCTTTGTAGCCTTTCTCTGGACCCACCCCAGCAGGCAGGTTTAGATTGGATGTGAGGAAGAAGTTGTGCAGCAGGAGGCTGCTGCAACACTGCAAGAGGTTGCTCAGGGAGGGAGCTGAGACTCCATACCTGGAGATGTGGAATGTGAGGCTGGAGGAGACTGTGAGCAACCTGCTCTAGTGGAGGATGTCCCTGCTGAGTGCAGGGGATTGGGCTGGATGCCCTTTGGAGCTCCCTTCCTACCCAACCCATTCTGTGATTGTGTGAAGGAAGAAGTGCAGTGAAAATGCAGGAGGAGGCTGAAGTGCAGCTGCAATGACACAGCAGCTTCACACTCCCTGCTCTGCCTCAGCAGTGCTACAGGCAGGGTTGTCATGGGAACGTCTGCAAGGAACATTTCCCTCATTTTAGCAACTCCATAACTTCCTCCTGCTCTCTTCAGATTATTTTTGATCTGTTTTGTTTTGATTTTTTTTCCTCCCTTCATTGGCAAAAAAAAAAAAAGCCTGAATGAAAGATATTTATAAACATGTTTGGTTGCCCAGAACCTCTCTGTGGAGAGGCACTAAAGATGCCAGAGGCTTTCAGCTTTAAAAATGAATGATTGGGATGGAGAGAGGAGTAAAATCCTGTCTGCAAAAGCAGGAAGGGCATGGAGGAAGGGAATCAGGGAGCAATCCTCACTGGCTGTCACATCCCAAAAAAACTAAGAGGGGTGAAATGAAATTAGGAGGCATCAGGTTTGAAACAAGCAAAAGAGACATTTCCCAGGGAGCTTATTACAGTCACAGGATGCTGTTGAGGCCAAAACTACAAATATGCTAAAGAAAATGGATTAAACAAGTCTCAAATCAATGCAGACAGGTTCCTTGGTGGCTGCTGTTCATAGATTCATAGAATCTCAGAACTGTCAGGGCTGGAAAGGAGCTCAGGGCTCAGCCAGTCCCAACCACCCTGCCATGGGCAGGGACACCTCACACCACAGCAGGTTGCTCACAGCCACCTCCAGCCTGGCTGCAAAAACCTCCAGGGATGAGACTTCCACCACCTCCCTGGGCAACCTCTGCCAGTCTCTCACCACCCTCATGGGGAACAACTTCTTCCTAACATCCAACCTGCATCTCCCCTGCCCTAGCAGGAGGTTTCTCAGTGGAAACAACCACCCTGGGGCTGGCTGCTGGCAGCTATGAGCTGAGTTAGGCTGCTGGCAGCCTCTGGGACCACCTGTGTTGTGCCTGCCCAGGCTGGGGACACAACCCCCCAGGGAAGCACTGTCCCACTTGGGTCCCACCATGCTGACAAGACCTTCATGCAGCCAAGACTTACTGGTAGCAGGTGGCGGTCCTTGGTCCCCTGCCTCTTCTGGGTGCAGATGGCAGGGAAGGGAGGGAAGGGAGGAGCCACCACAGCAAGGGGGCCTGGGACCTTGGGCTCTCTGGTGTCACCTCGGCTTCGATGCTCTGTGTAGGGTGAGAGAGAAGTCTGTCAGAGTCTGGCAGAGAGTCACAAGGCTGTGAGCATCCCCAGGAGCAACACAGCACAGCCACACACAGGATGGGATCCCACAGGGGGAGGTCCTCCCCTCACCCACTGGCTGGGTGCCAGGGGAAGGGGACAGGCACTTACCCACCCTGACAATTCTGTGACAGAATATAAAGGTCCGGAAAGAACAAGGGCTGGCAGTGAAACAAAAATGTGGCTTCTGCATCATCCAGACCAGGTTTTGTTACGAGGCATGAATCTCTAATTGCAACTGAGGGCTAAGAGAGCTCTACCTCAGGAAGACCTTTAGTTAGTTAGTTAGTTAAGTTAGTTATTAAACATAACTTTATTTTCTGCCTACTAGTCAGATCAGTGTTCCTTCTTTGTCCCTCTGGATCCACTGGATTAACACAGAAGGACTAGTCCTGTCTGTAGAGCAGCAAAAGCTCTTCCCTGCACACTCTGCCATAAGAGCAGACCACCCCACCTCACCTCCACATCACAGGCAAGGCACAAAACCAGGGGGGGGAGGGGATCAGCCTGGAAAAGTCAAGATCTCCACACTCCAGTCCCAGAGGACTCCTCCTTCACCCCAGGCTCAGAGCACTCTGACTTCACCCCAGTCCCAGAGGACTCCTCCTTCACCATCAGGCTCAGAGCACTCTGCCTTCACCATCAAGCCCAGAGGACTCTTCTTCCACCACGAGCTCACAATATTCATATTCCTCTTCTAGTTTCAGCCCCAAGCCTCTGAAAGTTTCCAGATGAACGGGAGAATGCTCCTGGACTTCCCACCTCTAGCTTCAGCCCCAAGCCTCAGAAAGCTTCCAGGTGGATGGGAGAATGCTCCTGGACTTCCCACCTCTAATTTCAGGGGACAGTCAGCTCATTACTGCTGGTTTGCTGCTACATCCCCTGAGGCACCCAGCTGCAGCCCAACCAGCAATGCTTTCAGCTGGCACAGGCTGTTTCCTGACCTAACATTTGGTTTTAATTACTCCTGGTTAAACAGACAATGAAATTCTGATAGAAGAAACAGGTAAGAGCCCAATAAATGTGTTTGGGGTCAGTTTGTGATCCTCATTTCACTCCCATGCAGGCAGGTGTTGGGTACAGGTGTTGCCCAGGGCAAGCTGCCTGCTGAACCTCCACAGCTCCCTCTGAGCACAGAGGAAGGTAAGCTGGCAAAAGAGAGATTTCTAAGTTCTAGAACAAGGAAGCAGCTCCTGACAGATGCCTTCCCCTGCTGCTGTCAGGATGTCTCCTGCCCACAAGATGGCAGGCAGAGATCAGCTTGGTCCTGGGACACTGGCACAGCAGAGTGCCTGAGAGCAGGCAAGGCACAGCTGGTGCCCTACCCCAGCACTCCTGAGCTCTGCAGAAAGCTTCCAAAGAGCTCACTCATTGGAATGCTTGATCCATCTGTCAGATAATCATAAAATCATGGAACTGTCAGGGCTGGAAGGGATCTCAAGGCACAGCCAGTCCCAACCCCCTGCCATGCCCAGGGACACCTCACACCACAGCAGGTTGCTCACAACCACATCCAGCCTGGCTGCAAAAACCTCCAGGGATGAGGCTTCCACCACCTCCCTGGGCAACCTCTGCCAGTCTCTCACCACCCTCATGGGGAACAACTTCTTCCTAACATCCAACCTGAATCTCCCCACTTCTAGTTTTGCTCCATCCCCCCCAGTCCTATCACTCCCTGACACCCTCAAAAGTCCCTCCCCAGCTTTCTTGGAGCCCCCTGCAGATCCTGCAAGGCCACCAGAAGGTCTCCTGGGAGCCTTCTCCTCTCCACACTGCACAACCCCAACTCTCTCAGGCTGTCCTCAGAGCAGAGCAGCTCCAGCCCTCTGCTCATCCTCGTGGCCCTTCTCTGGACACCTTCCAGCCCCTCCAGATCCTTCCTGGAACAGAGGCTCCAGAACTGTTCACAGAGCTCCAGGAGTGGTCTCAGCAGAGTGGAGCAGAGGGGGACAATCCCCTCCCTGGCCCTTCTGGCCACATTTCTCTTGCTGCAGCCCAGGCTCTGCTTGGCTCTGCTGCTGCTGGAATGACAGCTTCAGCTTTATTTCTCAGCCTGAGCACTGAAGTTGTGTGCCTGAGCACCCTGTTGCTGCCAGGAGGGGACTCTGGGGAGTCCCCTTGTGCGTGGAGCCGGAGCTGGGCTGTGGCTGAGGTCCTACCTCTGCGCAGGGCTCGCAGGTGCTGCTTGGCTTGGCGGTGCAGCTCCTCCACACAGGGCGGCCTGCTGCAGGGCAGGAAGAGGTTCCTCTGCTGATGCCAAGGGGCTTGGTAGTAGACACTCAGTTTGCTCTCTGCATCCAGGTTGGAGACAGCTGTGGGATGAAAGCAGAGGGCAGGGTGAGGCTGCAGCATCAGCCAAGCAAAGGTCATCGCCTGGAGCGAGCGGCGCCACGAGGCAGCGCTGGGAGCCTTGCAGCACCTCTCCTCCCACCCACCAGCAGCAACCACTACCTTCTGCACCAGCACACACCACCTCATACCATAGCACAGAGCCAGAGAGTCATGGAATTGTCAGGGCTGGAAGGGAGCTCAAGGCACAGCCAGTCCCAACCCCCTGCCATGGGCAGGGACACCTCACACCACAGCAGGTTGCTCACAGCCACATCCAGCCTGGCTGCAAAAACCTCCAGGGATGAGGCTTCCACCACCTCCCTGGGCAACCTCTGCCAGTCTCTCACCACCCTCATGGGGAAGAATTTCTTCCTAACATCCAATCTGAATCTCCTCACTTCTAGTTTTGTTCCATTCCCCCCAGTCCTGACACCCTCAAAAGTCCCTCCCCAGCTTTCTTGGAGCCCCCTTCAGATCCTGGAAGGCCACCAGAAGGTCTCCTGGCAGCCTTCTCCTCTCCAGACTGCACAACCCCAACTCTCTCAGTCTGTCTCCAGAGCAGAGCAGCTCCAGCCCTCTGCTCATCCTTGTGGCTCTTCTCTGGACTTCCTTTTGCCAGACTGCAAAGGGCTCTCTGGAGGCAAGTGGGTGCAGTATCAGCATTACAGACACAGAAGGAGGCAGCAACCATGTTATAGGCTGTAAAATCAAAAGGCAAAGAAGCTACACAACCTTGCGACGGTGACATTTTGAGCAGGGGCAGAGGGAGGAATGGGGCTTCCCTTCCCCATTCTCCTGCCAATGTGCTCCTCTCACCAGCTTGGAGCAGAGGAGCCTGAGGGTGACCTCATTGCTGTTGATAAAGATGTGCAGAGTGAGAGCCCAGAGGCTGGAGCCAGGCTCTGCTGGGTGATGCCCAAGGACAGCACAAGGGACAGTGGTGGAAGTTGAGGCAGAGTTGAGGAAGTTCCATGGAAACAGGAGGAAGAACTATTTCCCTTGAGGGTGACAGAACCCTGGAGCAGGCTGCCCAGGGGGTTGTGGAGTCTCCTTCTCTGCAGATATTCAAGACCCATCTGAGTGTGTTCCTGTGTGATCTGTTCTGGCAGGGGGCTTGGACTGGATGCCCTCTGGAGGTTCCTTCCAACCCCTAACATTCTGTGACCTTTATCCTCAGCACTGAGGGCAGCCTTCAGGCTCCTCTGCTCCAAGCCCCAGCTCCCTCAGCCTGGCCTCACAGGCAGATGTTCCACTGCCTCCAGCATCTTGGGGGCTCTGGGAAGGACTCTCTCAAGCATTTCCCTGAGCTCCTTCTTTGACCTGAGGGGCCCAGAACTGGTTGTGAAAGTCTGCAGAGAGACTCCGCAACCTCTCTGGGCAGCCTGTTCCAGAATTCTTGCTGATGTTGAGGTGGAACCTCCTGTGTTCCACTTTATATCCATTATTCCTTGTCCTATTACCAGGTACCACCAAAAAGAGCCTGGCCCCTTCCTCTTGAGCCCCACCCCTCAGCTATTGATAGACATTGATCAGATCCCTCTCAGCCTTGCCTTCTCCACACTAAACAGCCCCAGGGCTCTCAGTCTCTCTCCTCAGCAGAGATGTTCAAGTCCCTTAACCATCCTCATAGCTCTCTGTTGGACCCTCTCCAGTAGCTCCCTGTCTTTCCCTATAGGACCTCTGATTTTTTGGTCAGGACTGCCACCAAGCAAGCAGAAACGTTGGCACAACACACTCAGCACTTACTTTAGAATACTCTGAAGATGGAGTGGATTTCTAAGGCAGTCCAGAATAGAAACTGAAAGAGTTGGGGAAAAAAGGGAAGGAGGGAAGGAGGGAAGGAGGGAAGGAGGGAAGGAGGGAAGGAGGGAAGGAGGGAAGGAGGGAAGGAGGGAAGGAGGGAAGGAGGGAAGGAGGGAAGGAGGGAGGGAGGGGAGGAGGGAAGGAGGGAAGGAGGGAAGGAGGGAAGGAGGGAAGGAGGGAAGGAGGGAAGGAGGGAAGGAGGGAAGGAGGGAAGGAGGGAAGGAGGGAAGGAGGGAAGGAGGGAAGGAGGGAAGGAGGGAAGGAGGGAAGGAGGGAAGGAGGGAAGGAGGGAAGGAGGGAANAGGGAAGGAATGTTCTCAGCCTGTGGTGGGGAAGGAGCTCGGAGGGACAGAGGAGCACTGGGCATGGCAGAGGACAATGATGGCCCCAGGACAAATGAGTCCCAAGCCCCCAGGGGTGCAATTAGACTGGATGCTTGAGGAATGGCATCACAACCTCAGAGCTGCAGAGCTCTGGAAAAGCCTCCTGCAAAGGGCAAATCCAGGGAAGAAGCTAAGCAGGCCCTTTCTGAAGGGCATTAGCAGCTGTGGTTGCCTGCTAAGAGAGGGACCTGCTCCCCCTGCATTCCTTGCACACTGCCACACACAGGAGACCTTCCATGTCCTTTGCTCCTGCCCTGGCATCTTGCCTGGCCCCAAGCAGTTTGGGCCCAGGCTCCTGGAAGCTTGGCACCATTGCTGGGAGCTGAAATCACAAAAATCACCAGAGAAACATTCAGGTTGGAGAAGCCCCTCAGGATCCCCAAGCCCAACCATTGACCCTGCTCTGCAAGGCTCACCCCTAAACCCCAAGCACCACATCCAAACCACCTTGAAACACAGCCTGGCTTGGGGACTCCACCACCTCCCTGGGCAGCACATTCC
>VXBD01011177.1:94655-110950 GCA_013399975.1 Indicator maculatus
CAGCCTGCAGAAGAGAAGGCTCCAGGCAGACCTCAGAGCAGCCTGCCAGGACCTGAAGGGGCTCCAAGAAGGCTGCAGAGGGACTGTGCCCAAAGGGCTGCAGGGACAGGAGCAGGGACAAGGGTTTGAAAGGAGAGCAGAGCAGATTGAGATTGGATGTGAGGAACAAGTTGTGCAGCAGGAGGCTGCTGCAACACTGCAAGAGGTTGGCCAGGGAGGGAGCTGAGGTCCCATGGCTGGAGATGGTGAAGGTGAGGCTGGAGAATGCTGTGAGCAACCTGCTCTAGGGGAGGATGTCCCTGCTGAGTGCAGGGGGTTGGACTGGGTGACCTTTGGAGCTCTCCTTCCAACCAAACCATTCCATAATTCTCTGTTATATCCTGACCCTGCTCCCACCTGCAGCAGATGCAGAACCAACCTCTGCATAGAGCTGTCTGAGGACAGAGGTGGAAATCTCAGCACTTTGAGCACTATCCCCAAAGCCCTGCTGCTGCCTGCTGGGGACCTTCTCTTCCACCTTCCAGGAACTGATAGAATTACAAAGATTTTTTTTTTCCCCAAACTTGAGCATGTAGCCTAAAAACCTGGATCCCAGGAGAGCATAGCTCCTGCCTGCTCCACCAAGAGAGCCCAAAGGAAAGGAGTCAGCCCAGCAGAGAAGCCAAGGAGGTTACCTAGTTTCTGATTCATCAGACCACAGCAGTCCAAACCCACTTCAGTTCTGCCCTGTGGAAACTCCAGGGGGAAAAACTAATTACTTGGATGTCAATGGCAGCACCAATGCAATTAGACACTTGACCTTACTGCTTCTTGGTCACATGCACAGAGGTGAACTCATTGCTAAATCTGGGGCTGGAAAGTTCTTCTTTCCCTCCCTCCCTCCCTCCCTGCCACACACACTCAAAATGAGTGCCTTGCACTTCTCCTGCAGCCCTCCTAAGTATCCTTTCCTAGGACAGAAGTGATCTCAGCCCTTCAAAGTGGTTTCCTCACCTCCTGTGGAGGCTTGGGGTACCCAGCATCAGGCCTCTTTATCCTTCTGCACCTTTGATCATGCTTGCAAGCACCATAAAATGCCTTTCTGACACAACTGTTAGCTTGAACTCAGTCCCAGGGAGCTTCTGCTGTCCTTAGATGACATCAGTGTTGTCCTTGAGAAGAAGTGGGGACAGCCAGGAAACTACTGCATGAACACACAGCAGGATTGCACTGCAGGCTCAAAGTCACATGGTGAGAAACTTGTGCTTCCTTGTGGGCAGCTACATCACTCAGGAGAAGGCTTTTCCCTCCCTGCTCCACTGCCATGTCCAAGAGACTGCTCCATGCCAAGAGCAGGTTTGAGCAGAGTATGAGGCAAGCAAAGAGAGTTGTCAACTGATCACAGAGTGCCAGGGGCTGGAAGGGACCTCCAGAGAGCATCCATCCAAGCCCCTGCCAGAGCAGCAGCACCCAGGGCAGCTCACGCAGGAACACAGCCAGGGGGCTTGGAATGGCTCCAGACAAGGAGACTCCACAACCTCTCTGGGCAGCCTGCTCCAGCCCTCTGCCACCCTCACAGGCAAAAAGCTTTCCCTTCTCTTGCCCTGGCACCTCCTCTGCTCCAGCTGGCACCCAGTGCCCCTTGTGCTGTCCTTGGCCAGCCCTGAGCACAGCCTGGCTCTGGCCTCCCCACACTGCCCTGCACAGCTTTCTCCCCAGCACTGAGGTCACCCTCAGGCTCCTCTGCTCCCAGCTCCAAGCCCCAGCTCCCTCAGCCTGGCCTCCCAGGGAGATCTTCCACTGCCTGCAGCAGCTTGGAGGCTCTGCCATCGACTCTCTCCAGCACTTCCCTCAGCTCCTTCTTCACCTGAGGGGCCCAGAGCTGGACACAAGATTCCAGATGTGGCCTTAGCAGGGCAGAGCAGAGGGGCAGGAGAACCTCTCTGACCTCCTCCCCACAGCCCTTCTACTGCAGCCCAGGATGCCCTTGGCCTTCTTGGCCACCAGGGCACATTGCTGGCTCAGGAGCATCTTCCTGCCCACCAGCACCCCCAGCTCCCTTTCCCCTGTGCTGCTCTCCAACAGCTCAGTCCCCAACTCCTCCTGCTCCCTGTGGTTGTTCTTTCTCAGATGCCAGACTCTCCCCTTGCCCTTGCTGGATTGCATTAATGATAAGACCTAATGCTCAGTGAGGTCCAGAGAGATACTGCAGCCTTGCACTGGTTCCCCTTCCCTGCCAACCATGTCCATCATGGCCATCAGCAATGCTTTTGCTGACAGTAGCAGCAGCAGCAAGATTTCCAGCTGAATGGGCTCAGGTCCTAGAGCAATCTCCTCCCTGTGGTGGTAGAACCCCAGTGGGGCTAAGTCATCCTGCAGTAGAAAGGGAGGGCAGTAAGGAACCAGGAGAGACTTGTCTGGAGTCCAGGACTCTTCCAACCCTGAAACACAGCTAAAAGGCTATGAACAGCCAGGCCAGGACGCAGAAGATGCTTCCTCTAGTGAATTTTCACTGATATCTGACCAAACCTGTCCTAAAAACACCCAAACGTAAAACCATTGCTCTGAAGTGGGCTAAGAGCCTCCTGTGCACCCCATCTTCATTCTTACTTCCTCTTCACAAAGCCTACAAGGAGGTCATCCCACAAGCTCCACAGGATGGCCACCTCAGGGTTTCTTCTTTCTCTTTGCACTTGAGAAGGGCTTCCTAACCTTCCATGCAGCAAAGGCAGCTGGCTCCTAAGGGGGCAGGCTGCAGGAGCAGGCACAGTGGCTGCAGTCACATGCAGCCCTGGGCAGCAGATTCCACCTTTAGTGTTGTGGATCTGCAGCTTCTCATCTCAGGTGAGCTGAGCTGAGCCAGACAAACCAGCACTAGTGTCTTGGAATACTCCAAGCAAGGGCAGAAGGAACTCCTGAGCCCCCCAAAGGAGGAGGAGGATGAGTGGCTGCTGCCCCAGATGAGCAGCTCTTTGCTCTCCCTTTTAAAGTGCAAGGATTCCCTGCTGCTGAAGGATGCCACACTCCCATCAGAGCAAAACAAAGTTGCCTGTGCACAGCAGCAGGTTCAGCCTAGTGCCAGAGAGCTGGAAAAGCTTCCATGTGCCATGGGGACCAGCTCAGGACAGCCTCTTCCCCATCCCTCCACCTGGTGGGCTCCCTGCCCTCCCAGAACCATACCCCTGGATGAAATCCACGCTGATGGGAAGCTGGATTTGAAAAGCCTGGCTTTGGGCTCTGAGTTACATATTCCAGCACTAAGGCTGACACTAGGAGGGCTGGCAAGAGGAAGAAAGCCACCAGCTTTATCCTCCCCCTGCATGATGGTGAGTGGCAGGGGGAGGAGTTCAAAATGGTCCCTGTGATGGCTGCCAGCATCTTCATGCTGGCTGCTAAGAAAGAGCCTTCATCCTCCCAGACATCTTCACTGAGGGCTTTCTGAAGGGAAGCAACAGATTCCCCAAGCCTTCAGCAGCAGCAGGAGGAACCTCCTGAAGGAACATTTTGTATTCAGAGGGTATCACAACGTTCCCATTTCTGTTCTCAAGCCCAAGCTCCCCCAGATCTGAGCTCCAGTTGCCATGATAGCCTACAGCAGAAGGTAGGAGGCTACCACATGCATGTCCTGAGCTCCTAGCAAGCAAAGCTGAGCTCTGGCTGCCTCAGCTACTCCTGGGTGAGAGGAGAAGCAAGTACTCAGCATTGCCAAAGAGAAGCCCAGAGAGGAATGCAATGAACCTTCCAGAGCCAGCTGGGCTCCTGGCATCACATCCTCTGCCTTTGGACCCAGCAGCACCACAAAACCCCCAAGCCCAAACTGTGGCAGAGAGACACTTGAAAAATATGAATCTGGGGATGTTCTTCCCCACCTCCCACTTCAGCCTTGAGGGACCTGTTCTGGACAGGTCTCATTCATCTCAAAATGGCAAGAATGCTCCTGCTGACTGCAGGAGGCAGCCAGCAGCACAACCATCCCTGGTGCAGCCTGGCAGCCCCCTGACTGATGGCTGTGAGACAGCAGCAGGGCAAAGGCAGCACAAGGAGCAGCATGCAAGGGGTTAAGGCCTGCCATGAAGAGATAAACACACATGCATCTGCTACCCCAAACAGCCAGAACCTCTTCTGTTGACATTCCCTACCCAGCTCCACTAGAATTCAAGCACCCAGGATAAAATCAAAAAGCAAAGGAAATTGCCACCAAAGCCAGGTTCATTTTAATCTCTGTAGTCCACCAGAAAGTCTTTCTGCCTCTTGCAAGCAGCACCAAATGCCATCCACTGCAGCAACAAATGCCAGCCAAGCCCCTTCCTTCCCACCTGTGATGTTTTAAAAGTCCCTTTATTTCCCATGCAGAAAGCTGTGTGCTTGGCAACCTCTGCATCTCCCCTCCTGAGGAGCAGCAGAAATGCTGCATGCTAAGCTCTCTCTCCCCTCTAACACTATGGATTCCCACACCACAGGGAAAAAAAAATCCTCCAACTACTCAGGCAAAACTTCAAATAAACCTGCAAGGTATTTCACAGATGGGAGGCAAGAGCAAAAGTTAAACCTTCAAAGCGTACAGAGAGAGAGAGACAGAGAGAGAGAAAGAAATGCCCTTTGCTTGACCCAAAAATAACAGAGCAGTTGTGCATAGGAAAGAAAATGCATTTACCATCGTGGGGACCCTCAGTCATTTAGAGCCTCCAGTCAAGGCTGAGAGCCATTCTGAGACTGCAGCTTTTCCCTCTAACTTCACTGCCCGGCTCTGCCAGGAGCTAGTTAAAAAATGACATCACTGCTGCTACTACCCTCCTCCTCCTCCTCCCTCTCCCCATTCACTTCGCTAAAAAAGCTGAGGCTGCTCCTCTCCCTCCCTCTGCATTGGCTCTCCGGATCTGCTGCTCGCTGCTTGCCAAGTTCCCGGTCCGCAGCTGCCCGTGCGGGTCGGTGCGGGCGCAGGTCGCCTCGGTGCGCTCCTGCAGCAGCCCTGCGGGCACCCCCCGCCGAAACAAACCAGCCTCTCCCTCCGGAGAGCAGAAGAGGACTAACCTCCCGAGGTGTGACGCCTGACACAGCCAGCTCCCTTGGCAGCAGGCAAAGAGTCTTCCTCTTTGCAGCAGGAGGCAGAGATAACCCCCTAGGGGCTCTGCCTTGTGTCGTAGGAGCCCCTCTCTGGGCTTTGCTTGCATCCTCCCTACGTTAGGACTGCAGTATACCTCTTAAAATATTATTATTATTTATTGATGTTGATGTTATTATTACTACCATTATTATATTTTATTATTATATATTTACTTTTAATATTATTATTATTATTTCCCTCCCCCTGAGCGTGACATCATAGAATCATAGAATCAGTCAGGGTTGGAAGGGACTACAAGGATCATCTAGTTCCAACCCCCATCATCAGGCACCAACTCTCCTCCTCTAATGAAAAAGGATCCTGGAGCAGAGCTACCTGGGACGAGGGCATCTGGAGGACCCAGGCTGAGCAGTTCTCACCCTGCAGACCAGCCCCCCCTCCCCCCAGCGCCGGGATGAGACCAGCCTGGCTGCTCCACTGGCACCAACAGCAAGCAGGCACCCACAGAGCACTCCCCCTCGTACCTACGATCCACCACGCAGCTCCCAATTTGTTTTTTCCCTGCCCTGACCAGCGGGGAGGATGCTGCAGCAAAATCCCTCGGCCGGCACTGCCGGCTGCTGCTGCGAAGCAGGCAGGCTGGCAGCGCCTGGCACACAGCCTCCCAGCGCTCCTCTGCTCTCCTCAGCCTGAGCTGGAAACGTCCTCAAGCCCTGCCTGACGGCTGAGGCCAGCCCCAGCGCAGGGCCCGTGCGTTGCCAAGGGCACCGACCGCTGTCTGCTCCCTACCTGCGTTCTCTCTGCTGGGGCAGCGCTGGGACTTGCGCTGAGCGCTGCCCATCCCCCGAGGCTCCGGGCATGCAGCAGGGTGGCTGGGCTGAGCCCCACCGCCCCTGCTGGGGTGCGGGCTGGATGGCAGCTCCCAGGCTCGGCAGGCTCCGCGGCTTGCTCCCATGCTGCTAAGCACGCAGGGAGCTGCATGCAGATGCAAAACGCAGAGCTGCATTCTGGATCTCTCAGCACTACCAGCAGTGCTGCAGACCTATCAAACGCTGCACAAGCAAGAGGACTGAGAGGGTGTTTGGGGCTCCCCAGGTCAGGAGGGACAGGGATCTGCTGCAGAGAGTCCAAGGGAGGGCTCCAAGGATGCTGAAGGGACTGGAGACTGCCTGTGGAGGAGAGGCTGAGAGCCCTGGGGGTGGTTAGTGTGGAGAGGAGAAGGCTGAGAGGGATCTGATCAATGTCTATCAAGAGCTGAGGGCTGGGGGTCAGGAGGGAGGGGACAGGGACAGGCTCTGCTCAGCTGCACCCTGGGATAGGACAAGGGGCAAGGGATGGAAACTGCAGCACAGGAGGTTCCACCTCACCATGAGGAGGAACTTCTGCACTGTGAGGGGCCCAGAGCCCTGGAGCAGGCTGCCCAGAGAGGTTGTGGAGTCTCCTTCTCTGGAGCCTTTCCAGCCCTGTCTGGATGTGTTCCTGTGTGACCTGTGCTGGATTCTCTGCTCCTGCTCTTGCAGGGGGCTTGGACTGGATGATGCCTGGAAGTCCCTTCTGAGCCCTAACATTCTGTGATTCTCTGATTCTGGCATGGGCTGGAAAGAGCCTGGGACTGAGGAGGGATGACTCTGGTGGATAGGGATGTGGGACCCAAAGCTTTGAAGCTCCTCTGGTGTGAAACTTGAGATAAAAGCAGAAAAGGTTGTCCTCTGCCACCACTCATTAATCAAACCTCAGTTTTTCCCCGCCACTGGGTTAGGGATATCAGTCATGAGCAGAAGGGGATGGTACATCTAGGTAGTAGCATCAATACCATCTCTGGAGTCACATTGATTATACATCACATACAGAGGATCAAAAGAGGAGAGAGTAGCACCAAGTGTTGCCAATTCACCAGGCAAAGCTCCATGCTCCAAGTGTGCAACCCAGCTTCTTCAGGAGAAATTCACCCCTCTGCCTGTCCCCTGCAGTCCATCCCCAGCATTTTGGAGCTCCTTGCCCCAAATCTGCCAGAAAAGAATCACAGAAATCCCCGAAATACTCAGACTGGAACAGCCCCTCAGGATCCCCAAGCCCAACCATTGACCCTGCTCTGCAAGGCTCACCCCTAAACCACAGCCCCAAGCACCACATCCAAACCACCCTGGAACACAGCCAGGCTTGGGGACTCCACCACCTCCCTGGGCAGCACATTCCCATCCCTCACCACTCTTGATGGCAAAAATGCTTCCTACTGTCCAGTCTAACCCTACCCAGTGGCAGCCTGAGGCCATTCCCTCTTGTTCTGTCACTAATTACCTGTGAGAAGAGATCAGCACCAACCTCTCCACAACCTCCTTTCAGGTAGTTGCATAGAGCCAGGAGGTCTCCCCTCAGCCTCCTCTGTTTCACACTAACCATCCCCAGCTCCTTCAGTCTCTCTCCATCAGATTTATTCTCCAGGCCCTTCCCAGCTTCCTTGCCCTCCTCTGCCCTGGCTCCAGCACCTCCACATCTCTCCTGGATTGAGGTGCCCCAAACTGGACCCAGCACTCGTGGGGTGGCCTCCCCAGAGCTGAGTACAAGCCACCATTAGGTTATGTCCTACAGGACTAAGCTGGTACAAGCTGTGGATAGCAAAAGTTTCTTTGTTTAAACCCAATGAGAGTCACTCTCATGAAGGACAGCCAGGTAGAAGTCAGCTCTGGGCAGCTACTGGCCCTGTGCTAGAGGTGGGAGTGTGAAGGATGTCCTGTGGTCTTCCTCAGAGGGCAGAGAGTTCCAAGAGAGTAAAGGACAAGTTGACAAACCCACATCAAACACTTGGCTTAATGGGAGAATTCCTTTAGTGCTTCTGTTTTCTCTTCCTAAATCTGTTCCTCATGGGTCTGGAACTCAAACACCCAAATATTTTATCCCCTGAAGAAACCTTTGAACATCCTCTCCTCCTTTTATTTTGGCTCTCCTAAGCCAGGGCACGCTGGCCAGGAGCACTCACAGGCTGCCTTCTGCTTACTTATAAGAGCTCCCAAACATGACAAGTCCCACACTTGGCCCCAGCTGTGGGATGTTTGCCTGTTCTCTCTTACAAAAACACAGAGCAGGACTGGAGGGGGTGGAAAGAATCCAACAGAAACAAGGGAGGGCTGAAACTACATCCAGAGCTGCCCTTTCAAGGTCCCAGTCAGAGAGGTAGAAATCCTTCCAGCTGCAAGAGAAGGTTGCTCACCTTTCCAGCATTTCCCTTCCTGCTGTCCTGACACTACCTCACAGCCTCACTGGTGAACACAGAGTGGTTCATCTCTTTGGGTGACTGAGTTGAAGATCTGTGCTCAAGTAAATGAGCAGCAAGCAGCAGCACTGTCCTAAGGCAGGCACTGCAAGTGTGCTGTGAGGGGATCCTGCCCCTCTGCTCTGCTCTGGGGAGACCTCCTCTGCAGGGCTGGGGCCAGCTCTGGAGCCCTCAGCACAGGAAGGACATGGACCTGATAGAGAGGGTCCAGAGGAGGACATGAAAATGATCAGAGCACCTCGGGATGGGGACAGGCTGAGGGAGCTGGGGGTGCTCAGCCTGCAGAGGAGAAGGCTCCAGGCACACCTCAGAGCAGCCTGCCAGGACCTGAAGGGGCTCCAAGAAGGCTGCAGAGGGACTGTGCCCAAAGGGCTGCAGGGACAGGAGCAGGGACAAGGGTTTGAAAGGAGAGCAGAGCAGATTGAGATTGGATATGAGGAACAAGTTGTGCAGCAGGAGGCTGCTGCAACACTGCAAGAGGTTGGCCAGGGAGGGAGCTGAGGCCCCATGGCTGGAGATGGTGAAGGTGAGGCTGGAGAAGGCTGTGAGCAACCTGCTCTAGGGGAGGATGTCCCTGCTGATTGCAGGGGGTTGGACTGGATGAGCTTTGGAGCTCCCTTCCAACCCAAACCATTCCAAACGGAGTGGAACATGCTGCACACTGAATTCTGAACCTGCCTTAGCAAATGCACCTCCCTCAGGACTTCCAGCAGCCCTCTGCCTCCCCTGAGCACAGGTCAGATCTATTCTGCCACACAAATGAGTGTTTCCCAGCTTGAGAGTCATTCAGAGGGGCAGACCTGACAGTTCCAGACTGCTCTTGTGCTTTGGCCAGACTAGAAACGCAATCAAGTGCAGTAACAGGCATGAAGAAGCCAGCAGATGAATGTCACACATCTACAGCCTCTGCTATTTTTAACACCACAGAGTGTGCTGAGAGGAAGAACTCAAAGTTCTCTTCTTTAATGATGTCCCTCAAATTCTTCCTCTCTCTCTCTTTTTTTTTTTTAATCTAAATTTCCATAGTCTTCCATTTCAGCCCAAACTGCTACAGAGTAAATCAAGGTCATGTCTGTCACTTCCCAAATCACTCTGGAGTAAAGACTGCCCTCAGCCAAATAATCTCAGTCTAAATAGGAGCTCAGCCTCTCCTGTTTCATTATCCCAGGGAGGTTTCCATTTCAAAGCTGAGTTGGACTACATAAAAGTCAGCTTTTAAGCAGGAGCAGGATGAATATTCCTCCCTCCCTCTCTATTTTACCTTCTCAAGGATGAAGAAAGAAGAAACTAAGACCCATGGCAGGGGGCCTGGAAGAAGATGGTCTTCAAGATCCCTTCCAATCTAAACCATTCTATGAATCTTATGAATTTGTTTCTAATTGGAAGCATGCTTGAAAATATTAGGCAGGTTTGGTTATTCTCTTGCTGCAGCTTAAATCTTCTGGATTT
Organism: Indicator maculatus; assembly: GCA_013399975.1. Taxonomy (NCBI): domain Eukaryota; kingdom Metazoa; phylum Chordata; class Aves; order Piciformes; family Indicatoridae; genus Indicator; species Indicator maculatus. Next base: position 104,420 of record VXBD01011177.1, read on the forward strand.
AAATTGCCTGCTGCCTGTCCTTTGGGGACTTCAGGGGTCACACACAAGGAACACACATACCCATGGTTCTCTGGGTCTCTCTCCACACATACACAAGTCAAGGTACTGTGACTGACTTGGGAGTTCAGAGCTCCAGCAGCAGAGGCAAAAGAACTTCACCTGTGGAAATCAAAAAGTTCCCCTCAGCTGCCATCATCATAGAATGGTAGGGGGTGGAAGGGACCTCCAGAGAGCATCCAGTCCAAGCCTCCTGCCAGAGCAGGAGCACCCAGGGCAGGCAGCACAGCAATGTGTCCAGGCAGGTTTTGCAAGTCTCTAGAGAAGATTCTCCAACCTCTCTGGGCAAGCCTCTATCACCCTCACAGAACAGAAGTTTTTCCTCATCCTGAGGCAGAGCTTCCTGTGTTCCAGTGTGCCCCCAGCTCCCCTCATCCTGCCACAGGAGAGCAGTGAAAAGGAACTGGCCCCTTCTTGACACCCACCCTTCAGAGTTTATAAAGGTGCCAGATCCTACTCTTGCCCTTGCTGAATTTTGTTCAGTTTCTCCCTGCCCAACTCAGCCTAAGTCTCAGTCTCCCTGAATGGCTGGAAGGGGACCCCAAGGATCATCCAGTTCCAAGCCCCTGCCATGGGCAGGGACACCTCCCACCAGCCCAGGTTGCTCAAGGTCTCATCCAGCCTGGCCTTGAACACCTCCAGACAGGAGGCATCCACAGCCTAGAGCACTAGTGGCATTGTGGATCTATCCCATGGAACACCAGGACAGCATGCAAGGGAATGGCATCCTGCAACTGCTTACCCTGAGTTTTATTAGAGAGCTTTGAGTTTTGTTGGCAACATGACAGGCCAGGGGGAAAGCCCAAGCCCAAGGGCCACTGAAGTTTGACAGATGGCAAAACCAACACTGATAAAGGCTTCATACAAAGCAGGAGCTCTCTTTTCATCAAGGGCCAGGTCCCAGGGGCAGCAGCCAGGATAAAGCAGATGTCAGACACAAGGAATCAGGAGTGGTGTGGTGGTTGAACATGTCCAAGGGAGAGTGGAAGTGGGGGGAAGGGAGGGTGGACATCACAGATAGGAAGCAAAAGGTGCAGAAGAGACAGACACAGCCACATGGAACTGCCTGCTGAGGAACTGCAAGCCAGGCTGCTGGGGAGGCATCACCAACCTCACTTCCTCACCACACTCTGCACCTGGAAGGCATCCAAGCATCTATCTCAATTCCTTACTCAACTATATTGCTATGCAGCTTCTCCCTCCTAGTGTTTCTGAGACCTGGCTGAACTCCTGTAAACTCAGAGTAAATCTAGGACTGAGAGCCTGGAATGGGTTGTCCAGGGAGGTGGTGGAAGCCTCATCCCTGGAGGTTTTCGCAGCCAGGCTGGAGGTGGCTGTGAGCAACCTGCTGTGGTGTGAGGTGTCCCTGCCCATGGCAGGGGGTTGGGACTGGCTGAGCCTTGAGGTCCCTTCCAACCCTGACTGATTCTATGATTCTAGGACTGAAGTCCAGGAATAGTTTTATAAAAGTATTTCCTTAGTTCATAGTCTGGAAGAGACCTCCAAAGCTCATCCAGTCTGATCCCCCACAGCCAGCAGGGACAGCCCCAACTCCAGCAGGCTGCCCAGAGCCTCATTGAGCCTCACCTTGAATATCTCCAGGGAAGAAGCCTCAACCACCTCCCTGGGCAACCTGTTCCAGTGTTCCACCACCCTCATGATGAAGAACTTCTTCCTGATACCCAGTCTCAATCTGCCCTTCTCAAGTTTGAAGCCACTGCCCCTTGTCCTGTCCCTGCAGCCCTTTGGGCACAGTCCCTGTGCAGCCTTCTTGGAGCCCCTTCAGGCCCTGGCAGGCTGCTCTGAGGTTTCTCCTGAGCCTTCTCTTCTGCAGGCTGAACACCCCCAGCTCCCTCAGCCTGTCCTTGCAGCAGAGCTGCTCCAACTCCCTGAGCATTTTCCTGGCCCTCCTCTGGAGCTGCTCCATCAGGTCCATGTCCTTCCTGCACTGAGGGCTCCAGAGCTGCACACAGCACTGCAGGTGAGGTCTGAGCAGAGCCAAGTGGCAGAATCACCTCTCTGGCTCTGCTGGCAGTGCTGCTTTGGCTGCAGCCCAGGCTGTGCTTTGCCTTCTGTGCTGCAAGCTCACACTGCCTACTCCTGTCCAGCTTCTCATCCATACCAGGAGAGGGAATTAAAGGGAGGTAACAGAACTGATCTCTGACAGCATTTCAAATCTGCTTCCCTGGCCCTTTGAAATATGCTTCTCACCACAGCTCCCTGTTCAAACAAACCCCAGTGCACCCTGCACAGAGCATTGGTCACAGGCAGCTTTGTTCTGCACCCACACCAAATGAGAAGTGACACTTCCCTTCCATTGCAGGCCAGACATCAAGCAGAGTCCTCTCCCCACTGCTGGTTTATTTAAAGCCATGGCTGGCTTTGGGGGGATCAAAGAGAAAGGGTTATGGGAGGGAGGGGGGGATGCTGCTCAGGAGAAGGCTGGGGAACAAACCAGCCCAGGGCTGGCCACACATGCCTCTGGCTGCTCCTTCTGGGCTCTTTAACTTGCTGAAACGCAATGTGGCAACAGAATGACAGAAAGCAGCAGACACTGAGTGACAGCCTGGGAAGCTTTGTCCCTTAGTTAGCAGCTTGGCTCTGTGCAGTACCTCTCTCAAAGGTAAGGAATTAGAATGTTGCTGGAGCTCCTCTCCTATGGAGACAGACTGAGAGAGTTCCAGGGAGGGGATTCTCCTCCTCTGCTCCACCCTGCTCAGACCACACCTGGAGCTCTGTGAACAGTTCTGGAGCCCCTAGTACAGGAAGGATCTGGAGGTGCTGGAAGGTGTCCAGAGAAGGGCCACGAGGATGAGCAGAGGGCTGGAGCTGCTCTGCTCTGAGGACAGCCTGAGAGAGTTGGGGTTGTGCAGTGTGGAGAGGAGAAGGCTGCCAGGAGACCTTCTGGTGGCCTTCCNCACAGCCACCTGCTCCCAAGTGAGAGCAGAGGATGGGATGACTTTGGTCCTTGTTTGCTGACTGCTTATGGAAGTGAGCCCACAGGGGCAGGGGCAAAACTAAGAGCATAGGCAGCACCCACTGGCTGAAATGCCCCAAGCTACCAGCCCTAGGATGGGCACCTGGCTGCCTGCTCTGCACCTGACATTGAAAACCTCCAGAGGTCACTGTGCAGAGAATGAGGAAAGTCCCAAAGAAGAGGAGGACCACAGCTAGGGCTCCAGCCGCACAAGGATGTCCTTTTCCTCAGATACCACCAAAGTGTCCTTCCCCTCTGCCAGGGACTGCAGGGGCAGCACAACCACCACCCTGCTGCCCTGCCTGCAACAATACAACACCCACCCTGCCACCCCAGAACCACAGAATCAACCAGGTTGGAAAAGACCTTGGAGACCATCAAATCCAACCTCTCACCCAGCACCATCTGATCAGCTAACCCCTGGCACTGAGTGCCTCATCCAGGCTCTTTTAAACACCTCCAGGGATGGTGACTCCACCTCCTCCCCAGGCATCATCCCAAAGGCCAAGCTCTCTGTCTGGGAAGAATTTCTTCCTCACCTCCAGCCCAAACCTCCCCCTGTGCAGCTTGAGACTCTGTTCTCTGCTTCTGTCACTGCTTGCCTGGGAGAAGAGCCCAACCCCCCCCGGCTACAACCTCTCTTCAGGCAGTTGTAGAGAGCAATGAGGTCTGTCCTGAGCCTCCTCTTCTCCAGGCTGCACACCCCCAGCTCCCTCAGCCTCTCCTCACAGGGCTGTGCTCCAGACCCCTCCCCAGCCTTGCTGCCCTTCTCTGGACACCTTCCAGCATCTCAACTTCTTTCTCAGACTGAGGGCCCCAGAACTGGACACAGCACTCAAGGAGTGGCCTCAGCAGTGCTGAGCACAGGGCAGGATGACTTCCCTGCTCCTGCTGGGACACTCTTCCTGATCCAGGCCAGGATGCCCTTGGCCTTCTTGGCCACCTGGGCACACTGCTGGCTCCTGTTCAGCTGCTCTCCACCAGCACCCCCAGGTCCCTCTCTGCCTGGCTGCTCTCAGCCACTCTGTCCCCAGCCTGTAGCACTGCCTGGGGTTGCTGTGGCCAAAGTGTGGAACCCAACAGTCAGACTTGTTCACTCTCATGCCCCTGGACTCTGCCCATCTGTCCAGCCTGGCAGGGTCCCTGCAGAGTCCTCCTACCCTCTAACAGATGGACTCCAGCTCCCAGCTTGGTGTCATCTGCAAACTTACTGATGATGGACTCGATCCCAGCCACTGCTGGCTCCCTGCTCTCGAACCCCAACCAGGCTAAGCTGGCAAGAGGAGAAGTAAAACATCAGCTCAGCTGTGTTTTTGGAGGGACTTTGCAAGAGGCCAACCAAAGCAAGGAGGCTCCCAGCTCCTAGCTCAGCACAGCAAGAGGTCTCAGAGGAGCCTTGGATGAGGAGAAACAGATTTGCTGCATTACAGACTCGTGTCAGAGGGCTGTGCTGGAGCTTCAGCTGGCAGCAGCTCTCCATTTCTTTGCACTCCCTCTCTTAAGCCAGAGGGCTCTGCAGCCTTGTGTTTCTGATTTTCCCAACCATCTCTGTCTCTCTCTGTCTCTTTTTTTCTTTCCTCCTTAATCTCATTGATCAGAGTCCAACCTTTCTTTCCCTCCTTAATTTTGTTGATCAGATTCCTCCATCCCTGGAGGTGTTTGCAGCCAGGCTGGACGTGGCTGTGAGCAACTTGCTGTGGTGTGAGGTGTCCCTGCCCTGCCCATGGCAGGGGGGTTGGGACTAGCTGAGCCTTGAGGTCCCTTCCAACCCTGCCAATTCTGTGATTCTATGATAGCTCTCTTGTGGTTATCTTCCTCCAGACTGGCCCTGCTGGTTTTGCCATGGGGATGACTTTTATCACAACTCCTACTGGAGTAAGGCACCTCCTGGTACACCTAAGGGCTGGCCCACAGATCAGATTGCAGCAATTAACATCAAGATCACAGAATCACAGAAACTTTCAGGTTGGAACAGCCCCTCAGGATCCCCAAGTCCAACCACTGCCCCTGCTCTGCAAGGCTCACCCCTAAACCACAGCCCCAAGCACCACATCCAAACCACCTTGAAGCACAGCCAGGCTTAGGGACTCCACCACCTCCCTGAGCAGAAGTTCCAATCCCTGACCACTCTTGCTGGGAAAAATGCTTCCTGATGTCCAGTCTAACCCTCCCCAGTGGCAGCTTGAGGCCATTCCCTCTTGTTCTGTCACTAATTCCCTGTGAGAAGAGATCAGCAGCAACCTCTCCACAACCTCCTTTCAGGTAGCTGCAGACAGCCAGGAGGCCTCCCCTCAGCCTCCTCTTTTCCAAACTAACCATCCCCAGCTCCTCCAGTGGCTCTCCATCAGCTTTATGCATAAGGAAATGAGATGCATGGAGGGTAGGCAGCTCTGGTACAAACCTTTCAGGTCCAGCTGAGATGGAGCTCTTGCTTGGTTTGGAGCAAAATGGTTTCAAAGCATGGTTTGGGTTGGAAGGGAGCTCCAAAGCTCATCCAGTCCAACCCCCTGCACTCAGCAGGGACATCCTCCACTAGAGCAGGTTGCTCACAGCCTTCTCCAGCCTCACCTTCACCATCTCCAGCCATGGGGCCTCAGCTCCCTCCCTGGCCAACCTCTTGCAGTGTTGCAGCAGCCTCCTGCTGCACACCTTGTTCCTCACATCCAATCTCAATCTGCTCTGCTCTCCTTTCAGACCCTTGTCCCTGCTCCTGTCCCTGCAGCCCTTTGGGCACAGTCCCTCTGCAGCCTTCTTGGAGCCCCTTCAGGTCCTGGCAGGCAGCTCTGAGGTGTTAGGTCATAGAATCATAGAATGGTTTGGGTGGGAAGGGAGCTCCAAAGGGCATCCAGTCCAACCCCCTGCAGTCAGGAGGGACATCCTGCACTAGAACAGGTTGCCCAGGGTGAGAGACAACAGTTTTAAACTAGAGAAGGGTAGACTTAGATTGGACATTAGAAGAAATTCTTTGCTGTGTGGGTGGGAGAGCACTGAACAGGCTGCCCAGGGAGGCTCCCTCCCTGGAGACATTCAAGGTCAGGCTGGACAAGGCTGTGAGCAACCTGAGGTAGTTGGGGATGTCCCTGCAGGGGGGTTGGACTGGAAGACCTTTAGAGATCCCTTCCAACCCACTGCCTCTGGATAACAACAGACTGTTGAAGACATGATTAGAAAGTACTAACTTCTAATTATTAATTCATAGGGGTACCCAAATATTCAGGGGGGGAGGGGAATGGACAATTTCTGCCAAGAAGGTGCCCATGAAGCTAGCCTGCCTCTGCCAGCTGACATCTGTGCAGGTGAAGGACTGCATAAACCTGCCAAGGAACAGCTCTGCAGGGGCTTCAGTGAGATGTTGCAGAGTGCCACTGGGAGGTGTCCCTCCACAGCAATAGCATCAGGCCAAGCAGAAGAGCTCTGCACCTGGGTTAGTCCCAGGGCACTACCAAAGGGAGAAATGGGGTGGGGGTGGTGAACTCATTAACACCTGGGTGCCTGGC
>VXBD01011179.1:3308-25265 GCA_013399975.1 Indicator maculatus
TCTTCTCCAGGCTGAACACCCCCAGCTCCCTCAGCCTCTCCTCACAGGGTTTGTGTTCCAGACCCCTCCCCAGCTTCCTTGCCCTTCTCTGGACACTTTCCAGTCCCTCAACATCTCTCTTAAGTTGGAAGTTGATGCTTCTTTCTCAGAAGCATCTCCCAGCCCCATCCTATCAGCCCACTCTCTGATTTCTGCCTTTCCCCAGTTTGTCTGTAAGGCCAGGCTGGATGTGGCTCTGGGCAACCTGCTGTAGTGTGAGGTGTCCCTGCCTGTGGCAAGGGGGTTGGAACTGGCTGAGCCTTGTGGTCCCTTCCAACCCTGACTGATTCTCTGATTCTACGATTTCTCAAGTGTGGCCTTTAAAACCCAAGTGTTGTTACACTCAGATTTTCTTTAGTATTAACCCTCTGCTCACACTTGCTTTATAGAGGTGCTGAGAGAGGTCATAAACCCTAAAGAAAAGGGAAAGAGAGGACCTGACTCACTGGATGAAAGCAGTGAAATCACTTCCAGGCCCACAGATTGATGGATGAAATGTTGGTAGTAAAGATTCTATAACCCAGATGGGAAGAATTTGAAGCAGGCTATTCCCATTAAATTCTTACTGCCTAAGAGCAACCTTTTTAAAATCAAATCTGTGCCAGATAATTCATTGGGCATTACAGCCAGATGGGAATGGGATGGTTTCACCTGCCAGAACTCAAGGGGCTACAAAATTCCAGACTGTAAGGCATTGTGCTGTTGAAATGCCCTGGACTGAGGTCATAAGGAAGGAATTGGTAACTGGAACCTGGATTGTCTGGAGAGAAGAAACAAAAAAAAGAAATAAAGGAAAAAAATGGGGGAGGGGGGAGGAGGAAGGAGCATTTCTGTGTTCTGTTTTCCATGATTTGGATGTTCACAGCATCAGAGGATGTTAGGGGTTGGAAGGGACCTCTGCAGAGCTTCAAGTCTAACCCCCCTGCCAGAGCAGGACCAGAGAATCCAGCAGAGGTCACACAGGAACACATCCAGATGGGGCTGCAAAGGCTCCAGACAAGGAGACTCCACAACCTCTCTGGGCAGCCTGCTCCAGGGCTCTGTCACCCTCACAATGCAGAAGTTCCTCCTCATGTTGAGGTGGAACCTCCTGTGCTGGAGTTTCCATCCATCGCCCCTTGTCCTATCCCAGGGCACAACTGAGCAGAGCCTGTCCCTGTCCCTTCCTTCCTGACCCCCAGCCCTCAGCTCTTGATAGACATTGATCAGATCCCTCTCAGCCTTCTCCTCTCCACACTAAACACCCCCAGGGCTCTCAGCTGTTGTCCATCAGAGTCCTGTCACAGCATGTGCAGGGCTGGAGCATGCCTGGGAGCAAGGTGAGAGAAGGCCATGCAGAGCCAGCCTGCAGAGCAGAGCCACTTTCTAGATCTCCAGGGACCCTGGAAGAGTCTCAGGGGGGACACAGGACACTTGGTTCCCACTCACTTGGTGGTGTGCTAGAAAAACCTCTCCCAAGGACCTGGACAGGCTGGAGAGGTGAGCACAAGCCAACTTGATGAGGTCCAATGAGACCAAGTCCAAGGTCCTGCAGCTGGGTCGAGGCAATCCTAAGCACAAATCCAGACTGGGCAGGGACCGGCTGGAGAGCAGCCCTGAAGAAAAGGCCTTGGGGGTGCTGGGGGAGGAGAAGCTCAGCATGAGCCAGCAGTGAGCACTTGCAGCCCAGAGAGCCAAGCAGAGCCTGGGCTGCAGCAAGAGAAGTGTGGCCAGCAGGGCCAGGGAGGGGATTCTCCCCCTCTGCTCCACTCTGCTCAGACCACACCTGGAGCTCTGGGTCCAGTTCTGGAGCCTCTGTTCCAGGAAGGATCTGGAGGTGCTGGAAGGTGTCCAGAGAAGGGCCATGAGGATGATGAGAGGGATGGAGCTGCTCTGCTCTGGAGACAGCCTGAGAGAGTTGGGGTTGTGCAGGCTGGAGAGGAGAGGGCTCTGAGGAGACCTTCTTGTGGCCTTCCAGGATCTGAAGGGGGCTACAGGAAAGCTGGGGAGGGACTTTTGAGGTTGTCACGGAGTGACAGGACTGGGGGGAATGGAATGAAGCTGGAAGTGAGGAGATTCAGGCTGGATGTGAGGAAGAAGTTGTTCCCCATGAGAGTGGTGAGAGCCTGGAATGGGTTGTGCAGGGAGGTGGTTGAGGCCCCATCCCTGGAGGTGTTTGCAGCCAGGCTGGATGAGGCTCTGGCCAGCCTGATCCAGTGTGAGGTGTCCCTGGCCATGGCAGGGGGGTTGGAACTGGATGAGCCTTGTGGTCCCTTCCAACCCTGACTGATTCTACGATTCTGTGATTCTATGACTCTGTGATTCTATGATTCTGTGTTTCTCTGATTCCATGATTCTGATATTCTGTGATTCTATGATTCTGTGTTTCTCTGATTCCATGATTCTGATATTCTATGACTCTATGACTGTGATTCCATGATTCTGTGATTCTGTGTTTCTATGATTCTGTGATTCTATGATTCTATAACTTGGTGGTGGGCTTGAAAAACCTCTCCCAAGTGCCATGTAAGGCTCTCCATGCTGCCTTGAAGGCTTAGGGCCGATTCTCACTACTATCAGAGCACAGAGTGTTCTCACTCCTCTATTTTCTGCTCTTCTTTCATGGTGCCTTTTTTTTTTTTCTGGTCACAGAGTGAAATCCTTTTCTCTCCTTTTGTGAAGAAAAAAAAAGGAAAATAAAAAGAAAAAAAAGGAGAAAGTGCTGTCAGGATCATGTCCTATTACTTAAAGTGCTTGTTCTGCTCCATGTACACACCAATGTAATTACTCTGGCTGTATGAAAGATGCATGAAGGTTTAATTTCGGGAAGCCAGCCAAAGATCTCTCCTCAACGTGGAGCTGTTTGATGTAGGCTTCTGCAGGGTAATTGAATTACTCATCAAGTGCTGTATCAATGAAATCATCTTGCTTAAACTCTGTGTACTTAAGTAACTCCAGCCTGGAGGCTATGGCAACTGCAGTAACCCTCTTAGTGATGTCTTGGGGTGGTTTTTTTGGTTGAATATGCATATTTTATACCTCTTAATAATGCTGTCCTTTCTAGCTGCTGCTGTGTCCTTCACAACAGAAGGGTTTTTTCCCATCACTCATAAAGGATTTTCCTGCCACTGCTTATACTAAGGGACTTCACAGACATCCTCCTCACAGGCCCCTTGCTGCCTTCCTCCTCCTAAGCCATGGGGAATCCTGCTGCAATGTCACTCCACTGCTGAATTCAACAAGGACAGAGTCTGGCACCTGGGAAAGAACAACCTCATGGAGCAGGAGAGGTTATGGACTGAGCTGCTGGAGAGCAGGGAAGGGGAAAAGGACCTGGGGGTCCTGATGGATGGGAGGTGGACCATGAGCCAACAATATGCTCTGGTGGCCAAGAAGGCCAAGGGCATCCTGGGGTGGGTTAGAAGGGCTGTGGTCAGTAGGTCAAGAGAGGTTCTCCTCCCCCTCTACTCTGCCCTGCTGAGGCCACATCTGGAATATTGTGTCCAGTTCTGGGCCCCTCAGGTCAGGAAGGACCTCAGGGAACTGCTTGAGAGAGTCCAGCACAGAGCCACAAAGATGCTGAAGGCAGTGGAAGATCTTCTTGCTGAGGAGAGCCTGAGGGAGCTGAGGGCTCTGGAGCTTGGAGAGGAGGAGCCTGAGAGGTGACCTCATTGCTGGTGCTCAAGATGTGCAGGGGGAGTGCCCAGAGGCTGGAGCCAGGCTCTGCTGGGTGATGCCCAATGCCAGCACAAGGGGCAGTGGCTACAAGCTGGAGCACAGGAGGTTCCATGTGAATATGAGCCAGCAGTGAGCACTTGCAGCCCAGAGAGCCAAGCAGAGCCTGGGCTGCAGCAAGAGAAGTGTGGCCAGCAGGGCCAGGGAGGGGATTCTCCCCCTCTGCTCCACTCTGCTCAGACCACACCTGGAGCTCTGGGTCCAGTTCTGGAGCCTCTGTTCCAGGAAGGATCTGGAGGTGCTGGAAGGTGTCCAGAGAAGGGCCATGAGGATGAGCAGAGGGCTGGAGCTGCTCTGCTCTGGAGACAGCCTGAGAGAGTTGGGGTTGTGCAGTCTGGAGAAGAGAAGGCTCTGAGGAGACCTTCTTGTGGCCTTGCCCTGAAGGCTGGGGAGGGACTTTTTAGCCTGTCAGAAAGTGATAGGAGTGGGGGGAATGGAGCAAAACTAGAAGTGGGGAGATTCAGATTGGATGTTATGAAGAAGTTGTTCCCCATGAGGTTGGTGAGAGACTGGCAGAGGTTGCCCAGGGAGGTGGTGGAAGCCTCATGCCTGGAGGTTTTTGCAGCCAGGCTGGATGTGGCTGTGAGCAACCTGCTGTAGTGTGAGGTGTCCCTGCCCATGGACCTCCTGTCCCTGCTGCCCACCCTGTTTATGATCCCAGCCAGGATGCCTCTTGGTTTCCATTTGCTGCTTTTGTTTACACGAAGAGCTTCAATGCAAATCCTCTGCTAGTAAGAAGAATTCCTTGGTTCCCACAGTTTGTTTCTCATCAGGGCTGATGTGTGAAACAATGGAAAAGGAAATGCTGGATTGTCTTCAATGTGGGTGACTCTCTAACAGAGGCACTGGAAATGTCTTCACTAGTAGCTGAACAGAAGGGATGTAAAGCACTCTCCACATGAGTTTTCTGCCTGTGATCAAGGATCTTCTTTCTTTGATTTTTCATGTGAGGAAAAGCCAATTTTTGACATCACCTTCAGAACAACATCACATTTCTAGCCACTGCTAGCTGCTGGTGCAGGAATTTCAACATCAAAACATTTTTTCCACCTTCTGTTCTTCCCCATGAGCCACTCTTTGTGGCATTCTGTGTCAACTGATCAAACCTGAGATTCATTCCTTTCCTTGTTTGTTTTCTTTCTTTCCTACTAAAGAGAGCAGTCAAAGGAGGTGGGACCAAACCAGCTGCCTGTAGAATAGAATTTATCATATCTGGACTTCTTCCCTAATTATAATCCTGTTTCTAATTTGCAGTGTGTTTAGTCATGCTCATGGGCCAGAGCATAGTCAGGTCAGAACCTGGAATGGCAGCTCAAGGGTTCAAGTCTGACCCAAGTGTGGCTCACAGCTTTGCTGCACAGCACAGCACTGTGGAACCATCTTTGTACACCTGGCCAGATGTCTTCTCCTCCTCCTCCTTAACAGGTTGCAGATCTGAGCCTCCCCAGCGTTTGCTGCTACTCATCCTCTCCCTGCTTCCACAGCCCTCTAGCAAGTCCTGGTTTTCCCCTGGTGCTTTGGTCTCCCAGGTGTGCAGCACAGAGCTCCCTTGAGGGAGCAAGGCTGTGTTCCACAGCCAGCAGCACCACACAGGGCTGCTCCCTCACCAGCATGTGCCAGCAGCACTAGAGATTAATATTCCACACCTCTGTTGGTGACATGGAGAGTGGCACTGAGGCACCCTCAGCACCAAGCTGTGTGGTGCAGCAGACAGCTGGAGGGAAGGGATTCATCCAGAGGGACCTGGACAGGCTGCAGAGCTGGGCACAAGCCAACCTCATGAGGTTCAACAAGACCAAGTGCAAGGTCCTGCAGCTGGGGCAGGGCAATGCCAGGCACTGATAGAGGCTGGGCAGGGACAGGCTGGAAAGCAGCCCTGAAGAAAAGGCCTTGGGGGTGCTGGGGGAGGAGAAGCTCAGCATGAGCCAGCAGTGAGCACTTGCAGCCCAGAGAGCCAAGCAGAGCCTGGGCTGCAGCAAGAGAAGTGTGGCCAGCAGGGCCAGGGAGGGGATTCTCCCCCTCTGCTCCACTCTGCTCAGACCACACCTGGAGCTCTGGGTGCAGTTCTGGAGCCTCTGTTCCAGGAAGGATCTGGAGGTGCTGGAAGATGTCCAGAGAAGGGCCATGAGGATGAGGAGAGGGCTGGAGCTGCTCTGCTCTGGAGACAGCCTGAGAGAGTTGGGGTTGTGCAGGCTGGAGAGGAGAGGGCTCTGAGGAGACCTTCTTGTGGCCTTCCAGGATCTGAAGGGGGCTACAGGAAAGCTGGGGAGGGACTTTTGAGGTTGTCACGGAGTGACAGGACTGGGGGGAATGGAATGAAGCTGGAAGTGAGGAGATTCAGGCTGGATGTGAGGAAGAAGTTGTTCCCCATGAGAGTGGTGAGAGCCTGGAATGGGTTGTGCAGGGAGGTGGTTGAGGCCCCATCCCTGGAGGTGTTTGCAGCCAGGCTGGATGAGGCTCTGGCCAGCCTGATCCAGTGTGAGGTGTCCCTGGCCATGGCAGGGGGGTTGGAACTGGATGAGCCTTGTGGTCCCTTCCAACCCTGACTGATTCTACGATTCTGTGATTCTATGACTCTGTGATTCTATGATTCTGTGTTTCTCTGATTCCATGATTCTGATATTCTGTGATTCTATGATTCTGTGTTTCTCTGATTCCATGATTCTGATATTCTATGACTCTATGACTGTGATTCCATGATTCTGTGATTCTGTGTTTCTATGATTCTGTGATTCTATGATTCTATAACTTGGTGGTGGGCTTGAAAAACCTCTCCCAAGTGCCATGTAAGGCTCTCCATGCTGCCTTGAAGGCTTAGGGCCGATTCTCACTACTATCAGAGCACAGAGTGTTCTCACTCCTCTATTTTCTGCTCTTCTTTCATGGTGCCTTTTTTTTTTTTCTGGTCACAGAGTGAAATCCTTTTCTCTCCTTTTGTGAAGAAAAAAAAAGGAAAATAAAAAGAAAAAAAAGGAGAAAGTGCTGTCAGGATCATGTCCTATTACTTAAAGTGCTTGTTCTGCTCCATGTACACACCAATGTAATTACTCTGGCTGTATGAAAGATGCATGAAGGTTTAATTTCGGGAAGCCTCATGCCTGGAGGTTTTTGCAGCCAGGCTGGATGAGGCTCTGGCCAGCCTGATGTAGTGTGAGGTGTCCCTGGCCATGGCAGGGGGGTTGGAACTGGATGAGCCTTGTGGTCCCTTCCAACCCTGACAATTCTGTAAGTCTAAAACTAAAGGCTTGCAGGCCAGAGTTTGGTCTGTAGGGCTTGGAGGGTGTCAGCTCCCTGAGGGCATGATCTGTCTTTCTGCACTCCTGCTCTCTGCCCTATTGATTCACAGTGGCAGGGGTCATGGCCTCAGGACTGCTCCCTCAACATGAGTCAGAGGGCAATGACCAGGATGCACCTGGAGTTATTCTTATATAACACCAATGAAAATTGTATTTAAGTCTGTTTAATGTTCTTCACCCAAGGTAACTGATGTGCAGATTCTCTCACACCTTTAACATCAGGGATCTTACCAGCACCTCAGCCTCTGTGGAACTGTCTCTTCTCTTCACCTTTACCTTTTCCCCTTTCTCCTGTAGTTCAATACTTGCATTTCCCTCATCTCTGCTGTGCTATTCCACTTCAATTGCACAAAGCTCCAGGGACCAATTCTCTATAGAAATCAGCCAATAGTGCCAGCAGGCAGCAGGCAGCTGGCGACCAGCTCCTTCCAGCTCTCTGCCATAAGAAGGCATTAGGAGGAAGGTCTTTACCATGAGAGACTGTTTGCAAAGGGCTGCAGGGACAGGAGCAGGGACAGTGGATTCAAAGTAGAGCAGAGCAGATTGAGATTGGATGTGAGGAAAAAGTTGTGCAGTGTGAGGGTGGTGGAAGACTGGAAGAGGTTGCCCAGGGAGGTGGTTGAGGCTCCATGCCTGGAGATATTGAAGGTGAGGCTGGAGAGGGCTGTGAGCAACCTGATCTAGTTGGGGATGTCCCTGCTGAGTGCAGAGAGGCTTGGACTGGATGAGCTTTGGAGGTCCCTTCATTCCCAGACCATTCTGTGATTCTATGATCCTTCTGTAGCACAGGCCTGGGAAGGATGAAGGGTGTTGATGTGAAGCTTCCCTCAAGAGATGAGGGGAGAAGAGAGGAGGGGAAGCAAGGGGAAGAAAGGGGAGGGGAGAGAAGGGAAGGCAAGGGGAGAAGGATAGGGGAAGAGAGGAGTGGGGAGGGGAAGGGAGGAAAGGAGAGGGGAGGGGAGGAGAGGGGAGGCAAGGGAAGATGAGAGGAGAAAGGAACTCCCAATCTCACAAAGACAAGATCAATTGCTCACAAAGAGCTGTCAACTGATTCCAGGGAATTGTGCCTGTATGGGAACTGGGGGGGATCTGTCTTCTTCTGAGGCTACAAAGGACATTAGGGAAGTGCACTGATTTTCTTCTTAGTGATTCTACTGATGTTCTAGGTTTTAATTTCAATTTCTGAACTAATTCATGGCATTTGCTTTAAAAGTATCATAAAAACAACCCTTGACATGTTTCTCAAGGCATATTCAAACATTTAATGAAATACCCCCCCTAGAACTTAGGGTGCAATGTAATGGTGTGCCTCAGAAAGGGGATTTAAAGTAGGTGATCAGAGGCTCACAGGATGTTAGGGGTTGGAAGGGACCTCTGGAGATCTTCCAGGCCAACCCCCCCTGCCAGAGCAGGACCAGAGAATCCAGCACAGGGCACACAGGAACACATCCAGACAGGGCTGCAAAGGCTCCAGAGAAGGAGACTCCACAACCTCTCTGGGCAGCCTGTTCCACTGCTCTGTCACCCTCACAGTCAAGAAGTTCCTCCTCATGTTGAGGTGGAACCTCCTGTGCTGCAGTTTCCATCCATTGCCCCTTGGCCTATCCCAGGGCACAACTGAGCAGAGCCTGTCCCTGTCCCTTCCTTCCTGACCCCCAGCCCTCAGCTATTGATAGACATTGATCAGATCCCTCTCAGTCTTCTCCTCTCCACACTAAACACCCTCAGGGCTCTCAGCCTCTCCTCCCCAGGCACTGCTCCAGTCCCTTCAGCATCCTTGGAGCCCTCCCTTGGACTCTCTCCAGCAGATCCCTGTCCCTCCTGACCTGGGGAGCCCAGAACTGGATGCAATATTCCAGGTGAGGTCCTGTCTAGGACTCTGTATGAACCAGAGCCCTTAAAACTTTGGCAGAAAAGTGATCCATGGAGATGGCCACCACGGCAAACACTGCCCTGCTGACACCACTTATGCCCTCCTCAGCAAAATGTAGCTAAGGAGAGCACTTCAGCCTCCAGTGCCCTTAAGAATGATAACTTCATTGTTTAAAAGGAAAAAAAAAAGGATTAGCAGGGGTGGGAGGAGTTTTTAATAAGAATGTTAAACAGCTGGGCTGTCCCTTGGGGAGGGATTGCTGGTGCAGAGGTGACAGGTGAGTTTCATTGGTTTAGTGATGGATATCATTAGTGCTTGCATTTCACATGGAGATTAATGGTCTTGTTTTCTATTCATTCCTTGTGACAGTAAAAGCAAATAATCTGGGGTTGTGGGATGAAGAAAAAAGGAAACAACACCAAACAAACAGAAAAACCCAAAATCAGCAGAGAAAGGAATTTCAGTGCAGATACAAGAATAAAAGAAGACCCTGGGGGTGCTGGTTGGCAGTCACTGAATTTGGCCATGTGGCCAAGAAAGCCAATAGCATCCTGGCTTGGGTCCAGGCTCATTGTGTGAAGTTTAAGAAGGGCAAGGGCCAGGTCCTGCACCTGGGTCACAACAACCCCATGGGGAGCTACAGACCTGGGGATGTGTGGTTGGGAAGTGTGACTCAGAGAGGGAGCTGGGGGTGGTGGTTGGCAGTCACTGACCATGAGCCAGCAGTGCCC
This sequence comes from Indicator maculatus, assembly GCA_013399975.1. Classification (NCBI taxonomy): domain Eukaryota; kingdom Metazoa; phylum Chordata; class Aves; order Piciformes; family Indicatoridae; genus Indicator; species Indicator maculatus. The sequence goes on from VXBD01011179.1 coordinate 12,962, forward strand.
AGGGGGCCAAGAAAGCCAAAGGCATCGTGGCTGGGATCAGAAGCAGGGTGGGCAGCAGGGCCAGGAGGTGACCATCCCCCTGTGCTCAGCACTGCTGAGGCCACAGCTCCAGTGCTGTGCTCAGCTCTGGGCCCTCACTGCAGGAAGGACACTGAGGGGCTGGAGCCTGTCCAGAGAAGGGCAAGGAGGCTGGAGAAGGGCCTGGAGCCCCTGGGCTAGAGGAGGGGCTGAGGGAGCTGGGGGTGTTCAGGCTGCAGAAGAGGAGGCTGAGGGAGACCTCAGTGCTCTCTGCAGCTCCCTGAAGGGAGGTTGGAGCCAGGAGGGGACAGCCTCTGCTCCTTGGTGGCAAGGGACAGGAGCAGAGGAAATGGCTCCAAGCTGCAGCAGGGCAGGTTGAGGCTGGATGCTAGGAAATATTTTTTGGCAGAGAGGGCTCTCAGCCATTGGAATGGTCTGCCCAGGGCAGAGAGGGCTCTCAGCCATTGGAATGGTCTGCCCAGGGCAGTGCTGGAGTCAGCATCCCTGGAGGTGTTCAGGCAGCCTTGGAGCTGTGCTTAGGGACATGGTTTGGTGCTGACCCTGCAGTGCTGGGTGGAAGGTTGGACTGGATGAGCTTGGAGGGCTCTTCCAACTGAATGTTTGATGTGATTATATGTGGTTCCATTTATGAGAGCCTTCCTGATATGCAGCTACCTCGCCCTGCTCCCACTCACTCAGACTATTCTCTTGCACTCTAAGCTGCTTTTGGGATGCCAGAATGTCCTACAGTTTCCAACATTTGTACTGAGTTGTGTAAAAGGATTTCTGCTCTGTGTGTGTGTGTGTCACCATCCAATGTTTGGCTTTGTTTTTAGATTTGGGTTTCTGAGTGGGTGATCAAACTGTGGCTGTTGAAGGGCTGTGCTGCACTGTTGGCTTGGGGGAAACTGGTGTGCCTCCAGGTCTGCCTGTAGCTTGGTTTAAGATGAAGTTATCCCCAGGGGAGCCAAGAAATGGTGTGGGCTGAATTTCCTTCAAAGAAAGCTTTGTTTGCCTGTGGTTCAAAAGATGAGTGGATGCAGCCATGCAGCACCTTTGTCTCTGTGGGGAGGCTGCTCTGTTACATCTGTTCTGGACACCACCTCTACAACTGGGTGGAATAAAGCACTGGCAAAACAAAGAAGGTATGGAACTGACTTAAACTGAGATGAGGATTAGCCTACACACTCAGCTTTGAATTGGAAGCAAATAGTGTTGTAATTTAGGGTGTTCAGTTCTCTGTTGGTGCCCTACTCTCTGGTGGCTGCAGTGCTGTAAACATCAAGGGGGCTGCATTTTCAGTAAGTCCTCTCTAGCTGTCCTCTCAATTTTACTATGTAAAGAACTTCCTCTACTTAAAAGCTTAAGTGAGGGTCTCAAAATATCTGAAAAAAAAAAAGTAGTAAATTTCTCAGTTTTGAACTACAGAACATCAGAGGTTGGAAGGGACCTCCAGAGATCATCCAGTCCAACCCCCCTGCCAGAGCAGCATCACTTATGGTAGTCTGCACAGGAATGCATCCAGCTGGAGTTTGAAAGGCTCCACAGAAGGAGATTCCACAACCCACCCGGGGAGCTTGTTCCAGGGCTCTGGCACCCTCACTGTAAAGAAGTTTCTCCTCCTGTTGAGCTGAAACCTTCTCTGTTCCAGTTTGTCTCCATTGCTCCTTGGCTTCTTGCTGTGCAGCACCCAGCAGAGCTTGGCCCCCTCCACTTGACCCCCAGCCCTCAGCTCTTGAGAGACATTGATCAGATCCCTCTCAGCCTTCTCTTCTCCACACTAAACAGCCTCAGGGCTCTCAGGCTCTCTTCCCAGGGCAGATGCTCAAGTCCCCTAAGCATCCTCCTGCCTCTCCCTNGTTTGCCTGCAGCCAGCTCTCAGCCTTTTAAGCCTTTTAAGCAGCTCCAGTGGTATTTCAGTGATGTTTCAGTCTGGTTTACTTCTGAGCATTGATCATCCACACTCAGTAACTGCTGTTTGTGACTCTCATGCATTGCTGTGCAGAAATGCACCAGTGGGAAGCTCCATGTCTCACAGAATCACAGACTATATCTAGTTGTAATAGACCTCAAAGATCACCCAGCCCAGCTCTCAACCCTCTCACTTCTCTCTTTTTGTGGCTTGAAAATCAGTACAGCTTTTCCAATACAACTTTCCACTCACTGAATGCTGTCCTCACTCTCTGGTTGTAAGTGCAGTGTAAGTCTCAAGTTGTAAGAGTAGTGTAAAACTGTCTGACTGGAGTAGGATATGTGAAGAAATATTATAAAAAATCTAACATCTTGAAGGAGATACAGCAAGGTTTAGATTGGATCTGAGGAAGAACTTCTTCACTAGGAGGGTGGCAAGGCTCTGGCATGGATTGTCCAGAGAGGTTGTGGATGTCCCCTCCCTGGAGATGTTGTAGGGCAGGTTGGATGGGGCCTTGAGTAACCTGGGCTGGTTGAGAGGGGTCCCTGCCCATGGCAGGAGGTTGGGTTAGATGATAGGACTGTGGGGGGAATGAAGCAAAACTAGAAGTGGGGAGATTCAGATTGGATGTTAGGAAGAAGTTGTTCCCCATGAGGGTGGTGAGACACTGGAAGAGGTCACCCAGGGAGGTGGTGGAAGCCTCATACCTGGAGGTTTTTGCAGCCAGGCTGGATGTGGCTGTGAGCAACCTGCTGTAGTGTGAGGTGTCCCTGACCATGGCAGGGGGTTGGAGCTGGCTGAGCCTTGAGGTCCCTTCCAGCCCTGCCAGTTCTCTGACTCTGTGATTCTATGAAGTGTGATGACTGCCAGAACATTTGATTTTGAGTGCAGTTTCACAAACACACCTCTCAAACACCATTTTGCTGCAGAGCTGTAAAGCATTGTGAAAGGAAGGCTTCACCTCTCCGAGTAATAAATGGAAAAGAATAAAAAACCTGATCAGAACTAACAGAGAGCAGGTAAATGATAGGTGAAGTTTAAGCCATTTAATAGAATAAATCCTATTTATCAAGGCCTGCAGGCACAGGGCCTAGCCCAGTGTGGGTTAACTGGGGTCTTGCAGCACATCACAGGTTGATTTGTTTGTCCCTGTGTGACACTTCATGAGCATGCAGGTGACATTTATACAGCTCTCTCTCAGAGAGCTGTCAGCAATGGCAGTGGGAAGGGCTACAACGTTTGAATCAATAACTCCTGGCTCCCTACACCCACCTGGACCGCTGTCTGTCAATGTGCTGCTTGCTCCCTCCCACAGGAGTCTTCCTGGTCTACAAAATCCCTCCTCCAAAGTCTCTCCTCCAAAGTCCCTCCTCCAAAAGCCCTACCAAGGTCCCTCCTGAACCCTTTAGAGAGGGATCCCCTCCACTGAAGGCAGGTCTCCAAACCCCCTTTGCTTTTGTCCTTCTCTTCTTTGGTTGGTTTTACAAAAATGGTTCTTGATTATTCCATCCTATCACTCCTGTTGTTAGTGTTCACAGAGGGGGCCTCTCCCTCCAAGTGCTGGATGCCATGGACTCAATGCTCTCTGGAGGTGCCTTCCAACCCCTGACATTCTGTAGTTCTTCCATTCTCTCCTGTGGCAACTTCCTTTAAGGCCCTTAGGTTGCTCCTTGAGCAAGGGTGGGTGGTCCTTCAGCTCAGCCTTTAAAGAAGTCACAAGAAGTGAAGGCAGTAGGCAGTTGCTAAGCAAAGGCAGAACAGGGCAGGAAGAAGCTTCTCCATTTCTACCCACACCTTGTCTGCCACAGGCTCCTTCCCACTGCAGAGCTGGGAGCCCTGTTCTGTGTCCTAGTTTAGAGGGGGGACAAATTGCTCTGTTGCTGCAAAAGGGGCAAAAGAATAAGGCTCACACAAATAGATTGAAAAAGTTAAATGAATTCATGTACTGCAAAACTACCAAGCACAGCAATTCAAAGAAATCCCCAGGGCTCTTTCTTCCCTGCCCCCATTGCTAGGCTGGTTTCAGGCTGGCCAGGCATGAACTCCTCTCACTTTTGACCCTGGCACTAGGCCTAAACAGGCCAAGATTGTGCAGGAAAAAAAAAAGTTACCCAGGCCAAAGAGGCCTCTGATGCTCCCCCATCATTACCAGGTAAGAGAGAGTCTCTCTCCCATGGGGGCAGACAGGGAAGAAAGAGAGAAATTCTTCTAACATTAGATTTGCCAGCCCAGCCCAGCTGGAAGCAAATGAAGCTGTATTCACAAGCAAAACTGCAATCTAAAATGAAATGCAGTGAATATGTGCAAAATATACAATATTTACAACATGTACAGGTATTTATAAACAGCACAAGAATCCCCCAGGCCAAAAACCAGGGGAGCTGCAACAGCTTCTCCTTCCCTGCCCCCCTCTTTACCTCCCTGTACACAAAAAGGGACAAGAGAAAGAGGTGAGAAGATGTTGCTAATACCAGTCCCAACAAAAGCAATGCAGTCAAGATCAGCAAAGCCAGGAGAAGCATCAGCCAGAGCCACAGAAGCAAAAAGAGAGAAAAATGGTTTACAGGACCAGCTTAAGTCCATTATCTCTCCAGTGGAATTGTTTAGAACCATCATTATTTTCCTTTTAGCAGCCAGTGGTGATTTATTTACATCCTACAACTTTCTGTTCAAGATCTGTGGAACATTGTAAAGGTACAGCCTGAAACCACCACAGAGAGAGACAATAACTTTGCAGCCAGATTGCTAAGGGTGCAGGACTGATGGGTGTCACAGTACATCAGAGGTTGGAAGGGACCTCCAGAGATCACCCAGTCCAACCCCCCTGCCAGAGCAGCAGCACCCAGGGGAGTCTGCACAGGAATGCATCCAGCTGGGGTTTGAAAGGCTCCACAGAAGGAGACTCCACAACCCAACCGGGGAGCTTGTTCCAGGGCTCTGGCACCCTCACTCTAAAGAAGTTTCTCCTCCTGTTGAGCTGAAACCTTCTCCGTCCCAGTTTGTCTCCATTGCTCCTTGGCTTCTTGCTGTGCACCACCCAGCAGAGCTTGGCCCTCTCCACTTGACCCCCAGCCCTCAGCTCTTGAGAGACATTGATCAGATCCCTCTCAGCCTTCTCTTCTCCACACTAAACAGCCCCAGGGCTCTCAGGCTCTCTTCCCAGGGCAGATGCTCAAGTCCCCTAAGCATCCTCCTGCCTCTCCCTTGGCCTCTCTCCAGCAGCTCTCTGTCTCTCTTGCCCTGGGGAGCCCCAAACTGGACACAGGATTGCAGCTGTGGTCTCAGCAGGACAGAGCAGAGCAGAGCAGAGGGGGAGCAGAACCTCCCTAGCCCTGCTGGCCACACTTTTCTTGCTGCCCCCCAGGATGCCATTGGCTCTTGGCCACAGGAGCACATTGCTGTTCCACGGAGAGCAGAAATAGACTATTGCCTGTGTCCACCCACTGGGATGGACACTCTGGACACTGGAGGTCTCAACTCTGTGCCTTCTCTTTTGGAGGCACCCAGCCTGAACAGCCACAGCTAGGAAGAATATCTCTGCTTTCCCCTGCAGAGCAAAGCTGCACCTGTGGAAAATTGAGACTGAATTAGTTCAGAGCCTGTTGGGTTATAACAGACTTCACAGTCTGGAGGAAAACAAAATCACCATCCCCAGAAAGCATGCAGCTGAGAAAATGGCTCTTGTAACCTTTCTTCATGGTGGCAAGCTTGAAAAGGAGGATTATGCCAGTCTGAGGTGGGAGAGACCATTGCCAGTGCAGGCTGTGAGTCTCCTGGTTGCATACACAACTCCAGGCACAGTCTGTAGGCCTGGTGGGAAGGGTTCACTACTGAAAGGCAGCAAAAATAAAGGGATTTGTAAAGGGTCTGTCCTGTCTTGTGAACTCCCTTGCTTTGTGACTGGTGTCCTTTACTTCCACTGCATGTTGTAGCAAATTGCAAGCACTGGGGTTGCTTCTCTGACCAAAGTCAATCAGTTTTTTCCAGATAAAGCAAGAGAACTACCCAGTTTAGCCCAAATCCTAGTAAAGAGGAGGAGCTAAATCTTTACTCAGATTCGACCCAGCAGGGCAGAGGACTGAAGCTGCAGGGCCAAGTCCTGCCCTGTTGAAGTGCTGTTCCCACGAGGGGAGCAGCCAAAGGGCATTGCTGCAGCTGGGAATGTGATTGTCTTCAAGGAGCACTGCTCACCCACTTGCCTTTCCCTGTGTATTACAGGAAGAAAGGAAAATGACAACAGCTGCCTGAGCTTCAACTAAGACCTAGCTGGCTAGAAAGCTTGCTGGCAGTCTGTCCTGTTCTCTGTGTAGTTTCTTCATTGCTCTATCTGGTGGTGTTCAGCATTCTTAGTTCCTCTGTCACCTGATCTGTAGGGTGATAACAGCAGAGATCAAAAGCAAGGATTTTGTCTCAGGAACCCTATCGAGGGCAGCACAGGTTTGATGTGGCAGAAGCAATAAGCACTGCATCTGCTGGTGTGCAGTGACAATTCTCTTATCAATTAGCCTGTCACTCACAGGCCTGTGCCAGCTTCCCAGCCCTATGCCATGTGCTGGTAACAGTAAAGTAATCACAGGATCAGAGGATGTTAGGGTTTGGAAGGGACCTCTGGAGATCTTCCAGTCCAACTTCCCCTGCCAGAGCAGGACCAGAGAATCCAGCACAGGGCACACAGGAACACTTCCAGACAGGGCTGCAAAGGCTCCAGACAAGGAGACTCCATAGCCTCTCTGGGCAGCCTCTTCCAGTGCTCTGGGACCCTCACAGGGAAGAAGTTCCTCCTCATGTTGAGGTGGAACCTCCTGTGCTGCAGTTTCCATCCATTGCCCCTTGGCCTATCCCAGGGTGCAACTGAGCAGAGCCTGTCCCTGTCCCTTCCTTCCTGACCCCCAGCCCTCAGCTATTGATAGACATTGATCAGATCCCTCTCAGGGAGTGACTATGCTCATCTTCTGTAACAGAGTCTGCCCTGCAAATCTCTCATGTTTAGTGATGGACAAACTGAAGACATAATAGAGTAGTAAGGGACTGCTTAGCCCAAGGGAAATGATAGCACAAATAGGTCCAAGCCTAATGCACAGTTTTATATCTATATATCAAAAATTGCACCCTCAGAACAGCTAGGAGTAGCTTGTAGGAGGTGCATCAGGGTTTCAGTGTTCCTTTGAGCTTCCAAAGACAGCACATCTTGGCAGGGGAGGCAGTGAGTGTGGTGAGCAGGCAGCTGTGTGGTGTGAAACCACCACTGAATGTCAGCAGTGCTGATACACTGCTCCCTCTTGTCCTCTATTCCACTGCTCTGAGAACTGAGCAGCTTTAAGCAATCTGCTGGTGTGACAGATGCACTCCGCCCCCAAACTAGCAGCAGGTTGGTGGAGGCTCCAAAGGAGGTAAAGGCCTGAGACAAAGCTGGTCCAAGAATGCCCCTAGGAAACCCCCAAAGGAGCAGAGTGACACAGTGAGCACTGCTGTGTGTGGGCTTGGGACAGGGATCATGAAGTTACCACAGGAGCAGCAGCTGGGTACAAGGAGTCTCATGCATACCTCTCCCACCCACAGTGTGCAGCTTGGCTGTGAGCTCACCTCTGCACTCCATAGGTTACACCCTGGTGAGCCTTCCTTGAGCTCTCCCTGCTGAGCAGGGTGGCTGCATGGAGGTGACCTACCCTGCCCTGATGAGACCTCACCTGGAATATTGCATCCAGGTCTGTGCTCCCCAGTTCAGGAAGGACAGGGATCTGCTGGACAGAGTCCAAGGGAGGGCTCCAAGGATGCTGAAGGGACTGGAGCAGTGCCTGGGGAGGAGAGGCTGAGAGCCCTGGGGCTGTTTAGTGTGGAGAGGAGAAGGCTGAGAGGGATCTGATCAATGTCTATCAATAGCTGAGGGCTGGGGGTCAGGAAGGAAGGGACAGGGACAGGCTCTGCTCAGTTGTGCCCTGGGATAGGCCAAGGGGCAGTGGATGGAAACTGCAGCACAGGAGGTTCCACCTCTACATGAGGAGGAACTTCTTCCCTGTGAGGGTGACAGAGCACTGGAAGAGGCTGCCCAGAGAGGTTGTGGAGTCTCCTTGTCTGGAGCCTTTCCAGCCCCGTCTGAATGTGTTCCTGTGTGACCTGTGCTGGATTCTCTCCTCCTGCTCTGGCAGGGGAGTTGGACTTGAAGATCTCCAGATGTCCCTTCCAACCCCTAACATCCTCTGATGCTGTGATCTCCTTTTGAGCTGGGGCACCTCTCAAGATGAAGCATGGAGCTTTGGTTTGGAATAATTGCCATCATGTGGAGTACTCTCCCTACTCACCTAGAAGCCCTGTAGACTGGGGGGGTGGAATAAAGAAAAAGATAACCAAATTAGAAAAAGGAGGCAGTCCCTTCTGGTTTGTTGTGAACATGATTTCTCATTCAACATTTTCTACTAAGGAGTAGAGGCAAACTGGATCTGAGGTGCAGAGCACACAGGAGTGCATTCCCTAAAGGGTTCCCTTCCTCACTGCTTGCAATGCCTCTCGGTGGGAGGGAAAAGCCTCAGTGGTGCTGCCCAGCCCTTGCCCAGTGCTGTGGGCACAGCTCAGCTCACTGCACTCTGAAGGCCATAAATGCAAGCAAAGATGCCAAAGCAACCTTTCTGTGTGAATTAAGCCAACTGCCTCCAAAGCAAAGGCCCTCCTTCTGTTTAAAAGCTGCAAACAATTCATGATTTTTTTCTCTCTTCCCCTACTTCTGCAAGGTCATTCAGGCTCCCCTCTGTTTATTTTTTCCTCTCCCATACATATGAGGGACAAAATCATTGTTTAATCAACACTGGGGAGTGGAGGTCTTTGTGGAGACACCTGGAAAGGAACTGGTGGGGATTTTTTACTCTATCACCATGCAGCCATGCAAGCCTGCAGGTATGCCTGGCAAGGCAGAGGTGGGAAGCCTGTCATGGTTTGGCTGCCTGGAATGGGGCTGTCAGGAATCACCTCCCTCTCCTTTGGGGCAAAAGTGGAAACTCAGCCTGTCATAATTACATCTTCAGTAGCCCTTGGTGCAACACAACCTGATTTATGGTGGGTGGAAGTGTGTGAGTTCAGCTGAGGGTATGGCTTTATACCTCTCTTTGTCTTTGAATGTCTTCTACAGACAGCTGAAAAACAAAGGATTGTAGAGAACCAGGGTGGGCAGCAGGGCCAGGAGGTGACCATCCCCCTGTGCTCAGCACTGCTGAGGCCACAGCTCCAGTGCTGTGCTCAGCTCTGGGCCCTCACTGCAGGAAGGACACTGAGGGGCTGGAGACTGTCCAGAGAAGGGCAAGGAGGCTGGAGAAGGGCCTGGAGCCCCTGGGCTAGAGGAGGGGCTGAGGGAGCTGGGGGTGTTCAGGCTGCAGAAGAGGAGGCTGAGGGAGACCTCAGTGCTCTCTGCAGCTCCCTGAAGGGAGGTTGGAGCCAGGAGGGGACAGCCTCTGCTGCTTGGTGGCAAGGGACAGGAGCAGAGGAAATGGTTCCAAGCTGCAGCAGGGCAGGTCGAGGCTGGATGCTAGGAAATATTTCTTGGCAGAGAAGGCTCTCAGCCATTGGAATGTTCTGCCCAGGGCAGTGCTGGAGTCAGCATCCCTGGAGGTGTTCAAGCAGCCTTGGAGCTGTGCTTAGGGACATGGTTTGGTGTTGTCCCTGCAGTGCTGGGTGGAAGGTTGGACTGGATGAGCTTGGAGGCCTCTTCCAGCAGGATGTTTGCTGTGATGTTGTGTGATTCTGTGGATTCTGGTTTTAAGTAAACAGCAATAAAAGATGTGAAGAGTGCTGGAGCAACTCTGCTGAGGCTAGCAGTGAAATGGCCACAGGTGTGAGGTGTTATTTTTTGAATCTCCATTCAGGTAGCCCGCTGAGGACACTATTCATAATCTGCCTGAACTGCCTGCACAGCCAATAGAAAACTAATAAAAGAGAGGAGGAAGGAGAAGTAATTAAACTGATAGTTAATCCCACACTGAACTGACTGTGGGGTAAGGAAAGTCACAGAGATTTTTTTGTTTTTTTCTTTCTCTTTTTCCCCCCCCAGGAGTTTTCCTTTCATTGCTTGCTTTCAAGTGCTTTCAAAGGCTTTTCAAAGGGGAGATTAGTGCTGTTCCTCAGTCACACTCCAAGCCAGAGCATTCCTGTGGGATTTGCCCCACCTGGAGTTCCTCAAAACCTGCTGCACACCAGGGCATCCCTCTGTGCCACGGGTGGTGCTGTGCCTCATTATCTCCCTATTCTTGTCTGGGTCAAAAGCAAAGGCTGTGAATATGTATCTGTTCTGGTCATGCCTCTTTCAAAGGGAACTGAAAACAAGTTTATTGCCTTTTATGGGGTTTGAATCGTAGATCCAAAATCCTCCTCCATCCTCCTCCCTTTTCCATGCTCTGCAACAGGCTTTGCTGGCACCTTGAGAAAAACTGCAACGCAGTGTGCCCCTTGCATTCCTTGCTGGGTCTGCCCATGTGGATGTGGCGCTGACTCATAGATCCAAAATCCTCCCTGACCATCTCCTTTTGCATGCTCTGCAAAAGGCTTTGCCAAATAGCAGCTGACACCCTTAGAAAAACTGCAAAGGAACATCCTGGCTGGGATCAGAAGCAGGGTGGGCAGCAGGGCCAGGAGGTGACCATCCCCCTGTGCTCAGCACTGCTGAGGCCACAGCTCCAGTGCTGTGCTCAGCTCTGGGCCCTCACTGCAGGAAGGACACTGAGGGGCTGGAGACTGTCCAGAGAAGGGCAAGGAGGCTGGAGAAGGGCCTGGAGCCCCTGGGCTAGAGGAGGGGCTGAGGGAGCTGGGGGTGTTCAGGCTGGGGAAGAGGAGGCTGAGGGAGACCTCAGTGCTCTCTACAGCTGCCTGAAGGGAGGTGGGAGTGAGGAGAGGGCAGGCTCTGCCCCTTGGTGGCAAGAGACAGGAGCAGAGGAAATGGTTCCAAGCTGCAGCAGGGCAGGTTGAGGCTGGATGCTAGGAAATATTTCTTGGCAGAGAGGGCTCTCAGCCATTGAAATGTTCTGCCCAGGGCAGTGCTGGAGTCAGCATCCCTGGAGGTGTTCAAGCAGCCTTGGAGCTGTGCTTAGGGACATGGTTTGGTGCTGCCCCTGCAGTGCTGGGTGGAAGGTTGGACTGGATGAGCTTGGAGGGCTCTGCCAACAAGGTATTTTCTGGGCATCTGATTCTGTACCTTTTGCCTTCCTTGCTGGATCTGCCCATGGGGCTTTGAATCATAGATCCCAAATTCTGCTCTGACCTTCTCCTTTGGCATGTTCTGCAGTTGTCTTTGCTAGGTAGTAGCTGGCACCCTAAGAAAAACTGCAGAGCAGTGTACCCCTTGCATTCCTCACTGGGTCTGCCCATGTGGATGGGATTTCAGGCATGGCATCCACAGGGGAAAGCAAAGAAACTCTGATTTTTCTTGGGCTGTAGGACTCACTGTGCTCTCATGGAAAAAAAAAAAAAAAAACAACATAAAGTATCAGCAAGGTAGGAGGAACAGTTAATAGAATTTGTAGGAGGATCCAGGGAGCACAAATTAGGCATTGTACCAAATATCTGATTTGATTGCCTTGTCATGCACTGCTTTTCAGTATTGCTATTGCTGGAACCAAGCAGGATATAAATGCAAAGAAAGATGCAAAAGGATGATTTCTGTGGGAATTAAGCCAACTTTCTCCAAAGCTAAGGGCCTTCCTCTGTTTCCAAGCTGCAAGCAATTCCTGACTTTTTCTCTCTTCCCCTACTTCTGCAGGGTCATTCGTGTTCCCCTCTGTTTTTTTTCCGCTCTCCCGTACATATGAAGGAGCAAATCATTGTTTAATCAACACTGAGGAGTGGAGGTCTTTGTGGAGACAACTGGAAAGAAACTGGTGGCGAGTTTTTTTCTCTTGCAGCTGAATATTTTGTATTCAACTAACATCTTCTTGATCACTTTTCCATGCCAAAGAACTGGAGAGGTGTTTAGAGGGAAAAAAGAAACCACAAAACCTTTCACAGCCTCTCCAAGCACTGAGCTCATTAAAGTATCAATATAAAAGAAGAGGAAACCATGATTGTTTTTCCCAGTGAGGTGTTGGTGTTTCCTCATGTTGCTGCAGGATCCATGCACTTGCAGGGAATGTTAATATGAGGGCTGGGCTGGGAGATGCCAACCACCTGGGTGGCAACAGCTGACTATGGGCCAGCAGTGTGCCCAGGGGCAGGGAAGGCCAAGGGAATCTTGGCTGGTATCAGGAGCAGTGTGGGCAGCAGGAGCAGGGATGGAATTCTTCCCTGTGCTGGGCACTGGGAAGGCCTCACCTCCAGCACTGTGTGCAGCTCTGGGACCTCACTGCAAGAGAGATCCTGAGGTGCTGGAGCAGGGCCAGAGGAGAGCAACCAGCCTGGGGA
>VXBD01011179.1:32759-46734 GCA_013399975.1 Indicator maculatus
TGCTGGAAGGTGTCCAGAGAAGGGCCATGAGGATGAGCAGAGGGCTGAAGCTGCTCTCCTATGAGGACAGACTGAAAGAGTTGAGGCTGTTCAGTCTGGAGAAGACAAGGCTCCCAGGAGACCTTCTTGTGGCCTTCCAAAATCTGAAGGGGCCTACAGGAAAGCTGGGGAGGGACTTTTTAGGCTATCAGGTAGTGACAGGACTGGGGGGAATGGAATAAAGCTGGAAGTGAGGAGATTCAGACTGGATGTGAGGAAGAAGTTCTCCCCCATGAGAGTGGTGAGAGCCTGGAATGGGTTGTGCAGGGAGGTGGTTGAGTTCCCATCCCTGGAGGGGTTTGCAGCCAGGCTGCATGAGGCTCTGGCCAGCCTGATCCAGTGTGAGGTGTCCCTGGCCATGGCAGGGGGGTTGGAACTGGATGATATTTGTGGTCCCTTCCAACCCTGACTGATTCTATGATTTTATGATTCTTTCTCTTCTCCTGTGCACAGGGGGAATGAAGGGGAAGAGGAGGAAGCTGTTGGTAACCCCCTGGTTTTGTCCAGGAGGCTTCATGTGCTGTTTATAAATTGTACACACCTGTAAATATTGGAGAATTTGCACATCTTCATTGCAGCCCAGATTCCTAGATTGCAGTTCTGCTTGTAAACAGAGCTGCATTTGCCTTCATCTGAGCTGCTCTGGCAGTTTTATTGTGTGGGGACAATTTCAACCTACCACAGCCTGCCTCTGCTTGCAAGCCAACACTGCCTCTAAAAGAACAAAAGGGAAAGCTGCCTGCCCACACCTCCAGCACCAACCAGCTGGGAAGCAAAATGCATTTCAAGAACCATTTCATTTGAATGTTGAGATGAAATGGAGCAGGAGCTGCTCAGAAGAGCAATGGGGATCCAGGTCAGGGACATAACATATAGAGAACTCTCAAACTTCACAGGAAAGTGATAGGTAGAGCTGAAGGAGGTAATTTTCAAGAGGAAGACCTGTGAATAGCATCACTTCCAAGAACTGTGTTATTAAAATTGCCACCTCGTTGGCTGGCATGGAGAGAACCCACAGAGGAAATCAGCTGGCAGCATTTAAGCTCTAATCACAAGAAGTCAGTGAAAATGGAGGGCATTCTGCAGCTGAGGAGGAAGCTGCAAAGTGGGTTGCAAAGAGCAGCACATTCAGGAGATGGGCTTCCAGCAAAGCCTTCAGCTTAGATGAGAAAGAGATGCTGGCAATACTTTTCATATAAAGGGAAATTGAATTCTTACCCAGATTAAGGAGGGGGGCAGAAATGGGAATCTAGTGTGACTGTGAAATTCCCTCTGTGGTAATCTCATCTGGAGACTATCAGCCAGGGGAAGGCTTTATCTGACATTACCTGACAAGGAGAATTTCTCAAGCAAAATTTCCAAAGCAGTCACCAGAGGAGAAGCTGTCAGCAGCAGAAGTCCATCGAAATTGGAAGAGCAGAGCTGGGGTGGGGCTGCACATCTCCTGTGGCAGCAGTTCACAGAGACACAGAAACATTCAGCTTGGAAGAGACCCTCAGGATCACCAAGTCCAACCCACAACCCTACTCTACAAGGCTCTCCCCTAAACCACAGCCCCAAGCACCACAGCCAAACCACCTCCAAACACAGACAGGCTTGGGCACTCCACCACATCCCTGTCCAGCACATTCCAATCCCTGACCACTCTTGAGGGGAAAAAATTCTTCCTCCTATCCAGTCTCACCCTGCCCTGCCGCAGCTTGAGGCTGTTCCCTCTTCTTCCATGGCTAATGAGCTGTGAGAAGAGAGCAGCATCAACCTCTGCACAACCTCCTTTCAGGGAGATGGAGAGAGCAGGTTGCTCACAGCCACATCCAGCCTGGCTGCAAAAACCTCCAGGTATGAGGCTTCCACTGCCTCCCAGGGCAACCTCTTCCAGTCTCTCACCACCCTCATGGTGTAAAACTTCTTCCTAACATCCAATCTGAATCTTCTAGTTTTGCTCCATTCCCCCCAGTCCTATCACTCCCTGACACCCTCAAAAGTCCCTCCCCAACTTTCCTGTAGCCCCCTTCAGATCCTGGAAGGCAACAAGAAAGACTCCTTGGAATCTTCTCTTCTCTACTTGCTCTTTATCAGATTGCTTCTCCAGGCCCTTCCCAGCTTCCTTGCCCTCCTCTGCACTCCCTCCAGCACCTCCACATCTCTCTTGGATTCAGCTGCCCCAAACTGGACACAACACTCCAAGTGTGGCCTCCCCAGAGCTGAGTCCCAGGGGACAATCCCCTGCCTGCTCCTGCTGGACACAGCATTTCTGATCCCAGCCAGGATGCCTTTGGCTTTCTTGGCCACCTGGGCACCCTGCTGGCTCCTCTTCAGCTGCTTGGCCATCAGCACCCCCAGGGCCCTTTCTGCCAGCAGCTTTCCAGCCACACTGCCCCAAGCCTGGAGCATTGCTTGGGGTTGTTTTGACCTAAGTGAAGGTCCTGGCACTTGGTCTTGTTGAAGCTCCTCCTGGTAATGTTGGCCATGGAGCCAATCTATCCAAGATGAGAAATAAACTCAGGTCATGAGGTATTTGGTGTAAATTGCTGTTGAGTTCAGTGGGTGTAAACCCAGGCTTGAAAGTGAGAGGTAGAAGCACGTGCTGCCCAAAGTCCTCCACTCCTGCACCTCTGTTTCCTGGATGAAATGTGTTCATGCCTCATCTCCTCATCTCTAACCCAGCTACCTGGGCACTCTGAGCTCTGCCTTACCTGGTGGGCAAGGATAGGCTACCAGATTGCATCATAGCCATAACTGCTAAATGTTCAATTTACCCAGCTGAACCAGGCTGTCAATATTAATGTACTGTCTGCAATCCAGTGCTGCAGAGCCCACCCCAGGCCTCTTTTACACTCCCCAGAAACCACATAGCATAAATGCAGAGTCCTGCACCTGGGAAGGAAGAAGAAACTTCAGCAGTGCAGGCTGGGAGGGGATCTGCTGGAGAGCAGCCCCAAGGAGAAGGAGCTGGGAGTGCTGGTGGACAACAAGTTCTGCATGATGGTTCTGGTGGCCAAAAGGCCAATGGGGTCCTGGGGGGCATTCAGAGGAGTGTGTCCAGCAGAGCCAGGGAGGTTCTCCTCCCCCTCTACTATGCCCTGCTGAGACCTCACCTGGAATATTGCATCCAAGTGTGGGCTGCCCAGTTCAAGAGGGACAGGGATCTGCTGGAGAGAGTCCAAGGGAGGGCTGCAAGGATGCTGAAGGGACTGGAGCAGTGCCTGGGGAGGAGAGGCTGAGAGCCCTGGGGGTGTTTAGTGTGGAGAGGAGAAGACTGAGAGGGATCTGATCAATGTCTATCAATAGCTGAGGGCTGGGGGTCAGGAAGGAAGGGACAGGGACAGGCTCTGCTCAGTTGTGCCCTGGGATAGGCGAAGGGGCAATGGATGGAAACTGCAACACAGGAGGTTCCACCTCAACATGAGGAGGAACTTCTGCACTGTGAGGGTCCCAGAGCACTGGAACAGGCTGCCCAGAGAGGTTGTGGAGCCTCCTTCTCTGGAGCCTTTGCAGCCCTGTCTGGATGTGTTCCTGTGTGACCTGTGCTGGATTCTCTGGTCCTGCTCTGGCAGGGGGAGTTGGACTGGAAGATCTCCATAGGTCCCTTCCAACCCCTCACATCCTCTGAGCCTGTGAGCAGCTCCACCTCCCTGTGCTGAGTGCAGAGCTGCTGTTGATGTGGCACTGCTTCCACCTGGATCCTCTGTCTGTATGCACACGGCCTGAGTAAGAACAGATGATGAAGCAGTGAGTGAAGCCCCTCAAGGAAGCTGTGTGCTGAGCTCTTTGCTGCTAACCTTTACCTTTTCCAGTGTCATGTTTAGTGGTGGACTTGACTCTGTTAACTGTTGGATTGGAGGGTTTTGGAGATCTTTTCCAGCCTTTAAGATTCTGTGATCTCTGCTGTGCACAGTGAAGCCACACCTCTGAGACACCAACAGAACTGCAGTTTTTAGTATTAGCCTTCATCTCCTTCTTATGCATGGTTAGCCAGAACAAGGGCACCTCAGACTGCATATCTCCAGACACCCAAACTCTTCAGAGGGCTGCCATGTTGATGCTGTACAGATCTGAGGAGGGCTAGAGGGGCTGCTGGGGCTGTGCCAAACCATGGCTGGGGCTTGCTGCAGAGCTTTGGTGCAGAGCATCATGCTGTGATGTGTGGCCTCTGCTCAGACCTGGGGTTAGGCAGCACAAGAGCTAGCTGCAGAAACAGGCACACAAAGCAGGAGTCCCCAGAGCTGCACCTGAAAGGTTCAGTTGGACACTGTTGAGGGTTTCCTGTTTCAGCCCAAGAGGACCAGGAACATCCTGTTGAGCACTAACCACAAGGTGGGAAGTCTGAGGCTGACCAAAGAGCAGAGATGAGGCACATCATTTGCTCAGAGGGATGGGGATGTTCTGATGTCCTGGAGCTTTCATGCCACAGAGCTTTTTGACACACACACAAGTGAGGTATGGCACTGAACTGGGCTTGCAACATGGCACTGCTGCAGGAAGTCTATAGCTGACAGTCTTGCATGGCATATGATCCCTGCTGGAACATTTTGGATTCCAGGCAGGCACTGTACATTTAGCTAAGGGCTTCCAGGGGCTGGAACCATCAGCATTACCTTCAGTAGGGATGGCAGCAAGATTCAAATCTCTACTTGCTCAGTAAAAGCCTGACTGCAGCTCTACAGTGTAAGCAGTCATCTGCACCAAGTCTGTGGGGGGTGGGAAGGGGAGCAGGAACACCCCAGCCTGTTTGGCTGCTTCAGAAGGACTCTGAAGTGCAGTTCCGGATTTATGCACCTGACTCCCTCCATGTTTTAAAAGCATGATCAAACCCACTGTGATTTATGCAGAAGTGAATGTGACATCCTAAAGAGTAGAATCACAGAGTTGTCAGGGCTGGAAGGGACCTCAAGGACCATCCAATTCCAACCCCCCTGCCATGGGCAGGGACACCTCACACTACAGCAGGTTGCTCAGCCACATCCAGCCTGGCTGCAAAAACCTCCAGGGATGAGGCTTCCACCACCTTCCTGGGCAACCTCTGCCAGTCTCTCACCACCCTCATGGGGAACAACTTCTTCTTGACCTCTAGTCTTAATCTTCCCACTTCTAGTTTTGCTCCATTCCCCCCAGTCCTGTCTCTCCCTGACACCCTCAAAAGTCCCTTCCCAGCTTTCCTGTAGCCCCCTTCAGATCCTGGAAGGCCACAAGAAGGTCTCCTTGAAGCCTTCTCCTCTCCAGACTGCACAACCCCAACTCTCTCAGGCTGTCTCCAGAGCAGAGCAGCTCCAGCCCTCTGCTCATCCTCAGGGCCCTTCCCTGGACACCTTCCAGCACCTCCAGATCTTTCTTGTGATAGGGCCTCTGGAGTAGTGCATGAAAATCTTAGGTTAATCTTGTGTGGTGGGTTGAAAATTCCCCCCTACATTAACTGTGCCAGACCAGTCTTGTTGGAGACAAATGAAGCTGTGTTTGCAAGGAAAACTACCCTCTATAATGGAACGCAATGAATGTGTACAAAATATCCAACATTTACAATATTTGCAGGTATTTACAATTGAAAAACAGCACAAGAACCTCCCTGGACAAAAACCAGGGGAGCTGCTAATAGCTTCCCACTCCCTGCCCCCCTCTCCTTATCCCCGCTGGACACATAGGGACAAGAGAAAAAAGAGCAGAGAGTTATTTTGTTAGGATACTCAGCAAAACACCACAGTCAAGGTCAAGAAGAAGTAAGTTAGTGTCTCTCAGAGAGAGGAAGCCAAAAGAGAGACAGAAAGTTTACCAAACTAACTGTTATGGTAGCTCTCTCTCCAATGGATTGTTTAGAACTATCATTATTTTCTTTTTTACAGCCATAGTGATTTCTTTACATTCTACCACTTTCTGTTCAAGATCTGTGGAAAATGGTAAAGGCACAGCCTGAAACTACCACATCCTGAAAGCTGAGCAGAGTAGTAGCTGTGGCTTTGTTTTGCTGCCTGTGGTCCTGTGGTCATCAGCACTGTGCAGAAGGAAATAGAGCATCAAAGACAGGCTGGGACTTGCCTTCCTGACAGCTGAATGTGGTCCCAGAGGGCTGTGCCACACACACCACTCACTTGTGATGTGGCAAAAAAACATCATCATCATCTTTTCAAATTGTCATAAAGACATCCAGCTCCATGTCATCTCCCTTTGTGATATTCCATCAAGGGCTGCCCAGCTCAGCAGCTAAACACAGCCAGAGTGGGGCTGCATGGCTCTTTGGGCTGCTGGTATTCACTGTGGATTTCTTTCACAGCCCCTGCAACTTTAAGCTTAGAGAAAGGATGGCTGAGCAAGTAACCAACCCCAACCTGTTTGTGCAGCTGAGCAAACACACTTCACAGAATCACAGCAAGCATCCACTTGGAAGAGGCCTCCAAGCTCATCCAGTCCAACCTTCCACCCAGCACTGCAGGGTCAGCACCAAACCATGTCCCTAAGCACAGCTCCAAGGCTGCTGGAACGCCTCCAGGGATGGGGACTCCAGCACTGCCCTGGTCTGAGAACCTTCTGTGGCAAGAAATATTTCCTAGCATCCAGCCTCAACCTGCCCTGCTGCAGCTTGGAACCATTTCCTCTGCTCCTGTCCCTTGCCACCAAGCAGCAGAGGCTGTCCCCTCCTGGCTCCAACCTCCCTTCAGGGAGCTGCAGAGAGCACTGAGGTCTCCCTCAGCCTCCTCTTCTGCAGCCTGCACACCCCCAGCTCCCTCAGCCCCTCCTCTAGCCCAGGTGCTCCAGGCCCTTCTCCAGCCTTGTTGCTCCTTGACAGTCCATTTGACCCCCACCCCTCAGATATTGATAGACATTGATCAGCTTCCTTCTCAGTCTTCTCAGAACTAAACAGCTCCAGGGCTCTCAGGGCAGATGCTCAAGTCCCCTAAGCATCCTTCTGCCTCTCCCTTGGGCTCTCTCCAGCTTCTCTCTTGAACTGGGGAGCCCCAAACTGGACACAGTATTCCAAATGTGGTCTCAGCAGGGCAGAGTAGAGGGGGAGCAGAATCTCCCTAGGCCTATTAGGTGATTATCAATAGTCCTTTAAGCCCTAATAGAACAGCAAGGGCTGGTTCCCTCATCCCATCTCTTGGCCAGTTCCAGACCACACGTTCAAAGCAATAGAAGTGAAATGCTGGCAAAACCAAGAGAGTAAATCACAGCAGTGGGAGATCAAACTACAAAGGATATTTCTTTGCCTCCACGGAGACAATTTGCTATATCATGTTAGCCTGCCAGCCAAACTCATCAATTCACCTTCATCACATTAGCCACAAGCACCTGTCAACAGCTGAGCACAGCTCTGGCAGTGAACACTCTGCGAGGCAGAAGAGAGAGAAGTGCTCTTAATTCAAAAGGCAGGCTCAGTGCCTGCTCCTCTCCTTCAAAGAGCACAGAGCCATTCCTCTCCACCATGGCCCTGCACATTCCAATTGATCTGCAACCAACCTGCGTTGTCTAAATGCTGCTGCTGCTGAGTCTGAACCTCAGCAAAAAATCCATTTGCTAGAAATGAAAGTTGCCAATTAAAATCTGCCTGTTTATGTTCCTTCAGGGAGCTGAGGAGGGGGAGGCAGAGAGAAAGGAAAAGCCAAATAACTCATTAAGTGATCTATATTGTGCCAGTACAGTTGGCAATTATAATTATCCTAATAAGACTTTCCCACTTATATAAGCCCTTCTATTCAGGGATCTCAAAACACTTTGCAGCCATTAATGATGTTAGCTTCATAATGTTCCTGACCTCATTTACAGGTGAGGGAATTGAGGAAAAGAGAGAAAACATCACCATTTTCTGTTAACAGATAACTTTCAGTTTGAAACTACCTGCAAAGTTTGCAAACCTGAAACCAAGGCCACCCTGAAAACTCAGGGTCGGTTCTGAGCTCACACTCTGAGTGAGTGCCACAAGAAGCGAGCTCCAAAAAGCCTCCTGAGAATTGTGTGAGCAGGGCAGGCCCCCCTGCAAACCTCTCACCCTGGAAAGGTGGCAGACTCTTAGTCAACCTCAAGAGGTTCCCAGGGGAACCTCATGAGGTTCAACAAGAGCAAGTGCAGGGTTCTGCACCTGGGCTGGAACAGTCCTCACTGTCAAGACAGGCTGGGGGAGGAGGGGAGAGAAAGCAGCCCTGAGGAAAAGGACTTGGGGGTGCTGGGGGATGAGAAGCTGGCCAGGAGCAGGCAGGGTGAGCTTGCAGCACAGAAGGCTAATGGCAGATCCCCTCTCAGTCTTCGCCTCTCCAGACTAAACAGCCCCAGGGCACTCAGCCTGGAAAAGAAAGGGCTCCAGGGAGGCCTTCCAGAACCTGAAGGGGGCTGCAAAAAGGCTGCAGAGAGACTGTTTGCAAAGGGCTGCAGGGACAGGAGCAGGGACAATGGCTTCAAAGTAGAGCAGAGCAGATTGAGATTGGATGTGAGGAAGAAGTTGTGCAGCATGAGGGGGGTGGAAGACTGGAAGAGGTTGCCCAGGGAGGTGGTTGAGGCTCCATGCCTGGAGATATTGAAGGTGAGGCTGGAGAGGGCTGTGGGCAACCTGATCTAGTTGGGGATGTCCCTGCTGAGTGCAGAGGGGTTGGACTGGATGAGCTTTGGAGGTCCCTTCTGGCCTGGACCATTCTACAGTTCTATGATTCTATGGCTTAACCCTTCCATCACCATTAATATGATGTCTCTAAAGAGTCTACAGGAATATTTACATTGGCAGCCCAAAATTTTAGAGTTTAACAGAACAGGAATGCTACCTTCAAGTCAGGCAGGAGCTTGTAGAGGCTTCCAAAACTTTTCTTCTGCAATTAGAAATTAATTTTATCACTGCAGGCACTCATGAATCTGACAGAGAGAAGACTCATCCCACAAATCCTCCTTTGTGGGCCTCTTCTCCACATGGCCACGTTCTTCTCAAAAATGAAATTAACTTTCTTGCACACACCACTGAAATTCCCCTCACAACCAGATAGCCAAATAATGTTAATACTAATTTTAGTTCTGAAAAGCATACAGGAAAGGGGATTTCTTTCTCATTATTAGTGGAAGAAAAGCCCTATTTAGCATATCTAAATGAAAGGTATAAGATCAATAACCTGCACAATAGCAATGATGGAGAAGCTACAAGATGGAATTACTCTCTCAGGGCTTTTATCAAGGTAGTTATCATAACTTAAACATGAAATCCACCCAGAAATCACTCAGAGAATTCAGTACCCACACACTCCTCTACTGGAAATAATTCCCCCCGCAGTGGTAAATGCTCTCTGTTTATGGCTCCATAATTCAGGTTGTGTTAGCAATTAGCACTCAGAGTTCCACACTTCAGAGTGCTACACTTCGTGAAAGTTAGAGGAAGTTGCCAGACTGCTGCCTGATGAGGCTGGAAGCGAAGGCAGCACAGAAGGCAAGACGATGGGGAGAGAATCCTCTCTTGGGCATGTAAATCACCTGGGCATGTGCTGATGGCATTAGGGACTGGCGAGTGTCTCAGCAAAGATCACCCTGAAGGACCCTTCCTGATGTGTCAGCTCTGCTCACCCAGGCAGCAGCTGCCCAGGGCTGTGCTGGACAGTGGATGGTAAAGGGGTGCAGAGGCTGCTCAGCACAGACCCCTGCAAGCACACAGAATGTGACAAGGCTGTGAGCTGTGATGAACGAAGCAGGAACATAAAAGCCCTGGGCTGTGCCAGCTTACTGGGGAGAACATCACTGGGGACATCTCAGGCTGGAGACAGCAGCCCAGGGTATCTCTGCCCACACCACCAGCAAAAAAGAACCATGGGGTGGTAAATATTTCTCCTTCTCCCTCTTCCTCCATTGTCTCTCCCCCTCTCTCTCCCTTTTCTTTCTTTGTTTTGTTTGCTCCATTTTCTCTCATTTTCCCATCATGATCTATGACCTCATTCATGTCTCAATTTCACTCAGGGCCATGCTCAAAAAGAGCTACATCTCCCTCCCAGCTTCTGGACCAAGACACATGGGTAGTGTTGGTCTCCTGGGCCGACAGCACAGGAGGTTCCACCTCAACATGAAGAGGAACTTCTTCACTGTGAGGGTCCCAGAGCATGGGAACAGGCTGCCCAGAGAGCTTCTGGAGTCTTCTTCTCTGGAGACTTTCAAGAGCCATCTGGATGTGTTCCTGTGTTCCTGTGTGACCTGTGCTGGATTCTGTGGTCCTGCTCTGGCAGGGGGGGTTGGACTGGAAGATCTGTGGAGGTCCCTTCCAACCCCTAACATCCTCTGAGCCTGTGACAGACAGCCAGGGAAGGGCAAATGGACCACTCATGCCTAGTGTAGCTCAGCTGCAAGGGATTCCTACTGAGCTCCAATAAAAGAAAGGCAGGAAGCTGCTTTCCACATGGAAAGCACTGCTGTATGCTTCAGAGGGATTAAAATAACAACTTCCCTGTGCAAGGTTGAAAGCAGCAAAGTCTGTCTCATGGTGAGGCCTTTGTCAGAGGGTGATGGGTAGCACCAGGCATTTTATTCTTGCTGTTTCCAAAGTTCTCCTAATTAGGTATTACAATGTGGATTTGGTTGTGGAGAAACCATTTTAATTACTGCTAACACTCTTGGGGGGGGATTACTGCTGTGCCTGGAGCAGCTCAGCACTCTGCTGCCTCATAGCCATGACAGGAGAAAAAACCAATGTGTTTTGTGGCTAAAAATACCTTTTGGAGTTTATCAACTGATCTTCTGCAAGTAAGAGATGGCCCACATCCTTCCTATCAGCATGGGCTGGGGGGTGTGGTGGTAGAAAGCAGCCCTGAGCAAAAGGCCTTAGGGGTGCTGGGGGATGAGAAGCTGGCCAGGAGCAGGCAGGGTGAGCTTGCAGCACAGAAGGCCAAGGGCAGCCTGGGCTGCATCCAAGGCAGCATTGCCAGCAGAGCCAGAGAGGTGATTCTGCCACTTTGCTCTGCTCTGCTGAGACCTCAGCTGCAGTGCTGTGTGCAGCTCTGGAGCCCTCAGCACAGGAAGGACATGGACCTGATGGAGAGGGTCCAGAGGAGGGACAGAAAAATGCTCAGGGGGTTGGAGCAGCTCTGCTGTGAGGCCAGGCTGAGGGAGCTGGGGGTGTTCAGCCTGGAGAAGAGAAGGCTCCAGGGAGACCTAAGAGCAACCTGGCAGGACCTGAAGGGGGCTGCAAGAAGGCTGCAGAGAGACTGTTTGCAAAGGGCTGCAGGGACAGGAGCAGGGACAATGGCTTCAAAGTAGAGCAGAGCAGATTGAGATTGGATGTGAGGAAGAAGTTGTGCAGCATGAGGGTGGTGGAAGACTGGAAGAGGTTGCCCAGGGAGGTGGTTGGGGTCCCATGCCTGGAGATCTTCAAGGTGAGGCTGGAGAGGGCTGTGGGCAACCTGATCTAGTTGGGGATGTTCCTGCTGAGATCAGGGAGGTCAGACTGTATGAGCTTTGGAGGTCCATTCCAGCATGGACCATTCAATGACTCTATGATTCTGTAAGGTCCACTGAACTCCAGAGTACCAAATAATCCACTTCCTCTGCTCAGCTCTTGCAAACCTGGCTCATGGTAAAGCAGCACCTTCAGGATGCAGCTTAAGAGGGAGCAGGAGCAAATCTTCATTCATTCCTTGACTGTCTCTTCCACTTAATTGTAGCAATTTTGCTGTGCTCCTGCGCTCTGGGTCTGTGTAGGGAACGTGCTAGGGAGAAGGGTGAGCAATTGTACACAGGCCACGTTTTTTCTGACCCCTCCACCTCCAGCACTAAGATGAATTTCATAAAAAGTTGAAGTTTGAAGGCAAGGTATTTTTGCATGCCCAAATCTTAGTCTATCTGTCCATTTAAAAATTATAGAAGTGAGAGAAAAGGCACTTTTAAAGTAGTGCTTTGGAAAACACATGAAAGGGAAGCCTCCACATAAACAAGCTCAAGCCTTCCCTCAATGGAGCCAGAGACACAACTCAGGACACAAGAACAGCTGAACAGGAATGGACTGGAGCACTAACCCCAAAGGTGGTAGCATGTGCAGAGGTCATCCACCAATGTTTGTTAGTGACCTCATTCATATTGATAAAGATGTGCAGGGGGAGTGCCCAGAGGCTGGAGCCAGGCTCTGCTGGGTGATGCCCAATGCCAGCACAAGGGGCAGTGGTGGAAGTTGAGGCAGAGGAAGTTCCATGGAAACAGGAGGAAAAAAATTTTTTTCCCTGTGAGGGTGACAGAGCCCTGGAAGAGGCTGCCCAGGAGGGGGTGTGGAGTTGCCCTCTCTGGAGATATTAAAAATCTGCCTGGATGTGTTCCTGTGTGACCTGATCTAGGTGCTCCTGCTCTGGCAGGGGAGTTGGACTGGATGAACTTTTGAGGTCCCTTCCAGCCCCCAACATTGTGTGATTCTGTGATTAGCAGACAGCAGAACATGAGTGTGGTGGGAGGGATGCACTGATACCCTTGGAGAGGTTTGTGTGGTGGCAATGCTCCATGGGACAGACTGAAACTCTTCCAGACATTTAATGCTATGAATTTCCCAAGGAAATCAGAAGAGTGGGAAAAGGAGGAGATTGTGTTAGGCAGGTAACACGTGCCTGTTATTTACTTCTAAACATTTCAGAAGTCTGCATTAAATAAAAGTGCCTCTTGCCAGGCTCATTAACACAATTGCTATTTTCATCACACTAATAACAATGTGTCCTGGTGGCCAAGAAGGCCAATGGGGTCCTGGGGGGCATTCAGAGGAGTGTGTCCAGCAGAGCCAGGGAGGTTCTCCTCCCCCTCTACTATGCCCTGCTGAGACCTCCCCTGGAATATTGCATCCAGTTCTGGGCTCCCCAGTTCAGGAGGGACAGGGATCTGCTGGAGAGAGTCCAAGGGAGGGCTGCAAGGATGAGGAAGGGACTGGAGGAGGAGAGGCTGAGAGCCCTGGGGGTGTTTAGTCTGGAGAGGAGAAGGCTGAGAGGGGATTTGATCAATGTCTATCAATAGCTGAGGGCTGGGGGTCAGGAAGGAAGGGACAGGGACAGGCTCTGCTCAGTTGTGCCCTGGGATAGGCAAAGGGGCAATGGATGGTTCCAGCACAGGAGGTTCCATCTCAACATGAGGAGGAACTTCTTGACTGTGAGGGTGACAGAGCACTGGAAGAGGCTGCCCAGAGAGGTTATGGAGTCTCCTTCTCTGGAGACTTTCAAGACCCATCTGGATGTGTTCCTGTGTGACCAGCACTAGGTGATATGGTTATATGGTCCTGCTGCTCTGGCAGGGGGGTTGGACTTCATGATCTCCAGATGTCCCTTCCAACCCCTAACTTCCTGTGATCCCACTGCACAGTGTCTGTAGCTATTCTCATGAACTGACTCCATGCATTGTCATTTGTAACTAAATTAGCAGTAACAGGCAAATGAAATCCCAGAACCCTGTTTGGAGAAGACCCTGATATGACTCTCTAAAGATATTCTCAGATGTAGTGAGTCTGAACTCCTGTGACCATGCTCATTGCTGCCATTAGACAGCTCTGCAGGACCACAGATGGCAGATGTCAACAGGAACAAAGGTTCACATGGAAGCTGAGGAGACAAATAGAGGCTGCATAGTCTATTTTAAAGCTGGTTAGCCTATTGCCTTGTGCTGAGCCACCAGGCGGGAGGGTGGAAACCCACACCTGTGGCAGTTTAGGCTGGGTGCCCCCTGCCACTGCTACAGTGATACACCTGTATGAGATACACCTCTGGTGTCCTGGGTGCCCACCCAATAGGGGTGGACACAGGAAACAGCATATTTCTACCCATAAATCCTGCACCCTATAAATCCATCTGCAAAGTCATTCTCTTCCTCTTTCTTCCCTCTCTGCCCCCGTGGGAGATGCTCTCTCTTATCGGGTAACGGTGGGGGAGTATCTCCGGCCTCTTAGGCCTGTCCAGGCCTAATGCCAGGAGGAGAATGGAGGGGGGTGCAGTCTCAGAGCTGGCCAGCCTGAGACTTGCCTAGCAGTGGG
>VXBD01011179.1:55714-68201 GCA_013399975.1 Indicator maculatus
TCATAGAGTCATAGAGTCATAGAATCATAGAGTCATAGAATCATAGAATCATAGAATCATAAAGTCATGGAGTCATAGAGTCATAGAGTGATGGAGTCATAGAGTCATAGAATTATAGACTCAAGGAGTCACAGAGTCATACATTCATCGAGTCATAGAGTCATGGATTCATAGAATCATGGAGTCATAGAATCATAAAGTCATAGAGTCATGGATTCTCAGAGTCATCGACTCATAGAGTCATGGAGTCATAGAGTCATAGAATGACTAAGGTTGGAAGGGACCTCAGAGATCATCTATTCCAACCTCCCTGTCATGGGCAGGGACACCTCTCTCAGGTAGACTTGGTTGCTCAAGGCCTCATCCAGCCTGGTCTTAAACAGTCCCAGGCAGGAAGCATCCACAACCTCCCTGGGATACCTGTTCCAGAGTCTCACCACCCTCACACTGAAGAACCTTTTCCTCAGCTCCAGTCTAACCCTGCTCTGTCTCAGCTTTGAACTATTACCTCTTGCCCTCTCTATAGGCACCCTCAGGAGAAGTCCCTCTGCAGCCTTCCCAGAGGATTTATTTAGGTACTGGATGATGGTTGTAAGGTCCCCCTGAGGTCCTCTCCCGGCCAAACACCCCCTGCTCCTGCAGCCTATTCCCATGGCAGAGGTGGCTCCAGCCCTTGGACCATGCTTGTGGCCCTCCTCTGGACTCATTTCAACATCTCTGTTTTATTCTTCTGCTGGGGACACCAGACAGAAGGAGATGATTTCCCTCTGCTGACAGACACCTCTCCCACAGCAGCAGAAACTATGGATTGTCTGGGGATGTGTGGCTGGAAAGCTGTGACTTGGAGGCACCTGGGAGGACTGGTTGACAACTGACTGACCAAGAGCCAGCAGTCTGCTCAGTTGGCCAAGAAAGCCAAAGGCATCGTGGCTGGGATCAGAAGCAGGGTGGGCAGCAGGGCCAGGAGGTGACCATCCCCCTGTGCTCAGCACTGCTGAGGCCACAGCTCCAGTGCTGTGCTCAGCACTGGGCCCTCACTGCAGGAAGGACACTGAGGGGCTGGAGACTGTCCAGAGAAGGGCAAGGAGGCTGGAGAAGGGCTTGGAGCCCCTGGGCTAGAGGAGGGGCTGAGGGAGCTGGGGGTGTTCAGGCTGCAGAAGAGGAGGCTGAGGCAGTCCTCAGTGCTCTCTGCAGCTCCCTGAAGGGAGGTTGGAGCCAGGAGGGGACAGCCTCTTCTGCTTGGTGGCAAGGGACAGGAGCAGAGGAAATGGTTCCAAGCTGCAGCAGGGCAGGTTCAGGCTGGATGCTAGGAAATATTTCTTCAGGGATGATCTTGGAGGGCTCTCCCAACCAGATGAATTCTGTGACTCTGTGTGATTCCCTCTGCTTCTACCCAGGTGTTCTCAAAGCTGACAGACTCACTGGTGGCAGGGTGGGGAGTAGGAGGAATCTGCAGATTTCCATACAGGAACCAAAACAAGAAGCAGAAATGTTGCAAAACAAAGGCATTTCTTTAGAGGAAGGAGAAGGAAGGAGAAAGAGAAAATAAGGACTTATGGAGCCCTGAGTGATCATTTATCTTTGCTCACCAGTATCCTTTGTGAACGCAATTGCTCTGCTGAGCTTGGCACATTGCCTGTAACGTTTGAGGACCTTGCTGCCTTAGCAAAGTGTCTCTCCTGAATTCATTCCATTCACAGGTTGTTGTCTGACAAAACAGAATGTCCTTTTTCATGTTCCTCATCTAAGGAAGCTCATGGGATAATAGAAGCAGAGCTGTTAGCCCTAAACTAAGCTTTTGTATCACAGTATCAGAACACCACAGCACATTAGAGGTTTGAAGGGACCTCCAGAGATCATCCAGTCCAACCCCCCTGCCAGAGCAGCAGCACCCAGGGGAGTCTGCACAGGAATGCATCCAGCTGGGGTTGGAAAGGCTCCACAGAAGGAGACTCCACAACCTCTCTGGGCAGCCTGCTCCAGGGCTCTGGCACCCTCACTCTAAAGAAGTTTCTCCTCCTGTTAAGCTGAAACCTTCTCTGTTCCAGTTTGTCTCCATTGTTCCTTGGCTTCTTGCTGTGCACCACCCAGCAGAGCTTGGCCCCCTCCACTTGACCCCCAGCCCTCAGCTCTTGAGAGACATTGATCAGATCCCTCTCAGCCTTCTCTTCTCCACACTAAACAGCCCCAGGGCTCTCAGGCTCTCTTCCCAGGGCAGATGCTCAAGTCCCCTAAGCATCCTCCTGCCTCTCCCTTAGACTCTCTCCAGCAGCTCTCTGTCTCTCTTGCCCTGGGGAGCCCCAAACTGGGCACAGGATTGCAGCTGTGGTCTCCCCAAGGCAGGGTAGAGGGAAATAATTTCCAGCCTCACTTTTGGAAATACCATAGGTGCGAGGCACTTTGATGGTGCCAGAAGGGATGTGCACCTAGTTTCTTAATTACAGGAGAATAAATCTGTTTGGGTTATTGCCTTTGCTTGATGTGCCAATGAAAGCTGAAAACTGCATGCACTGGTGCTAATGTCACCATATCAAGGCATGTCTAAGGGCATTATTATAGTTCAAGGCTCTCATCATGCTAAGGAGAAAAAAAATCCAAACCCCAGCCTTGTTTTCCTTTCTCCACTGCATTCAGGGCATAGTATTCAGTGACAATGCACTCGAGCCTGCATGCTTCACCTCCTGCTTCCCTGCTGATGCTGGCTCCCACAAGTAACTAATCTAATACTGTTCTCTCAAACATATCACAAGTACCATGTGAAGAAAGGCTCTGGCCTTTCCTGTATGGCAAAAAGGGGTTGACCATGCTTAGCCTCGGAGGAAACCCAATCTTTGCATGACCCCCCCTGAGGATGGGGCAGCTCCTCTTTCCCTGATGGCAAAGCTGCCTTCCCTCCCATCACCCCACCAGGCAGGGACTGGTTTTGCTTCTCCAGCTGTTCTCCAGGAGATGGCTTCTCCTCAGAGGGAATGGCCCTGAGAGAAGGTGGCTGGTTTATTGCTCAGAGTGCTGCAGACAGAGCCCTAATTCTCAGCTGCCATGAAGCCTTGTGATTGAAGTCAGGAGAGCCACCATTATTTACACCAGACAGGCTTGAGGCTGCCAAGATCTGAATTCCTGCCTATTATCCAAGCTACCTGGACACAGAGAGAAGAAAAACATTATTATTCTCAGTATACATCAAAACTATTTTTTCCCAATGCATTCTCTTCTCTCCTGCAGGAAGCTGTTCAGTATTTAAATGTCACTGAAGGCAGCAGAGGAGGCCTGGGCTCAGTTGCCTCCTCTCAGGGACAAACCACTTTCCCTGTCCTTGTACTGGATTCTTCCCATTCTTCTGGCACCATGAGGCACTGAAACTTCCTGATGAAAAGGCTGAAGAAAGCCTGCATACCTGGCAGTGACAGTAGTGTCCCTCAGGGGTCAGTTCTGGGACCTCTGCTGTTTAATATTTCTGTCAGTGCTATAGAGAGCAGGATCCAGGCAGCATCAGCAGTGTGCAGATGGCACCAAGCTGAGTGGTGCTGTGGACACCCCAGAGGGACAGGATGGCATCCAGAAGGACCTGGACAGGCTGCAGAGGTGGTGCCCAGGGGAACCTCATGAGGTTCAACAAGAGCAAGTGCAGGGTCCTGCACCTGGGCTGAACAATCCTCACTGTCAATACAGACTGGGGGAGGAGGGGAGAGAAAGCAGCCCTGAGGAAAAGGACTTGGGGGTGCTGGGGGATGAGAAGCTGGCCAGGAGCAGGCAGTGTGTGATGTGGTCACAAATGCACTGTTGCAATTCCACATCTGGGGCCAAATGCAATCAGTTTGTCTTTCCCTGTGTTCCAGACTGAATTTTAGCAATTATCTTGAGAAGGAAGGAGTGGAAGAGCAAGTGAAGGAGCTGGGGATGGTTAGTGTGAAGCAGAGGAGGCTGAGGGGAGACCTCCTGGCTCTCTGCAGCTCCCTGAAAGGAGGTTGTGCAGAGGTTGGTGCTGCTCTCTTCTCACAGTTCATTAGCCAGAGAAGAAGAGGGAACAGCCTCAAGCTGCAGCAGGGCAGGGTCAGACTGGACAGGAGGAAGATTTTTTTCCCATTGATAGTGGTCAGGGATTGGAATGTGCTGGGCAGGGATGTGGTGGAGTGCCCAAGCCTGGCTGTGTTTGAAGGTGGTTTGGTTGTGGTGCTTGGGGCTGTGGTTTAGGGGTGAGCCTTGCAGAGTAGGGTTGTAGGTTGGACTTGGTGATCCTGAGGGACTTTTCCAACCTGAATGGTTCTGTGAGTCTGTGAGTCTATGAAGAAACCTTTCCCATGCAGCTCCTTTGCAGGTTTACCATGTGAAAAATCATAAGATGCCAAATTCCCAGTGCCTGACCTGGGGTGAGAGTTCTGCCACTCTTCTGCACATTACATCCACTCAAGCCCCCTTGGGTAACCTTCCATCCTGTGGGCTGAGACTGGTGGTTTGAGGTTATTCTCTGAGGGGTTGTGCCTTCTAGTGGTTTGGGTGCAACTGCTGCAGGCAGCTGCTGACACCTCCCTGGGCAACCTCTTCCAGTGTTCCACCACCCTCATGCTGCACAACTTCTTCCTCACATCCAATCTCAATCTGCTCTGCTCTACTTTGAAGCCATTGTCCCTGCTCCAGTCCCTGCAGCCCTTTGCAAACAGTCTCTCTGCAGCCTTCTTGCAGCCCCCTTCAGGTCCTGCCAGGTTGCTCTTAGGTCTCCCTGGAACCTTCTCTTGTCTTGGATCCTGCTCTCTATAGCACTGACAGAAATATTGAAACAGATGAAACAGAGAGAGCTGGGAGTGTTCAGTCCTGCTGTGGAGCAGCCTTCCAGACCCTGAAAGGAGGCTATCAGAAGGCTGGAGATGTTGTGGATGTCCCTGCTGACTGCAGAGGGGTTGGAGTGGATGACCTTTGGAGGTCCCTTCTGGCCTGGCCCATTCTGTGATGCTGTGAAAGCATGTTCTTGCTTGTGTTCAACACAAGCTGGGTGTTGAAGCCTAAAACTTGGGGAGTGCAGGCAGACAGCTGAATTCCAGAAAGCAACAAGGTGTTGTTAATCTGAATTATTGATGATGCAAGATACAGCCAGGACTGAGCATTTCTGTGTCCCTCTCTCTGTATTTTAATACACACATATATATTTTATATGCTTAATTCTCAAGTGTTTTTCCAGCTTGGAGCTCACACCATAGCCAACCAGCTCTCAGGTGGGACTTGAAGGCCTTGCAAACATCCATCTCCTATATGGTTCCTGACAGGCCTCTCCACCTGGATAATGCAAGCAGGGGACCTGCAGTTGCAGCAAAGCTTCAAACTGTTCCTGTTTGTTGGTGTCAGTATGGCTGTGGCTGGCACCTGCCTGCTGGGCAGGGGAGCACACTTACACCAAAGGAAGCTGAGAGAAGGATATGAAGAAGGTTCCTGAGCTCATGACAAGTCCTGCTCTGGGGCAGCTGAGTGTTGGATGGTGAGGCTCACTCCAGCTCAAAGGCAGCAGCTGGGTGTTGGATGGTGAGGCTCAGTCCGGCTCAAAGGCAGCAGCTGGGTGTTGGATGGTGAGGCTCACTCCAGCTCAAAGGCAGCAGCTGAGTGTTGGATGGTGAGGCTCAGTCTGGCTCAAAGGCAGCAGCTGGGTGTTGGATGGTGAGGCTCACGCCAGCTCAGAGGCAGCAGCTGAGTGTTGGATGGTGAGGCTCAGTCTGGCTCAAAGGCAGCAGCTGGGTGTTGGATGGTGAGGCTCACTCCAGCTCAAAGGCAGCAGCTGGGTGTTGGATGGTGAGGCTCACTCCAGCTCAAAGGCAGCAGCTGGGTGTTGGATGGTGAGGCTCACTCCAGCTCAAAGGCAGCAGCTGGGGTCTGAGTGCTTTGGGTGCAGAGTGTCCCTGCACAGTGGTGTGCATGCTCCACTGCCTGCAGCTCCCTTGGCAGGCTGGGGGAAGAGGGTGGTGTGCAGTCAGAGGAACCTCCTGATCTCACCCCTCACAAAGGCAGCCTGCACAAGAGGGGCTGGAAACCCTGCCCAAGCTCTCCTGTGCCACAGGCTCCATCTTCACAAGCTGTGTGCCCAGACCACACAATCACAGAATGGTCTGGGTTGGAAGGGACCTCCAAAGCTCATCCAGTCCAAGCCCTCTGCACTCTGCAGGGACATCCCCAACTAGATCAGGTTGCCCACAGCCCTCTCCAGCCTCACCTTCAATATCTCCAG
Organism: Indicator maculatus; assembly: GCA_013399975.1. NCBI lineage: Eukaryota > Metazoa > Chordata > Aves > Piciformes > Indicatoridae > Indicator > Indicator maculatus. Next base: position 61,923 of record VXBD01011179.1, read on the forward strand.
GGATGGAGCCTCAACCACCTCCTTGGGCAACCTCTTCCAGTGTTCCACCACCCTCATGCTGCACAACTTCTTCCTAACATCCAATCTCAATCTGCTCTGCTCTACTTTGAAGCCATTGTCCCTGTTCCTGTCCCTGCAGCCCTTTCCAAACAGTCTCTCTGCAGCCTTCTTGCAGCCCCCTTCAGGTCCTGGCAGGTTGCTCTTAGGTCTCCCTGGAGCCTTCTAACCCCCAGCTCCCTCAGCCTGTCCTCTTAGCAGAGCTGCTCCTGGGATATGGATTGACATGAGGAGAAGACCAGCAGCATTTCAATGCCCATATCACTGCCCATGTATCAATAGATTCAGAAATCCTATATTTAATCAGCAGGAAAATTTACCTCCAGAGCAATGAGGAAACACATTGCCTTGACCTTTATGCAGTCAGCTATGCAAAGAATCTTTCTACCACATATGCATTGTCCAAATGTTCCTGCTCTCTGACTTTCCCTCTTGGATGACACTTCCCCCCCCACACCTCAAATTAATTAGCTTCCATTGGATGAATCAATGTCTCTCAACAAGAGGGGAAAAAACTCAAAGAGCTGAAATTGTATGCTGTGCAGAAAACACAGCACAAGTGCACTGAACAGCCTAAAGATAATCTCTCCAGAGAATGTGGTCATTTATAAACCCTGAAATGTAAATCTGGAAATTGCTTTACCAAGTTAATACAAGGAGAACCACTGAAAAGAGCCTACAAAGGTGATGCAGAATCCCAGAATAAAAAATCACAGAATGCCAGGGGCTGGAAGGGACCTCCAAAGCTCATCCAGTCCAACCCCCCTGCCAGAGCAGCAGCACCTAGAGCAGGTCACACAGGAACACAGCCAGCTGGGGTTGGAATATCTCCAGAGAGGGAGAACCCCCTTGGGGAGCCTCTTCCAGGGCTCTGTCACTCTCACAGGGAAAAAAAATTTCCTCCTGTTTCCATGGAACTTCCTCTGCCTCAGCTTCCACCCCTGCCCCTTGTGCTGGCATTGGGCATCACCCAGCAGAGCCTGGCTCCAGCCTCTGGGCACTCCCCCTGCACATCTTGAGCACCAGCAATGAGGTCACCTCTCAGGCTCCTCCTCTCCAAGCTACAGAGCCCTCAGCTCCCTCAGGCTCTCCTCAGCAGGAAGATCTTCCACTGCCTTCAGCAGCTTTGTGGCTCTGTGCTGGACTCTTTCAAGCAGTTCCCTGAGGTCCTTCTTGAACTGAGGAGCCCAGAACTGGACACAATCTTCCAGATGTGGCCTCAGCAGGGCAGAGGAGAGGGGGAGGAGAACCTCTTTGACCTACTGACCACAGCCCTTCTAATCCACCCCAGGCTGCCCTTGGTCTTCTTGGCCACCAGAGCACATTGCTGGCTCCTGCTCAACCTCCCAGCCGCCAGGACCCTCAGGTCCTTTTCCCCTTCCCTGCTCTCCAGCAGCTCAGTCCCCAACCTCTCCTGCTCCATGGGGTTGTTCATGCCCAGAACACATATCTGTTAAGTTTTCCTCTCTATTTTTCCCAGTTGTGAAAGGTTAGAGTCATGTCTTGTTTGTCAATAAATATTTTCTAGGCCTTTCCAGCTACACCTCACAGAGCAGTTACCCAAATGATCACAGCCAAATGAGACATCTCTGAAGTAGCCTTGGCTGTAGGCATAACTAATAGCTTATTACTACTGTGTGCAAGCTCTGGCTTCCAGTCATTTGAAAAACACCTAAAATACGTTCTCCATCCAGACGCAATAAAATATTTACCCCTCCCCAAGGGCAGGCTAAGATGGAATATGCTGAAACAGTTTGTGGAGTGTCTAACCAACCAGAGACTCATCTGTGCTTCTCCTTGAGAAGGCATGGAGCACACAGACCAACTGGATGCCAGGTGGGCAACACAAGGGCAGAGTGTTCCCTGAGCACCCAGCCTGGGGGCAGTGGACAGCTTTGGAGTTTGCCAGCCCATGGAACAGCTGTCCTCCAGGTTTGCCTTTTTCCCCAAAATGCACTTCTCTAGAGAGAGCTTTCCACTCAGAAGAGCACAAGGTGCTTCCCAGAGTAAAAGCATGAATGTCTTTCCTTTCACTGCTGCTCCAGCCCTTCACAGCCTCCAAGGAGGGACTTCATGATTTTACAAAACCCTGACCAGTCTCAAAAGAAAATTAGCACAGTATCACAGTACCACAGAACATGAGAGGTAGGAAGGGACCTCCAGAGATCATCCAGTCCAACCCCCCTGCCAGAGCAGCAGCACCCAGGGGAGTCTGCACAGGAATGCATCCAGCTGGGGTTGGAAAGGCTCCACAGAAGGAGACTCCACAACCTCTCTGGGCAGCCTGCTCCAGGGCTCTGGCACCCTCACTCTAAAGAAGTTTCTCCTCCTGTTGAGCTGAAACCTTCTCTGTTCCAATTTGTCTGCATTGTTCCTTGGCTTCTTGCTGTGCACCACCCAGCAGAGCTTGGCCCCCTCCACTTGACCCTCAGCTATTGATAGATATTGATCAGATCCCCTCTCAGCCTTCTCCTCTCCAGACCAAACAGCCCCAGGGCTCTCAGACTCAATCAATATTATCCAAACTCCCCCCAGTCTCTGCAGAAAACCAGAGGCATGAGCTACAGGAAAGCACAGCACAGCTCTCTGCCTTGCTCATGCCTTGTTGGAGCAGTCCTTGCACATTCCCATTAAAGTGCTTAAGAGCAGAGGAAGGGAATGTTGCTCCATTAGAGACTGCAGACTTCTTATAATACCTGAGTGATCTGCATGGCTGGGCTCTCTCTAACAGGCATTTCCACTACCATATGAAAGGAGACAGGATTCCTGATTGGCACTTAGGTGAGAGTCTGGCACCACCACTGCTGGTCTCCAGAACCAGCACACAGAATCATAGAATCACAGAATTGTTGGGGTTGGAAGGAACCTCAAGGATCACCCAGCTCCAACCCCCCTGCAGGTTGCACGTCCAGCCTGGCTGCAGAAACCTCCAGGCATGAGGCTTCCACCACCTCCCTGGGCAACCTCTGCCAGTCTCTCACCACCCTCATGGGGAACAACTTCTTCCTAACATCCAATCTCAATCTCCCCACTTCTAGTTTTGCTCCACTCCCCCCAGTCTTATCACTCCCTGACACCCTCAAAAGTCCTTCCCCAGCTTTCCTGTAGCCCCCTTCAGACACCTTCAGCACAGCCCAGTAAGCCTTGTGCAGCAGAAATCAGGAATGCAGGTCCCTTGGTGTGTGGTTTCTGACTGCAGAGGCTCATGGCACAGTGTCACTCCCTTTGCCCTGGCAGCAGAGAGCCCTGAGCCAGGCAGATCCCAGCCCCACGCTTTGGCAGCTGGGTGCTGCCACTGCCACTCTTTCAGACACAGCCTCTACGTTCAACATATTTTGCCTCTCAACTCCTTTTCAGATGTTTCCCCTTTGGAGACACTTCTGCTGTGCTCTTTGACCCTCACCAGGCAGTGCAGCGCAGCATTTCTGGCAGGTTGCTGCTGCAGGCTGGTCCACTGCCTAGAGCTCCTCTGACCTCCAAGGGACCAGGGTGACTGCTGACAGTTGTCTGTGCAATGAAGGCAAGGAAGCTGTGAAGGGCTTGGAGAATAAATCTGATGAAGAGCAACTGAAGGAGCTGGGGCTGCTTAGTTTGAAGAAGAGGAGGCTGAGGGGAGACACAAACACCCTCTCACTTCAGCCACACTTTGCATCAAACCCATCTGCTCCTCCACACAAGCCTCTGCTGGAGGGCACCTGAGAATGAGACACAAAAGGCTGCATTGAAAACATTTTGGTGTCCATTGTCACTGTGTGTCACTATTATGGGATTCCCTGGAATGGCCACAAATGCACTGTTGCAGTCCCACATCTGAGGCCCAATGCAATCAATTTGTCCAGACTGAATTTTAGCAATGATCCTGAGAAGGAAGGAGTGGAAGAGGAAGTGAAGGAGCTGAGGATGGTTAGTGTGAAGCAGAGGAGGCTGAGGGGAGACCTCTTGGCTCTCTGCAGCTCCCTGAAAGGAGGTTATGCAGAGGTTGGTGCTGCTCTCTTCTCACAGCTCATGAGCCAGAGAAGAAGAGGGAACAGCCTCAAGCTGCAGCAGGGCAGGGTCAGACTGGACAGGAGGAAGAATTTTTTCCCCTCAAGAGTGGTCAGGGATTGGAATGTGCTGGGCAGGGAGACGGTGGAGTCCCCAAGCCTGGCTGTGTTTGGAGGTGGTTTGGCTGTGGTGCTTGGGGCTGTGGTTTAGGGGTGAGCCTTGTAGAGTAGGGTTGTGGGTTGGACTTGGTGATCTTGAGGGACTTTTCCAACCTGGACTTCTGGGCAGGCCACCCGCCTGCACTGCACTGATGGAACTGCCAATCTCATCAGCACCAGGTCTGTCTCTGCTAGTTTCTGTCTCTGAGGGATTTCTTCCTTCCCTTCACCAGCACAGTGCCCCCTCCCCTCAGTAACTCTGTATATGCTTTAACTTATGCAAGCCTCAATCATCAACTTGGCTTTGGGGAGTCTTTTCCAAAGGGGAAACTGTTGCTGTTTCCTTCATAAAGAGGGCAGAGCATTCCCTTTACACACTTGTCTGAAGTGACAAGTTGTAGTGCTCCCAAGCTCCAGCAGCTCCCAGTTGTGAGGGCAGCACAGGCTCCATCCCCCCTCCAGCCTGCCCTTCTTTAGTGCAGTTCTTGCAGCCTCCCCAGGCTGACAGATCTGCTGCCACACAGTTACTGCTATCTTTTTATGATCTCATTTCACCTCCAGCACATCTTGGTGCTATTCTGCTGTAATCACAGGGGTTAGGAAATGGGTGCAAACTCTGGGCTTTTTTCCTGCTGGACTTGTTTATTGATGTTCTTTTTGAAAGCTGCTGCCAGTGTGGAAGTTTAACTGCCTCTAGGCTGTAAAGCATAGCTCTGATGGCAACACAGCTTGCAAAGGCTCACAGAGCCCCTCTATAAATGGGATAGATTTACTGATCTACCACACTGCCCATGTTAATAACCAAAGAGCCAATTAATAATTTGGTAAGAGTCCCAATAACAAACAACTCCCATGTCCAGTCATGCCAGAACCCTAACACATCTGCATCTTTTTGGTCTCTGCCCTTCTGGGTTGGAAGGGACCTCTGGAAGTCTCCTAGTCCAACCCCCTGCCAGAGCAGGACCAGAGAATCCAGCACAGGTCACACAGGAGCACATCCAGACAGGGCTGGAAAGTTTTTCAGGCCAGGCTGGATGTGGCTCTGGGCTGGAAGTTTCTCTGCCCATGGCAAGGGGCTTGGAACTGGATGATCCTTGAGGTCCCTTCCAACCCTGACAATTCTGTGATTCTATGAATATGTAGAAACCATCTCAGCTGCTCTCCTTCTGACCACAACCAGAGGGAACATTACATTGGGGTTGGCAGTGCCTCTACAAAAACACTCAGGAAGCCTCTCCCTTCCATAAGCTGCTATCCTTATAGCCAGTAAACTCATCACCAGAAATACTCTGTCTCTTTGTCTGAAAGGGTAGCTACCTTTCAACCTTACCTTCAACCACACCATGAGAACCAGTCTCTGAATCAAGCAGAAAAATGATCCTGATCTCTGCAGTACTGGAGACTAAAAGCATACCCTAGAGATCTGTTGAAATATATGGCTTCATAGAAATGTATCATTCCAGAGGGAAATATATACAGATATCTGTATTTTTACCTATATCTATCTATATCTATAGCATCTCTATCATCTATATTTATCTGTCTCTACCTCTCTCTCTATTTCTACCTCTCTCTCTCATCTCCCTCTCTCTATCATCTCTATCTCTATCTCTATCTCTATCTCTATCTCTATCTCTATCTCTATCTCTATCTCTATCTCTATCTCTATCTCTATCTCTATCTCTATATCTCTATCTCTATCTCTATCTCTATCTCTATCTCTATCTCTATCTCTATCTCTATCTCTATCTCTATCTCTATCTCTCATCTTTATCATCTCTATCTCTCTATCTCTCTATCTCTCTCTTTATCTCTCTCTCTCTCTATCTATATCTCTATCTCTATATCTCCATCTCTATCTCTCTCTATCCACATACAAAGAAAAAGTAGTATGTAAGAAAAGTGCTACCTCCACCAAAAGTGTCCCAAAGTTCCTCCTTTAATCCTTCCCCCAGTATTACAGAATCACCAAATCACAGAATCACCCAGGTTGGAAAAGACCTTTAAGATCATTCATCCAACCTCTCACCCAGCACCACCCAATCAACTCACCCATGGCACTGAGTGCCTCATCCAGGCT
>VXBD01011179.1:71026-87519 GCA_013399975.1 Indicator maculatus
ATAAAATAAAATAAAATAAAATAAAATAAAATAAAATAAAATAAAATAAAATAAAATAAAATAAAGCATCAAAGCCCTGGTTCTTCACAAAATGGTTTCAGTTTCTTCTGGACTGCAGGCTGGTTGCAGTCACTCTTGCATGCTGTGGGAATCAGCTGTCAAGGGTGTGCTTGAGGAACCTGTTTGCATATCACAGAATGTTAGATGCTGGCAGGACCTCCAGAGACCACCCAGACCAACCCCGCATGCCCAAAGCAGCATCACCCAGGGCTCAGGAGCACAGCCAGGCAGGTTCTGAAAGTCTCCAGAGAGGGAGACTGCACAATCTCCCTGGGCAGCTCTTGCCATAATGCTTCACGAGTGTCACAGCTTCCCAGCATGGTGGGGGCTGGAAGGGACCTCTGGAGCTCATCCAGTCCAACCCCCCCTGCTCCAGCAGGGCACCCACAGCAGCTTGCTCAGGAGCACAACGGCCAGGGGGGGGTTGGAATCTCTGCAGAGAAGGAGACTCCACAACCTCTTTGGGCATCCTGCTCCAGACCTTCTGAACCCTCACACCAAAATTTCTTCTCCTGTTCAGTTCCAGTTTGTGCCTCTTGCTCCTTGTCCTGTCCCTGGGCACCACTGAGCAGAGTGTGGCCTCTTCTCCTTGTCCCCCACCCTTCAGATATTTATAATCATTGATCAGATCTGCTCTCAAAGGCNGAAAATAAAATGCAACACAATAAACTAAGTAAAATGCGGTAAAATGAATTAAAACAAAACAACACAAAGCAAAGTTAAACTAAACTAAACTAAACACTAAACTAAGATAAAATAAAATAAAATAAAATAAAATAAAATAAAATAAAATAAAATAAAATAAAATAAAATAAAATAAAGCATCAAAGCCCTGGTTCTTCACAAAATGGTTTCAGTTTCTTCTGGACTGCAGGCTGGTTGCAGTCACTCTTGCATGCTGTGGGAATCAGCTGTCAAGGGTGTGCTTGAGGAACCTGTTTGCATATCACAGAATGTTAGATGCTGGCAGGACCTCCAGAGACCACCCAGACCAACCCCGCATGCCCAAAGCAGCATCACCCAGGGCTCAGGAGCACAGCCAGGCAGGTTCTGAAAGTCTCCAGAGGGGGAGACTGCACAATCTCCCTGGGCAGCTCTTGCCATAATGCTTCACGAGTGTCACAGCTTCCCAGCATGGTGGGGGCTGGAAGGGACCTCTGGAGCTCATCCAGTCCAACCCCCCCTGCTCCAGCAGGGCACCCACAGCAGCTTGCTCAGGAGCACAACGGCCAGGGGGGGGTTGGAATCTCTGCAGAGAAGGAGACTCCACAACCTCTTTGGGCATCCTGCTCCAGACCTTCTGAACCCTCACACCAAAATTTCTTCTCCTGTTCAGTTCCAGTTTGTGCCTCTTGCTCCTTGTCCTGTCCCTGGGCACCACTGAGCAGAGTGTGGCCTCTTCTCCTTGTCCCCCACCCTTCAGATATTTATAATCATTGATCAGATCTGCTCTCAAAGGCAATAGGTCCCTATCCCACCCTGAAGCATCCTGCTTGCATTCCCAGAGAGGAGCCAATCTGATGCTGCAAGCTTAAAGATATATTCCCAGACTAGCCAAGGAAAGAGGTGGGAGTCCCCTGGAGCTGAATAAGAGCCTATTTCACTAGGGCTCCATGTCTTCTGCTCGGATTTTGGAAGTCTACAAGAAAAGGGCTCTATCCTGAGCTTTTCTCATGGTGCACAAGTCCTGGATTAATATAAGGTGTAGTCCACCACAGCCTCTCTTGGCCAGTGGGGAACAGCCCCACAGCCTCCTTTATTCAGCTGTTCCCATCCATTATGCTTGCAGGAGTGCCATGCTTTGAGGCTTCTGATGCCTTGGGAAATATTGAAACTCAAAAAATTCAAAAGTTCTTGGGGAATGAAAACCAGCCTGCAGTATCCAGAGAGACATTTTGTATGACAGGCCAGGCTAAAGAGCAGGAAGGGATTTTGGTCTGGATTCCTATGAAACTTGAAGGCAGAGTTAAGAGAATCTGACTTCAAACCTTCCCTGAATCCCTGGGAAATCTGCATCTAAATCAAAGAACCATAGAAAATGCCCAGTTGGAAGAGCCCTCCAAGCTCATCCAGTCCAACCTTCCACCCAGCACTGCAGGGGCAGCACCAAACCATGTCCCTAAGCACAGCTCCAAGGCTGCCTGAACACCTCCAGGGATGCTGACTCCAGCACTGCCCTGGGCAGAACGTTCCAATGGCTGAGAGCCTTCTCAGCCAAGAAATATTTCCTAGCATCCAGCCTGAACCTGCCCTGGGGCAGCTTGGAACCATTTCCTCTGCTCCTGTCCCTTGCCCCCAAGGAGCAGAGGCTGTCCCCTCCTGGCTCCAACCTCCCTTCAGGGAGCTGCAGAGAGCACTGAGGTCTCCCTCAGCCTCCTCTTCTGCAGCCTGAACACCCCCAGCTCCCTCAGCCCCTCCTCTAGCCCAGGGGCTCCAGGCCCTTCTCCAGCCTCCTTGCCCTTCTCTGGACAGGCTCCAGCAGCTCAATGCCCCTCTTGCAGTGAAGTAAAAAGGTTGGAAAAAAAGCTTGTAACAGAAAGCCCCACACTGTGGATCTTACCAGGGTACAACTGTGGGGAACTCAAAATTGCATTTGAGACCTCTTCTCTACTTAGGAAACTAGAAGTGGGGAGATTGAGATTGGATGTTAGGAAGAAGTTGTTCCCCATGAGGGTGGTGAGACACTGGAAGAGGTTGCCCAGGGAGGTGGTGGAAGCCTCCTGCCTGGAGGTTTTTGCAGCCAGGCTGGATGTGGCTGTGAGCAACCTGCTGTAGTGTGAGGTGTCCCTGCCCATGGCAGGGGGGGTGGAACTGGCTGAGCCTTGAGGTCCATTCCAGCCCTGAATATTCCATGAATAGGTTGCATTTCTTCACTGTATTCTGCCTACACTGAAGCTTGGTGGAAGCTGGTCACAGAATGGTTACACTTAACTGAAGACTAAGCAAAAAGGCAAGTCAGAATATTGACTCCACAGTCAATTCCTGCATGAATACCAAATGTGTTTTCCCTCCTTAGCACTCTTGTTTTCACATGTGCTTTGCCAAGGGGCATTGTAATATTGGATATTCAGATGTATTGCAATCCCATAATGGTTTTGCAGTCACGCATAAAAGGATGGAACAGATAGTGTGGTTTCCTGAAGGGCAACCCTGCAAGCACTGAGGGGTTATTTTTGGATATTCCTAACACATGGAGCCTCAGCTACAAGGCGTTTGTGGAAGTCTCCTTTGTTTAGCAGCAGCTCCAGCAGAACATCTGCACCTGCAGCTCTCTGAAAGCAGCTCTCTTGCTTCTTGAAGCAAAAGCTACCAAGCTACCTTGAGGGCTTTCTCTCTGTAACAACTTTCCATCTGTGGAGAGAAGAGAGTGATATGATCTCACTGGAAATAAAGGAAAGAATGGCCTCAAGGGAAAGTGTTTTCCATCAGAATCTTCTGCTCCTCCTCCACAAGCTGCTGGGCTTTCATTGCAGCTGCCCCTTGCTGACATACAATTATCTGAGACTGGCAGAACTTGTGACACACAGTAGAGCTCTAGTGGCTTTCCTTGTCACTATCAGGTAGATGTACGTCAGGCCTTTAAATCAATTATTATTGCACCAGAACAAGCACTAAGCAGGGCTGGGTGGGGTTTGTTTACTTCATCTGAGACAGAGCCTGTTTGGTGCTGTGTGCTGCAAGTCTTAGCAACTGCCAGTGCTGGTGAACTGATGGTCTGTTCACAGGATCACACAGGATGAGAGGATGCTAGGGGTTGGAAGGAACCTCTGGAGATCTTCCAGGCCAACCTCCCTGCCACAGCAGGAGCAGAGAATCCAGCACAGGTCACACAGGAACACATCCAGACAGGGCTGCAAAGGCTCCAGACAAGGAGTCTCCACAACCTCCCTGGGCAGACTCTTCCAGTAGTCTGGGACCCTCAGAGTGTAGAAGTTCCTCCTCATGTCGAGGTGGAATGTCCAGTGCTGGTGTTTCCATTCATTGTCCTGTCACAGGGTGCAACTGAGCAGAGGCTGTCCCTGTCCACAGAAGTGGGGGGTGGATTGGAATATCTCCAGAGATCTTTTCAACCCCTAACATCTTGTGAGACTCCACAACCTCCCTGGGCAGACTCTTCCAGTAGTCTGGGACCCTCAGAGTGTAGAAGTTCCTCCTCATGTCGAGGTGGAATGTCCAGTGCTGGTGTTTCCATTCATTGTCCTGTCACAGGGTGCAACTGAGCAGAGCCTGTCCCTGTCCCTTCCTTCCTGACCCCCAGCCCTCAGCTCTTGATAGACATTGATCAGATCCCTCTCAGTCTTCTCCTCTCCACGCTAAACACCCCCAGGGTTCTCAGCCTATCCTCCCCAGGCACTGCTCCAGTCCCTTCAGCACTGGAGCAGTGCCCTCCCTTGGACTGTCTCCAGCAGATCCCTGTCCCTCCTGACCTGGGGAGCCCAGAACTGGATGCAATATTCCAGGTGAGGTCTCAGCAGGGCAGAGGAGAGGGGGAAGAGAACCTCCCTGGATCTGCTGGACACACTCCTCTGAATGCCCCCCAGGACCCCATTGGCCTTCCTGGCCATCAGGGCATGAGCTTCGGTTCAAACTGTCTGGTTATTACCAGTGACCTTCTTCTTCTCCCATTATGTTTTAACTGCACCTAGGAGATCCAGGAAGGAAAGGGTCTGAGCAATCTCCACACTTGTTTGGAGGATTTGTTCTATGAGTTCCTTATCTTGCTTTTGTCATCCTTTAGCACAGCCTGAGAGATTTAGCAGGCAAAGAAAAAGGCGTTATGCGCTTATTGCTCACTGTCTTACAAACCAGCCTTCAGTTCCTCAACTGCAGGGAGAGACTGGAAATCATATTACCCTTCACATATCTTTTCCTATTTCCACAGCACTCCTTTAATCCCTTCCCAGCCTGTGGGAAAGATTTTGGAGGCAGTCTGCTCTGACCTCTGCTGTCATCCTCCAGCCCACGGATATCAAGCAGGAGGCGTCACATGGGAGCAAAACCTCTCACAGGGGCATTCCCTTCCTGTATCCAGAGGGTGTCATTTTATTCCATTTTTTTTTTGTCTCATCCCAAAGCCCAAAAGACTGCAGGTGGGGTGTTTCCTGCACTCCCTTGTTGCAGGAATATCAAAGAGCAGATTTAGATTGGGTGTTAGGAACAAGTTGTGCAGCATGAAGGTAGTGGAACACTGGAAGAGGTTGTCCAGGGAGGTGGTTGAGGCTCCATGCCTGGAGATATTGAAGGTGAGGCTGGAGAGGGCTGTGGGCAACCTGATCTAGTTGGGGATGTCCCTGCAGAGGGGTTGGGCTGGCTGAGCTTTGGAGATCCCTTCCAACCCAGACCACTCTGTGATTCTGTGACCATGGAGGCTCTGGTCTTGACCACAAACCCAAGAAACATTGAGTTTCTTCTCAAAACCAGCTCCCCAAGACAAAAACCTATTGGAAACAGAGGCTTCGGCACTCCCACCAGCTCTGGTTGGTGAGGTGCTTCACCTGCCATGAAAGAAATACATGGCTTTGAGCTAGTCATCTGCTGAAATCATGAGGAAGGGAGGTAATCTCTCTTGCTAGTTAATCTAGACCTGGAGTCACAGAATCACAGAATTAATCAGGTTGGAAAAGATCTTTGAGATCATCCAGTCCAACCTCTCACCCAACACCATCCAATCAACTCACCCATGGCACTGAGTGCCTCATCCAGGCTGCTTTGAAACACTTCCAGGGATGGTGACTCCACCACCTCCCTGGGCAGCACATCCCAATGGCCAGTCTCTCTGTCTGGGAAAAATTTCTTCCTCACATCCAGCCCAAACCTCCCCTGGAGACTGTGTCCTCTCCTTTTGTCCCTGGTTGCCTAGAAGAAGAGACCAACCCCCACCTGGCTACAGCCTTCCTTCAGGTATTAGAGCAAGAAGGTCTCCCCTGAGCCTCCTCTTCTTCAGGCTAAACACCCCCAGCTCCAGAGCCAGACTGTGTGCAAGCCCTTCCTTGTTGAGTCTAGGAGGAAATGCCCCTGGGGCTGGAGCCATGCTGAATGCAAGGTCTGCTCCTTGCAAACCTCACAGAGGGGGTTTGCATTTCTGTGTGCTGGGAAGCTAATATCCATATGTTTGTGTGCTGCCAGCCCTGGGAGGGAGCAAATGTCCTCTAACTGCAATTTCAGCCTGGTCAAGGTAAGTGACCTTTTTCATTAAGTGCTTCCAAATCTCCAATTTAGCCAGGGATGTGAGAAATCTCTGCTAATTGCAGGCCTGCCAGGAGGATAAAAGTGCAAAGGGGAGATAAGGAGGGTTGTGAGCATGGTTTAAAGGCACAGCATCAACAGCAGCAGAGGGTTTGTCTTGCACTACCACACTTACATTAACACACTGTCCTGGGCTCTCTGGTTCAGGTGGAGTTGTGTATGAAGAGGACCAAAAATTTCAGAGGGCTTGAAATATTGGAGTCTGTCATTAATGACAGGCTCAGAGGATGTTAGGGGTTGGAAGGGACCTCTGGAGAGCTTCCAGGCCAACCCCCCTGCCAGAACAGGACCAGAAAATCCAGCACAGGTCACACAGGAACACATCCAGACAGGGCTGGAAAGGCTCCAGAGAAAGAGACAAAGGCAAGGAAAAGGGCCAGGGGATATAAGCTATAGCACAGGAGGTTCCACCTCAACATGAGGAGGATCTTCTTCACTGTGAGGCTTACAGAGCACTGGAACAGGCTGCCCAGGGAGCTTCTGGAGTCTCCTTCTCTGGAAACTTTCAAGGCCCATCTGGATGTGTTCCTGTGTGACCTGTGCTGGATACCATTGTCTTGCTCTGGCAGGGGTGAGGGGTGGATTGGAATATCTCCAGAGATCTTTTCCAACCCCTAACATCCTGTGAGACTCCACAACCTCTCTGGGCAGCCTCTTCCAATGCTCTGTCACCCTTACAATAAAGAAGTTCCTCCTCATGTTGAGGTGGAACCTCCTTTGCTGCAGTTTCCATCCATTGCCCCTTGGCCTATCCCAGGGCACAACTGAGCAGAGCCTGTCCCTGTCCCTTCCTTCCTGACCCCCAGCCCTCAGCTCTTGATAGACATTGATCAGATCCCCTCTCAGCCTTCTCCTTTCCACACTAAACACCCCCAGGGCTCTCAGCCTCTCCTCCCCAGGCACTGCTCCAGTCCCTTCAGCATCCTTGCAGCCCTCCCTTGGACTCTCTCCAGCAGATCCCTGTCCCTCCTGACCTGGGGAGCCCAGAGCTGGCTGCAGTATTCCAGCTTTCACTCACTATGCCCTTGATTCTGATAGCCAAGGGGAAGCTGCTAGGCTGTGCTGGGCAGCAAAGGAGTCACCCTCTCTACACCTGCCTCTGGTTTTGGTGCCAGCCCCTGCTGCAGGCTGGGCCCCTGCTCCCCTCCTGCTCTGTGCAGTAACATCCCCAAGGACTTGCACACAGTGCTTAAAACAAAATGGCTTATCACTGTAAAAGGTATCACTTGAGAAGGTGAGCCCAGCTCTTTCCCTTTTATATCCTTTTTAATAAAGCACATTTTGAAACTCACTGACCTTTTTCCTTTTTTTTTTCCCTTTTCCCTTTTTCGAGTTCCCTGCATTATGTAGGAAAAAAACCCAACCCATCAGTGTGAAGTGGCCTCTAATGCAGTTTATTACCACTAACAAGGGAATGGACCATAACTCTAAAGAGACAAAGCCTCAAGTGAGCTATGAAGGTCATCTCCTTATAGCCAGAAAGCAAATGTAGTGCTGACTGCTTCCCATGTCACTGACAACGTGGGCTGCTGTCACTTTTCTTGTAAGAAATAGAAAAAAATCAGTTTTGTGGGGGTTTCCCCCCCTCCTTTCAGATGTAGTTTCACACAATCAGTCCTACCCCACTTTGCAGGGCAGGAAGGTGAATATTTGTCTGGATTTTTCCAACATTATTTTTACTGCTCTGGATTTAAAGGTTGGTTTGTGCATGAAGCTTTAGGAGACACAAGCCCCTGATGGCATAGCCAGCCACTGCTCCTCCCTGCTGGAATCACAGACTCACAGAACCATTCAGGTTGGAAAAGTCCTTCAGGATCACCAAGTCCAACCCATAACCCTACTCTGCAAGGCTCACCCCTAAACCACAGCCCCAAGCACCACAGCCAAACCACCTTCAAACACAGCCAGGCTTGGGGACTCCACCACCTCCCTGCCCAGCACATTCCAATCCCTGACCACTCTGGAGGGGAAAAAATTCTTCCTCCTGTCCAGTCTGACCCTGCCCTGCTGCAGCTTGAGGCTGTTCCCTCTTCTTCTCTGGCTCATGAGCTGTGAGAAGAGAGCAGCACCAACCTCTGCACAACCTCCTTTCAGGGAGCTGCAGAGAGCCAGGAGGTCTCCCCTCAGCCTCCTCTGCTTCACACTAACCATCCCCAGCTCCTTCACTTGCTCTCCATCACATTTCTTCCCCAGGCCCTTCCCAGCTTCCTTGCCCTCCTCTGCACTCCCTCCAGCACCTCCACATCTCTCTTGGATTCAGCTGCCCCAAACTGGACACAACACTCCAGGTGTGGCCTCCCCAGAGCTGAGTCCCAGGGGACAATCCCCTGCCTGCTCCTGCTGGACACAGCATTTCTGATCCCAGCCAGGATGCCTTTGGCTTTCTTGGCCACCTGGGCACACTGCTGCCTCCTCTTATGGAGTTGGACTGGATGACTTTTGGAGATCTTTTTCAACCCAGACCATTCTCTCTTCCCAGGGCAGATGCTCAAGTCCCCCAAGTATCCTCCTGGTTCTCCCTTGGACTCTCTCCAGCAGGTCTCTGTCTCTCTTGAACTGGGGAGCCCCACACTGGACACAGGATTGCAGCTGTGGAGCTGGACTCCACAGCTGCTTGTCCATCAGCACCCCCAGCTTGGTCTACCCAAGGCCAGGTTCACATTCCAGTGGACATCAGTTGGTTTCACACTGCTGTGCTATTTCCCAGTGCTCCTGTGAGGAGCAAAGCTGCCAGCAGGGTGGGAATTTCAGTAAGGAAAATCCATGATACTGCTGGGCTGCCTGAGAGCCACTGCACTGCTTTCAGGCACAGCTGCCAGGGTGACACAGTGCAGGGAGAAGGCTGTGCTGGCTGCTCCCCTCCCCACACATGGCTGGATGTGCCTGCTGGCTGGCTGGGGGCCTCAGCAGTAGACTTCATCATGTTGGTGACTATGTCTGCAGCAGCTCAAGGATGTGAGAGGCAGTACCAGCTCCTAGAGCAGCAGCTTGCCACAGCCAGTCCCTGAGGATAGAGGCAGACCTGGGAGCCGAAGGAGAGCATTTACAGACTGCCACATCCAACCTCCCAGACAAGTGGCCTGAGTATTCCATCCCATCAGCCTGACCTGAAGTCCTGGTGGACACCAAGTTCTGCATGGGACAGCAATGTGGCCAAGAAGGCCAATGGGGTCCTGGGGGGCATTCAGAGGAGTGTGTCCAGCAGAGCCAGGGAGGTTCTCCTCCCCCTCTCCTCTGCCCTGCTGAGACCTCCCCTGGAATATTGCATCCAGGTCTGGGCTCCCCACTTCAGGAGGGACAGGGATCTGCTGGAGAGAGTCCAAGGGAGGGCTGCAAGGATGCTGAAGGGACTGAAGCAGTGCCTGGTGAGGATAGGCTGAGAGCCCTGGGGGTGTTTAGTGTGGAGAGGAGAAGACTGAGAGGGATCTGATCAATGTCTATCAATAGCTGAGGGCTGGGGGTCAGGAAGGAAGGGACAGGGACAGGCTCTGCTCAGTTGTGCCCTGGGATAGGCCAAGGGGCAATGGATGGAAACTGCAGCACAGGAGGTTCCACCTCAACATGAGGAAGAACTTCTTTTACTGTGAGGGTGACAGAGCACTGGAAGAGGCTGCCCAGAGAGGTTGTGGAGTCTCCTTGTCTGGAGCCTTTGCAGCCCTGTCTGGATGTGTTCCTGTGTGACCTATACCAGAGGGTCCTGCTGTGGCAGGGGGGTTGGCCTGGAAGATCTCCAGAGGTTCCTTCCAACCCCTCACATCTTCAGATCCTCTGATCTTTAGAAATCTGCATGAGGGTGTGAAAAGGAGTAGCAGCCACAGGCATCCTGATGAAGAAAATCCATGACTTCATTGCTCCACGCTCTAATGCTCCAGACCCAGCATTGCTCTCACCCCAGGAAGCCCTCATAAATGTTTCTGCCTTTGGTGTGGGTTCAAAGGAATGCAGCAAAGCCTGCCACTTCTGCAGAGCCCCCAGGTCCTCTGCCCTGGGCAGCAATGCATCTTTGGAATAGAGCAGGCAGGAAAGAAGCCAGAGGAGGAAAAGAGTTGGATGGCTGAGGGCTGCTGGCCAGGTCTGCTGCCAAGGCCAGCCCAGGGCCTGGTTTTGGGGAATGGTGTTGAGTGAGGCTCTTTCAATAACCATCTCCACAGCGTGTGCCTGAGGCTCAGCTGCAGCAGAGTCCTCTGCCATGAGCCTGATCCCTCCCTGCCCTACAGGACTGTTCCTCACAGCACAGAGCCCCCAGGTACCACTTCTCTTATTTCACGCAGGGTTGATCTCTCTTTTCTGCAGTCTGTGGCAGTGCTGAAGCTGCAAGAGCTGCACTTGGAAGCAGCAGGTAATTGCAAGTGAGAGGAGCTGTAGGAGGAGTCTCCTTCTCTGGAGCCTTTCCAGCCCCGTCTGGATGTGTTCCTGTGATGGATTCCATGGTCCTGCTCTGGCAGGGGGGTTGGACTAGAAGATCTCTGGAGGTCCCTTCCCACCCCTAACATCCTGTGACCCTGTGGTCCTGTGGGGCAGAAGATGAGGAGCCCAAGTTCAGCCTGCTCCTAGGTTAGAGTCATGGCAGTTGCTTCCCTACCACAGGGCAGGAGGAAGCTCTGCTGAGCAGACAATGCAGAATTTGCTGACTTTTCCCCTCTGCCAGGAAAGAGAAGCAGGTGAATCCATCCCAGATGGAGCCCTGCAGTGGCACCACAGTACTGACAAGCCCTGTGCAGCACTGGAAAAGGTGATGATGTCCCCAGGACTGTGCAGGACTGGACTGAACAGGGAAAGGCGATGAGGTCCCCATCCCAGGACCAGCTTAAGACAGAGTCAGGACAGATACTTGAACACTCTCCAGTTCTCAGTCAGGTTTTTTCCCTGGGGCATTTTTAGCAGTTTCTCCCTTCTCTTTGTATTGTTTGGCTTTTGCCAGCATGCTACAACAGCCCAATCCAGCTGGGCCACAAAGGGGGATGGAGCTTATGCCAGTTTAAGCCCAGCCCAGGGGGGCTGGGCTGAAGAAAAACTGACCCCAGGTGGGCAGAGAGACCTGGGCCCCTCTCAGGGGGAGGGGCCCCCAGCTCAAAGTTTATTCCACTCCCACTTTCTGTCCACAACCTTATTGAAGAGAGGACAACTCCTGCCCTTGCCCCTCCTGCTCCTGTGCTGTCCAGCACCCTGTCTGCTGCAGCCACCTGGCCAAGCCTGTTTCCATGCGGTCCCAGAGAACTAAGGGGACTGCATCCAAAGAGAATCCATCTTCCATCCAAAGAGAATCCATCTTCCATACAAAGAGAATCCATCTTCTCCCCAGAGAATCCATCTTCCACCCAGAGAACCCATCTTCTACCCAGGGAACCCATCTTCCACCCAGAGAATCCTTTGCCAGCTGTGTCCTGTTTCCTATATATTTTTATTTATCCCTTTTCCTTATACCTTTGTAACCTTCCTTTTACTTAAATACCTTTTATGTTTTTGTTAAACTTACCTTTTTACATCCAAATTGAGGCAAGGTTGTTCTTTCATTGCTGTACCTCTCTCTTCTTCCCCTGCCTGATTTTCTTTCCTACCAGGAAAGGGGAAAGGAGAGAGGGAAGGCAACCTAAATCTGTTCCATCGGGCTCTTGGACTTCTGGGGAAAGATGAAACCTGCAGAGCTGCCCTGTCACCCACAGGACACATGTGTCTGACAGTGCTCCAGGTGGATACAGCTCCCTTTTCCCAGCTGCATCACTGCCACAGGACTGTGCTTGGGTTTTAGCAGCTGTGAAAGGTGCCAGACTGGCAGACACCTTTGCAGAGCCTGAGGGAGGCCTGAGCTCCCACACACCTTTCATCTCACAGGAACAAACCTGTGAAGGGTGGCAGAGAGCTCAACTCCAAGTGAGAAAAGCTAATGGAGGGGGAGGTTCAGGCTCAGTGGCACACTGCCTGCAGCAGCTGCTTCCAGGGGCCCCAGAAAGGTGATCTGCCAGTTGCCAGGCTGCCCTCTTGGCCACTGGTCAGGGCCAAGTCCCTCTCTCAGCATCATGCCAACGGCATTGAAGGAAGGAGGAGGCAGGAAGGAGGAGGCAGGAAGGAGGAGGCAGGAAGGAGGAGGCAGGAAGGAGGAGGCAGGGAGAAGCTTTTGTTCAGAGTGTGGAAATTTTCAGTAAAATGAAAACAAATTGCTCTAAGTAAACCATTTGTCACAGTCTGATTACTCTGCTGCCACTCTGGGAACACCAATTTGTCATGCTAGATCAGGGTAACAGCAGGCAACCTCCAGGCAGCCACGTGCTGCCTGCTGGCTGGATTTTGCTTGCAAATGGTGAGGGCAGTGGGGATCTCCCATGGCTCCTTCCCATGCCACAGCCCTCCTGGAGGCACAGGGACATGCCTGGGGACCTGCATCTAGCATGGCGCTGGTGAAGGGACCCTACTTCACAGCCAGCACCTCCACCTCCTGGTGCTGCAACTCTACCTGAGACCTGTTGAACGTGGGACTTTCACCTATGTATTCAGTTATGTCCTGGGCTGCAGCAAGAGAAGTGTGGCCAGCAGGGCAGGGAGGGGATTCTCCCCCTCTGCTCCACTCTGCTCAGACCACACCTGGAGCTCTGGGTCCAGGTCTGGAGCCTCTGTTCCAGGAAGGATCTGGAGGTGCTGGAAGGTGTCCAGAGAAGGGCCATGAGGATGAGCAGAGGGCTGGAGCTGCTCTGCTCTGGAGACAGCCTGAGAGAGTTGGGGTTGTGCAGTCTGGAGAAGAGAAGGCTCCCAGGAGACCTTCTTGTGGCCTTCCAGTATCTGAAGGGAGCTACAGGAAAGCTGGGGAGGGACTTCTGAGGGTGTAAGGTAGGGATAGGATTGGGGGGAGTGGAGCAAAACTAGAAATAGGGAGATTCAGATTGGATATTAGGAAGAAGTTGTTCCCCATGAGGGTGGTGAGAGACTGGCAGAGGTTGCCCAGGGAGGTGGTGGAAGCCTCATGCCTGGAGGTTTTTGCAGCCAGGCTGGATGTGGCTGTGAGCAACCTGCTGTAGTGTGAGGTGTCCCTGCCCATGGCAGGGGGATTGGAACTGGATGATCCTTGAGGTCCCTTCCATCCCTGACTGATTCTATGATTCTATGATTCTACGATCTATGATTCTATCTCCAGAGGCCCCTTCCAGCCCCTCACATGCTGTGATCCTGTGAGTGCAGAGTGGGATCTGCTGAGAGTACAACCACTTGCTAAAGCAGCTTCTGCTCTCCCCCTCTCTTCACACAGTGCCTGTTGCCTACCAGGGCTATCCTACCCCAGTGTAATTGTCTAACAATTGTTCCACACTGAGAAAATAGTTCTGATTACAGGCATTAACACACTGAGGCATTAAAGCTTCCTCACTGTAATTACCCTTGAGCTTAGTCTCACAAATGAATTAATGCTCTATTCACTTGGATTAATAGAACCAGCAAAAGGGTGAGGAATTGCTGCCAAATCAGATAAAATCGAGCATGGCATCAGTTAATTAATTTCATGGCTTGGGGGGGAGTGGAGGGAAGGGAGAGAGGAGAAAGGGGGTCAGCACCATGCTGAAAAGAAAAGTATCTCCCCCTTAGTGATGTCTTTGGAGACAGAAATGCACAAAGAGGGAAGGATGGGCCTGAGGAAAGGGAAAAGATGCATGCAAGGTGTGGTGGGTTCAGGAATTAACCCCTCAACATAAATTTGGAGATTCATCCCAAAAATAAACCACCAGAGTAGCTCAGAAGGTTTTGGAAGCAAATGAAGCTCTATCTACAATCAAGCTAAAAATCCAGAAATACGGAATGCAATTAATATGTACCAAATATCAATAGATTTACATAGATTTGCAAGTTGGAAACCACACACAGAGCCCTCTGGACAAAGCTGGGGGGGCTGCTTGCAGCTTTCCCCTCTTCCTCCTCCCTCTCCTTCCCTTCACAGTACTACAGCACCACAGCACATTAGAGGTTGGAAGGGAGCTCCAGAGATCACCCAGTCCAACCCCCTGCCAGAGCAGCAGCACCCAGGGGAGTCTGCACAGGAATGCATCCAGCTAGGGTTGGAAAGGCTCCAGAGAAGGAGACTCCACAACCTCTCTGGGCAGCCTGCTCCAGGGCTCTGGCACCCTCACACCAAAGAAGTTTCTCCTCCTGTTGAGCTGAAACCTTCTCTGTTCCAATTTGTCTGCATTGTTCCTTGGCTTCTTGCTGTGCACCACCCAGCAGAGCTTGGCCCCCTCCACTTGACCCCCAGCCCTCAGCTCTTGAGAGACATTGATCAGCTCTAGCTGTGCTGAGATGTGTAGTGGGTTGAGATCAGCCCCCAACCATTTTGAGAGAATTATCCCCAAAATGCAATTGCCAGACCAGCTGAGTTTGGGATGCAAGCAACTGAAGCTCTATTTCCAAGCAGACTACAACCTAGAAATATGGAATTCAATGAATATGTACAAAATGTCCAATATATACATGGATTTAGGATCTCAGGTAGTGATATGACTGGGGAGAATGGAATAAAGCTGGAAGTGGGGAGATTCAGACTGGACATAAGGAAGAAGTTTTTCCCCATGAGAGTGGTGAGAGCCTGGAATGGGTTGTCCAGGGAGGTGGTTGAGGCCCCATCCCTGGAGGTGTTTGCAGCCAGGCTGGATGAGGCTCTGGCCAGCCTGATCTGGTGTGAGGTGTCCCTGCCCATGGCAGGAGGGTTGGAACTGGGTGATCCTTGTGGTCCCTTCCAACCCTGACTGATTCTATGATTCTATGATTCTATTTACAAGTTAGATACAACACAAGGACCCCCCTGGGTAAAACCTGGGGGCTCCTGACAGCTTCCCCTTCCCCCCAACCCCCCAGACAAGGGAAAAGAGAAAGAGGAGGAAAGCAGAGAGTGGATTGGTAGTTACTTAGCCACAACAAAGAGCACAGCCAAGGTCAGCCACAGCCAAGCAGAGCCAGCAGCAGGTATCAGCTAGGGCCAGGGGCCCAGAAAGAGACAGAGCTGGTGGACACAACTAACTTTCTGTCATTATCAGACCAAAGGCATTACTTGGAACTTATCATTATTTTCCCTTTTACATCCAATGGTAATTTATTTAAATTCTGCCACTTTCTACTCAATCTGTGGAAAACTCCCTAGGCATCAGCCTAAAAGTGCCACAAGGTGCAAGTTTTACCTGCTCTGCCTTGCTCCCTGGTAAGAGGAGCTGCTCACACCTGGGTTTCTTCCAGGCTGGTGAACACATGTGCACTTCCTAGAGCCTATTTTCTTTTAGAAGCAACCCAAGCACCAGACCCAAAGAGTGCAGGTGTTCAAATAATTGGTGCTGAGCTCTTTTGGGCAGGGGACCTGGGGCTTTGTTTCTGTACTTCAGTTCTCCAGGAGTAAGCAAGTAAGAATAGAATAATTTCCTCACCTCTGAGGGATGTTCTGTGTGAAAAGGTTTGTGGAACACAAAATGTGCTTGGGGCAGGTGCTCTCAGAAGCAGCTTGCAGGAGGTTCTTGGCAGCATGAGAATGTCATGATACCCTGCAAGGGCAAGACAGGGATTTGCTCTTATACTATGACATTTGCCAAACAATTAAGGTGCAGAGCAATGTGCTGTGATCCCTCTCAGTGCTAAACAGAGTAAAAACAAATCTTTGAAAGGCAAGGGGGGTGTGTGAGTGCAGGAGGTGCTGCTTTGCACCTTATCTAAAGCATCCTTGCTGACACTGAACATGATCACAGACTCAAAGGGTGTTAGGGGTTGGAAGGGACCTCTGGAGATCTTCCAGTCCAACCCCCCTGCCAGAGCAGGAGCAGAGAATCCAGCACAGCTCACACAGGAACACATCCAGACAGGGCTGCAAAGGTTCCAGAGAAGGAGACTCCACAACCTCTCTGGGCAGCCTCTTCCAGTGCTCTGTCACCCTCACAGTGAAGAAGTTCCTCCTCATGTTGAGGTGGAACCTCCTCTGCTGCAGTTTCCATCCATTGCCCCTTGGCCTATCCCAGGGCACAACTGAGCAGAGCCTGTCCCTGTCCCTTCCTTCCTGACCCCCAGCCCTCAGATGTTTACAAACATTTATTAAATCCCCTCTCAGTCTTCTCTTCTCCACACTAAACACCCCCAGGGCTCTCAGCCTCTCCTCACCAGGCACTGCTCCAATTCCTTCATCATCCTCACAGCCCTCCCTTGGACTCTCTCCAGCAGATCCCTGTCCCTCCTGA
>VXBD01011179.1:89013-100471 GCA_013399975.1 Indicator maculatus
CCCTGTGAGGGTGACAGAGGCCTGGAAGAGGCTGCCCAGCTGGGGTTGTGGAGTCTCCCTCTCTGGAGATATTCCAACCCCAGCTGGATGTGTTCCTGTGTGACCTGCTCTAGGTGCTGCTGCTCTGGCAGGGGGGTTGGACTGGATGAGCTTTAGAGGTCCCTTCCAGACCCTGGCATTCTGTGATTCTGTGATTTTGTATTTGTTTGACCAGTTCTTTCCAGTCAAAAGATGGCTAGGACCCTGTGAAGTTTGAGACTGACTTTCTCCCTTTTTTGCCCACCTGAAGGGCTCTCTGTTGACCTTGTGGTGGGGATGTGTCTTGCCAGGGTGCAAGTGCTGCCAGGCAAAGGAAAGCAGCTGTTGACCAAGGGACCCTTATGGGCACAGTGGGACCACAGAAGAACAGCAAGGGGTCAAAAATTCTTCCTGAGGAAGGTCATTTTCTCTTGTTCTCTGCTTTTCTGTCTGACTGAGCTGTCAGTGCCCTTGTCTGACCAGAAAACTCCTAGCTTTATGTCAGCTGCCCTCAATGTGTCTGGTTTAGGTTTTTTTTCCAGAAGCACTGTAGCAACTTGCAGCTAAATATATAAAGTTCAACTTTTAATAAAAAGACCTCTGCTAGAAAATATCTGGCACCAGTGCCACCACCCTGCCTAAGGCTCAGCAGTGGCCACACAGAGGCTGCAAAGCATGCCTCATGTCCTGCAGTGTCCTGGCCTGCTGTGGGGCCATGTGGGGACATGCAGGCACCCCACAGGCTGCATGGGGGGCACCCTGCAAAGGGGTTTCAGGAGGCTGCAGAGCATGTCTGATGGCACAGAATCACAGTCCCACAGCACATTAGGGGTTGGAAGGGGCCTCCAGAGATCATCCAGTCCAAGCCNATCATATCTGATGTCCAGCCTGCCCTGGACTGCTGTGAGGCCATGTGGGGCCATGCAGGCACCCCACAGGCTGCATGGATGCCACCTTGCAAAGGGGTTTCAGGGAAAGATACAGCCCTGACTCCTGCCTGCACAGGGTGGGCTGTGGTGGAACCCAGTGCTGCTGTCCTTGCAGAGGCTGTTGGCTGCCTGCAGCAGTAGATGGACAGGGACACAGCTGTGGGTGAGGACCAGGAGTGTGGCAGTGAGGAGCAGTTCATGCCTGCAGCAAGGGCCAAGGGAAGATGGGGACAGCCCAGTGCCTGCACCCCAGTGCTGCTGGTTCAGGGCAATTCAGCCTCACAGAGGGCTGACTCCTGCTTGCTTTATCCCTTGCTCCAGCTGGCATGTGGCATTTGCAGGCAGGTTTTGTTCAGCCTCTTCCCTCCAGATGTAGCAGCCCTCTAAAAGTGAGGATGAATTTGCTGCAGTCTCTGTGAGCTGCACAGTGTGTCCAGGCAGAGGGACAGCTGGGAACCACACAGAGTCATTCCTCTTCCTTCCTGAACAGCCACACTGACTTCCACTGTCACTGGGTGAGTCACAGAATCACAGAACTGTCAGGCTTGGAAGGGACCTCAAGGCTCAACCAGTTCCAGCCCCCCTGCCATGGGCAGGGACACCTCACACTACAGCAGCCACATCCACAGCCTGTTGCTCACAGCCACATCCAGCCTGGCTGCAAAAACCTCCAGGCATGAGGCTTCCACCACCTCCCTGGGCAACCTCTGCCAGTCTCTCACCACCCTCATGGGGAACAACTTCTTCCTGACATCCAATTTCAATCTCCCCACTTCCAGTTTTGTTCCATCCTCCCCAGTCCTATCACTCCCTGACACCCTCAAAAGTCCCTCCCCAGCTTTCTTGCAGCCCCCTTCAGACACTGGAAGGCCACAAGAAGGTCTCCTCAGAGCCTTCTCCTCTCCAGACTGCACAACCCCAACTCTCTCAGTCTGTCTCCAGAGCAGAGCAGCTCCAGCCCTCTGCTCATCCTCCTGGCCCTTCTCTGGACACCTTCCACCACCTCCAGATCCTTCCTGGNGCCCTTCTCTGGACACCTTCCAGCACCTCCAGATCCTTCCTGGAACAGAGGCTCCAGAACTGGACACCCTCAAAAGTCCCTCCCCAGCTTAATTCTAGCCTCCAGTTAAGATGCTCCCAGCACTTGTGCTTCCCAGTTGGGGAGAGAGTTTATTCCAAAAACCCTGGAGGTCCTCCAATGCACAAGGCACTGTAGCTTGCAGAAATCCTGCTCTGGGGTGATGTCCCTTGAGAAATGCATTTCCTGGTGTTTGAAGACAAGCCTCTATCTGTGCTGGATTGGCAGTGCCCTCAGCAGCCCCTGTGTTAGCCCCCAGCAGCATTCCAAGCCTCCTGCCACAGCGGGGGGAGGGGAGGCAGTGAGTTGCTGTGATGGTTTGAAACTGTCTGTTTAATTTTCTTGTGCAAAGTTCAAGCAGAGAAAGCTAAAGGATGTAAATAAGTCACCACTGGGTGTAAGAAAGCAAAATGATGATTGCTTTAAACCCTTCCAGTGGAGAGAGGGAAATGGTTAAGAATCACTACTCAAAACAGGGTTGGGGCAGTTGGAGTCTGGGTTTGCAACTTCTGTCTGGCTGCTTCTGTCTGTCTGGGCTTCTGTCTGGCTGCTTTTGTCTGGCTGCTTCTGCCTGGCTGGGCTCCTGTCTGTCAGGGCTTCTGTCTGGCTGCTTCTGTCTGTCTGGGCTTCTGTCTGGCTGCTTCTGTCTGGCTGGGCTTCTGTCTGGCTGGGCTTCTGTCTGGCTGCTTCTGTCTGTCTGGGCTCCTGTCTGTCAGGGCTTCTGTCTGGCTGATTCTGCCTGGCTGGGCTCCTGTCTGTTAGGGCTTCTGTCTGGCTGCTTCTGCCTGGCTGGGCTTCTGTCTGGCTGGGCTTCTGTCTGGCTGGGCTTCTGTCTGGCTGCTGCTGCTTCTCTTCTGGCTGAACATAACACTGACCTTGACCAGCTAAGTCTAACAGCCTCTCTGCTTCCTGACTCTCTGCCTTCTGCCAGGGGGTCTGAGGGGAGAAGCCCCCTGGGGAAAGTCCCTTTGGGGGAAGCAAAGGGAGCTTGGTTGTGTTTTTCTGTTGATTGTACATATTTGTGAATGCTGTGACTAGTGTCTGCTTGTACAGATTCATTGCACTGCATCAGAGATTGTGGATTTGCTTGTACATACAGCTTGCATTTGCTGCCAGACTGAGCTAGCCTGGGCAGTGCTGGTGTGGAGGGGGACCCCAGCTCTCACTGATACAGTTGGCAATGATGTGTTTTGCAGGGAGGATGAAGCTGGTGCCAGTGACAACCAGGACCAGAGCTGCCTGCTCAGGTGGCCTCACAAGGCTGTCTGCACCCAGAGGAAGGCAGGAGCAGATCTGAAGCTTCTGTTGTCATTAGTAACATCGATGAAGAACAAATGATTTCCTCTCTGGTCTCCAGCTGGGCTTGCAAAGGGGCTGTGGCAGTGACCTCCCTCATGGTTCACACTTGATTTTTAGCAGGACTGCTGTGAGCTTTGTTCAAGCCTTAGGACACAACAAAACCCTGCTGGGGTGCCTGGTGAGGTCTGAGACCTCTCTTAACAGCACAAGAGCAGGGAGGCTCTGCAGGCAGGAAGGACAAGAGGGGCTGGGCAATTGCAAACCAAATGCTGTCCCTGCCCCTCACAGAACCACAGAATGGTCCAGGCCAGAAGGGACCTCCAAAGCTCACCCAGTCCAACCCCTCCTGCAGTCAGGTGGGGATTTATCTGCTGGCTCTGGCACCAGCTTGCCAGGCAAGATGAGACAAGCTCTCTCCTCACATCTTTCACCTGCCCCACAGTTTTCACCCCAAATCCCCCTGGTCCTTGCTCTGCTGAGGAGGTCAAAGCCCCATTGGCTGTGTTACTCAGAAAGGTGCTGCAGCCTGGGCTCAGCCCACTGAACCATCCAAGGCCTCCAAGCTTCCCCAGCCAAGGGACAAGGAGCAGCAGGAGACACAGCACAGCTGCTGCTTGATGGATGTCACTTCTCAGGATTAGTCCAGAGCTGCTGTAGCTACCCTTTGAAATGATCATCCCTGAACAATAGCTTCTGAAATCTTCACCTCCTCCTCCTCCTCTCTCTGTCTTTATTGGAAGCTGTAGAACATTTCTGTTCTGACAGGAAACATGCTCCTTTGTTTCTCCACTACATTTGACTGAAATGAGGCTGCCTCCTTGCACAAGGGTACACACCTCTGAATTCTGAGCTGTTCTGAGCCCTGTGCAGTTGGGAGTCTTTTAACCCCTTCAGTCTCAGGAAACCACTTGATAAAATTCTTCCAGGCCATTAATCTGGATGGGGTCTTACCCTGATTACAAACTGTGTGCACACCAATGAAATACAAAATACAATCAGCTGAATCAATTAGAGAATGAATATCTCCATTCTCTCACCTGAACCTGGGGGTTGGATGCTTTCAGACCCTTTCCACCTGCCAGAACATAGTCTCTGTGCCTTTAGTCCTGCGTGGTGAGCTAACAGATGGAGGAAGAATAAAGAGCAGGTTCTGCATGGGAGAGCAATGTGCCCTGAGGGCCAAGAGAGCCAAGGGGATCCTGGGAGGCAGCAAGAAAAGTGTGGCCAGCAGGGCTAGGGAGGTCCTGCTCCCCCTCTGCTCTGCTCTGCCCTGCTGAGACCACAGCTGCAATCCTGTGTTCAGTTTGGGGCTCCCCAGGTCAAGAGAGACAGAGAGCTGCTGGAGAGAGGCCAAGGGAGAGGCAGGAGGATGCTTAGGGGACTTGAGCATCTGCCCTGGGAAGAGAGCCTGAGAGCCCTGGGGCTGTTTAGTGTGGAGAAGAGAAGGCTGAGAGGGATCTGATCAATGTCTCTCAAGAGCTGAGGGCTGGGGGTCAAGTGGAGGGGGCCAAGCTCTGCTCGGTGCTGNTCTGTGATTCCTATCCCAAACCCAGATATCAGACTTCTATGCCTCCCTCAGCAAAGGTTGCTGAACCCTTGTCCTGTTCAGTGAGGTTTGCTACAGTGCTGGAACTCAAGGCTCATGCCGCAGCCCCATCCCTGCACACAGCTCATGCACCAGCATCCCACTCTGTCTGCTAGTCACAGTCACAGCAGCACAGCATGTTAGGGGATGGAATGGACCTTAAGAAATCATCCAGTCCAACCCCCCCTGCCAGAGCAAGAGCACCTAGAGCAGGTCACACAGGAACACAGCCAGGAGAGTCTTGAATATCTCCAGAGAGGGAGACTCCACAACCCCCCTGGGCAGCATCTTCCAGGCCTCTGTCACCCTCACAAGGAAAAAATTCTTCCTCCTGTTTCCATGGAACTTCCTCTGCCTCAACTTCCACCACTGCCCCTTGTACTGGCATTGGGCATCCCCCAGCAGAGCCTGGCTCCAGCCTCTGGGCACTCCCCCTGCACATCTTGAGCACCAGCAATGAGGTCACCTCTCAGGCTCCTCCTCTCCAAGCTCCAGAGCCCTCAGCTCCCTCAGGCTCTCCTCAGCAGGAAGAAGTTCCCTTCCTGAATCATTTTTGTGGCTCTGTGCTGGACTCTTTCAAGCAGTTCCCTGAGGTCCTTCCTGACCTGAAGGGCCCAGAACTGGGCACAAAACTCCAGATGTGGCCTCAGCAGGGCAGAGGAGAGGGGCAGGAGGATGTCTGACTGATGCTCTTCCCACAGCTGTGCTGGCCAGGGAGGCAATGGGCAGGCCAAGGCCAGGATGCCCTGTGGGTACCTGAGGGATGAGGTTTTGCTGGGAATAAACTTCTGGCCCTCAGCATTTCCAAGAGGTGCAGCCGTGCTGTTGGTGTTACCAGCCTGGTTGAGAGGAAGGGGGTTAGAGGCCAGCTGTGAGCACCTGTGGTGGGGCAGCTCCTGTAGCCTCAGGGGCTTCCAGCCCTGTCCTGCAAAACAAGAGGCTGCCTCCATCGAGTCACACTGCAAATCCCCACTGCAAGCCACCTGCAAAATGCTCTGCACATGTCTCTGACTGCCTCAGGAAAGCAAAACTCCTTGCTCAGAAGTTTTGGATCCTTTGCATTTGGTTATGGCTTCACAGAAGCAAAGAAAACAACCTGCAGGAAGAGTGGAGTTACTGAGCCTGAATTATTTTTCCTTGTCACACAGCAGTGAGAGCCAGAGGACTCCAGCAGCACTGGTAAGGAAAAGCTGCTGGGCTGCAAGCAGCCAGAGACCTCCAGGCTGTGGGGAGAAGAGCAGTGGCACCTGAAAGGGTGCCTGAGGTGTCCTCCAGCCAAAAAGATTATAGAATGGTCTGGGATGGAAGGGACCTCCAAAGCTCATCCAGTCCAACCCCTCTGCACTCAGCAGGGGCATCCCCAACTAGATCAGGTTGCCCACAGCCCTCTCCAGCCTCACCTTCAATATCTCCAAGGATGGAGCCTCAACCACCTCCCTGGGCAACCTCTTCCAGTGTTCCACCACCCTCATGCTGCACAACTTCTTCCTCACATCCAATCTCAATCTGCTCTGCTCTACTTTGAAGCCATTGTCCCTGCAGCCCTTTCCAAACAGTCTCTCTGCAGCCTTCTTGGAGCCCCCTTCAGGTCCTGGCAGGTTGCTCTTAGGTCTCCCTGGAACCTTCTCTTCTCCAGGCTGAACACCCCCAGCTCCCTCAGCCTGGCCTCCTAGCAGAGCTGCTCCAACCCCCTGAGCATTTTCCTGTCCCTCCTCTGGACCCTCTCCATCAGGTCCAGGTCCTTCCTGTGCTGAGGGCTCCAGAGCTGTATCAGCACTGCAGCTGAGGTCTCAGCAGAGCAGAGCATAGCAGAGGGTCAGCTCTGTCACTCCCAGCCTCTCTGGTACCCATAGCTGGGTGCTCCCCAAAGCTGCCTGGATGAACCTGGCCATGCACTGTTTGCTGTGGCATAGACATTGACACCCCCTGGCCTTGCCATGGCTGCCAGGCTGGTGCCCTGGTCCCTGAGGGCAGTGTGCAATGGGGGGTGTGTAGGTGTGTGTGGGTGTAGGTGTGTCCAAGCCAGGGCTTGCTGGGGTTACCTCAGAGTTCTCCTGCTGCCCTTGAGGGCTCAGGGGTTGGCTCAGGCCATGGTCACTGTGTGGTGGACCAGCACTGGGCAGTTCCTGAGTGGTTCCTCTTACCTGTCAGGCATGGCTGTCCTCTCCCTGGTGGCTGGAAGTGCACTCAATCAAAGCAGCATTGTTTTGTTCTTCTCTGTAAACAGTGCCAGTGCAGAGCAAACATTTCACTGTCTGCTGCTTCCTGTTCCTGCACAATCTGGCAGTCCTGCACAGGGCAGATAAAACTGTGGGGAGAGGAAGTTCTTGCCTCATTTCTCTCTCTGGCAGGGCACACAGTCTGCCTGCTCCAGATATGCCAACCTCTAATGGCTAAGGCTGACCTCATGGCAGCTTCTCTGGGGTCCTGCTTGGAAGCCATCCCTACCTCAGCAAACACTCTGAGTTTAGCAAATCAGCAAATTCAAACAAGGAAATGTTCCCTGCTGCCCTGCTCTCTCCTCAGGTCACACAGGTCACAGCATGCACCATGACAGTGTTTGCCTGATGGCTTTGCTCCTGGGCTGGAGCCCTTCTGATAGATTTCTGTGATGCTGGAACAGAATGGGGAGATGCAGGGAGGGCAGGGGGTGGTCTGCCTTGACCTTAGCAAGGCTTTTGACACTGCCTCCCATAACATCCTGGTGAGCAAGCTCAGGAGGTGTGGGGTGGGAGAGCAGAGAGGGAGATGGATTAGGAACTGGTGACACAACAGAGTGCAAAGAGTGGTGATCAATGGTGCCAAGGCCAGCTGGGGAGCTGTGACCAGTGGATCAGTGCTGGGTCTGGTCCTATTCAACATCTGCATCAATGACATTGATGAGGGGACAGACAGACAGAGTCTGCTCAGCAGGTTTGCTGATGACACCAAACTGGGAGGCTTGGCTGAGACCCCTGAAGGCTGTGAGGCCATTCAGAGACTTGGACAGACTGAGAGTTGGGCAGAGAGGAACCTAATGAGGGTCAGCAAGGAGAAGTGCAGAGTCCTGCAGCTGGGAAGGAAGAAGAAACTGCAGCAGGACAGGTTGGGAGGGGATCTGCTGGAGAGCAGCCCCAAGGAGAAGGAGCTGGGAGTGCTGGTGGACAACAAGTTCTGCATGGGACAGCAATGTGCCCTGGGGGCCAAGAAGGCCAATGGGGTCCTGGGGGGCATTCAGAGGAGTGTGTCCAGCAGAGCCAGGGAGGTTCTCCTCCCCCTCTCCTCTGCCCTGCTGAGACCTCCCCTGGAATATTGCATCCAGGTCTGGGCTGCCCAGTTCAGGAGGGACAGGGATCTGCTGGAGAGAGTCCAAGGGAGGGCTGCAAGGATGCTGAAGGGACTGGAGCAGTGCCTGGTGAGGAGAGGCTGAGAGCCCTGGGGGTGTTTAGTGTGGAGAGGAGAAGACTGAGAGGGATCTGATCAATGTCTATCAAGAGCTGAGGGCTGGGGGTCAGGAAGGAAGGGACAGGGACAGGCTCTGCTCAGCTGTGCCCTGGGATAGGCCAAGGGACAATGGATGGAAACTGCAGCACAGGAGGTTCCACCTCAACATGAGGCTGGGGGCTTCTGCTGGGCTCCTCTGGGCTGCTCAGCAGGAAGTCACAGTAAGTATGAATTCATTGACTGTGGCTTGTTTTGCTCAGTTTGCAGGGTTCAGGGGTGCCACAACTGCTTTGAAGCAAAGCAATACTGTGGCATTCAGCACAGCTAGCAGCTGGGGCAACCTACTGTGTTAGAAGGTGAGGGAAGAAGGAAACCACACATCTGTGGAAAGCTGCTTGGGTACCTAGCAAAAGAGGAGTGAAGGGCAGGTTGTTCCCATCCCCAGCTGCTGCTTTGTTCTGCTCAGAGAGAAGGCTGTGCAGGGCTGCTCAGTGCTGACTGATGCTGTGTTGGAGTGGTGAGTGCCTGTGGCCACCCAGCAGGGCTTTGGGGCAGCTGTGTCCATGAGTGCTGTTCAAGTTGCCTTCCCTGATTCCTCCAGCTGTGGTGCAGCTGCCAAGGAAAGCAGGGCCAGCACCCCAGCCCCAGCTGGACCACAAAAGGCAAAGGGAGAGAGACAGAGACTCACAGAATGACTGAGGATGGACAGAGCTCTGAGCTCATCCAGCCCAGCCTAGGACCCAGCCCCACCACCTCCACCAGACCATGGCACTGAGTGCCACATCCAACCTTGCCTTAAACACCTCCAGGGATGGTGACTCCACCACCTCCCTGGGCAGTCCATCCCAGGGTCTGATTGCCCTTTCCATCAGGAAGTGCTTCCTAACATCCAACCTAACCCTCCCCTGGCACAGCTTCAGGCCATGCCCTCTCCTCTTGTCACAAGCTGCCTGGGAGCAGAGCCTGACCCCCACCTGCCTACAGCTTCCCTTCAGGTGGTTGTAGAGAGTGATAAGGTCCCCCCTGAGCCTCCTCTTCTGCAGGCTGAACACCCCCAGCTCCCTCAGCCTCTCCTCAGCAGCCTTGCCCTCCAGTCCCTTCCCCAGGCTGGTTGCTCTCCTCTGGCCCTGCTCCAGCACCTCAGGATCTGTCTTGGAACAAGGCAAGGCACAGGTGCCAAAGCAGCAGGTCACAAAAGAGATCAATTTGCTTTTCATGCAGTTTCTTCACCCCTTCTGCCCTCCCCTGCTTCCATCCCCTGCCCAGACCTCTTCCCTGCCTTGCCAAGAGCAGGCTTTGGTACAAAGGTCAGAAAAATCAGGACCATTTCTGCTGTGTGGGAACAAAAGGTTTCCTCTGCTGCAGTTCCTCTGTTCAGTTCTGCTGAAGGCCCTCCCGTGGGGGAACAGAGGAGGTCCCCTGTGTGACAGGGACAAAAGCAGATGACTGTGGGGGTGGCTGGAAGGAACCCTTGGCTACTTCCCTTGTTGCCACAGCCTTGCTGACTTGCTGGTGCTTTGCAGGGGGCAGCTCAGGCAGGTTTCCTCTGCATGGGAATAGTAAAGGCTTTTCTTGGTGGGGAAAACAGTAGGGTAGGGCTGGAGGCTTCCTCACACAGCCTGAAGAGACACAGTTTAGGCTGTTTGTGCTTAGATGTTCACTTTCTGCCTCTTACATGCTGTGGCCCTGATTCAGCATGGTGGAGAAGGTGGTGTGAAGGGCTGGGGGGGTCCAAGGCTGTGTCAAGCTCTTGTTTCACTGCTGGCCCATGACAGGAAAGTCGAATGTGGCAAAGAGAGGACAGCAGCTGGGCTCTGCTAAGAGCAGCCTGCTACACAGCTTGCCTGGGTGCTGCTGGTCCACTGGGGGCCTGTAATTTTATTTTTGTATTTAATTGCAGATATTTGGAAAACAAAGTGGGCTTGTCTTGAAGGTCATGATTAACATTCACTTGGCTCTTACCTCTTGGACTTCTGCAGCCCCCTTCCTGCATCTCAGCCTGCTGTCCCAGTGCCTGTGAAGCCACTCTGTTGGCCTCTACCACCAGGCTGCAGGGAGCACAACAACAGAAATACAGAGAACACAGAAAACTCCCATATGGAAGAGCCCTCCAAGCTCATCCAGTCCAACCTTCCACCCAGCACTGCAGGGGCAACACCAAACCATGTCCCTAAGCACAGCTCCAAGGCTGCTTGAACACCTCCAGGGATGCTGACTCCAGCACTGCCCTGGGCAGAACATTCCAATGGCTGAGAGCCTTCTCTGCCAAGAAATATTTCCTAGCATCCAGCCTGAACCTGCCCTGCTGCAGCTTGCAACCATTTCCTCTCCTCCTGTCCCTTGCCCCCAAGGAGCAGAGGCTGTCCCCTCCTGGCTCCAACCTCCCTTCAGGGAGCTGCAGAGAGCACTGAGGTCTCCCTCAGCCTCCTCTTCTGCAGCCTGAACACCCCCAGCTCCCTCAGCCCCTCCTCTAGCCCAGGGGCTCCAGGCCCTTCTCCAGCCTCCTTGCCCTTCTCTGGACAGGCTCCAGCCCCTCAGTGTCCTTCCTGCAGTGAGGGCCCAGAGCTGAGCACAGCACTGGAGCTGTGGCCTCAGCAGTGCTGAGCACAGGGGGATGGTCACCTCCTGGCCCTGCTGCCCACCCTGCTTCTGATCCCAGCCAGGATGCCTTTGGCTTTCTTGCCCAGCTGTTTGTGCAGGTTGTGTTTTGTCTGGCCAGGAAAGGAGCCTTTTGTTGTGCTGTAGGAAACACTCAGCTACTGCACTTCAGCAGTGGCCACAGCCCCAGCAGTGCAGCTGAGCTGGTTTGTGCTTGCTGATGGTTTTCACCTGCTGCACAAGCAGGCTTTGTTTTACAGGGGCTGTTCACTGGATGTCTTTGGTAGCTGTACAACCACAGTATGCTTTGCTAACTGAGGGCAGGCTTTACTGTCAGTTGTTTGACTCTCTGGGCTGATCCAGTACTACTGAAAGTGCTCAGCCAGCCTCCTGCCTGGAGACTGGGGCCACCGCTGGGCCCTGGGCAGACCATTCCAATGGCTGAGGTCCCTCTCTGGCAAGAAATATTTCCTAGCATCCAGCTAGGGCCAGCTGGTAAAGGTTGGTTGTGTTTGCCTTTACACACAC
>VXBD01011179.1:100873-122525 GCA_013399975.1 Indicator maculatus
CCCAGCCCAACCAAGGTGCCCGGTGTAAGACTTTCCCTGAACAGGGTACAAGGAGGTCACTCACTGTGCCAGGACAGGCTGGAAACGCTCAGGCCCCAGCAAGAGATTCCACAGGTGCAGAGAGTTTGTTTCATATTTTATTGAATCTCATTTATATTAAATTAAAAATATATTTCTGACAGATTCATGTAACAAAAAGGCAGAACAGTTCTCAAATTGTTC
The DNA here is from genome assembly GCA_013399975.1 of Indicator maculatus. Lineage (NCBI taxonomy): Eukaryota > Metazoa > Chordata > Aves > Piciformes > Indicatoridae > Indicator > Indicator maculatus. The sequence goes on from VXBD01011179.1 coordinate 101,096, forward strand.
AGCAGGGATGAGCGTGGGGGTTGATGCAAGGTGGGTCGCAGCCTACGTTTGCCTTAACGAACAGATAAAGCTCTACCCCCAAGGACCATGAGGAGAAACTCAGGACTGCACTCAGGGGAAAATAGAACCACATAAAGGGGGGGATCCACAGGTTTCTCCCCAGCCTCCAAACAAGACAAAAGGGGAGGGAAGGAAGAGGGGGAAAAAAAAAGAAAAAAAAGAGGCCCAAAAAACCCAAAAGGAACAAAAAACAGGCACAAACAAAAAGGAAGAGAAAACAGGCACAAAAAAGGGAACAAAAAACAGGCACAAAAAAAGGAAGGAAAAAAAGGCACAAACAAAGGGAACAAAAAACAGGCACAAAAAAAGGAAGAAAAAACAGGCACAAACAAAGGGAACAAAAAACAGGCACAAAAAAAGGAAGAAAAAACAGGCACAAAACCAAAAAAAGGAACAAAAAACAGGCATAAACAAAAAAGAACAAAAACAGGCACAAACAAAAAGGAAAAACAGGCACACACACAAAAAAGGAACAAAACCAGGCAGAAAAACAGGAACAAAAACCAGGCATAAAACCATTAAAAAGAACAAAAACCAGGCACCAAAAAAAGGAAGAAAAAACAGGCACAAAAAAAGAAAGGAAGAATAAACAAGCACAAAAAAAAAAAAAGAAGAAAAACCAGGCACAAAAAAGGAAGAAAAAACAAGCACAAAAAAGGAAAAAAACCAGGCACAAAAAAGAAAAGGAAGAATAAACAGGCACAAAAAAAAGGAAGAAAAAAAAAGGAAGAAAAAACAGGCACAAAAAAAGGAACAAAAAACAAGCACAAAAAAGGAAAACAACGAGGCACAATAAAAGAAAGGAAGAATAAAGAGGCACAAAAAAAGGAAAAAAAAAGGAACAAAAAAAAGGAAGAAAAAACAGGCACCAAAAAGGAACAAAAAACAGGGACAAAATAACAGAACAAAAACCAGGCACAAAACCAAAAAAAGGAAGAAAAAACAGGCACAAAAAAGGGAACAAAAAACAAGCACAAAAAAGGAAGAAAAAACAGAAACAAAAAGAAAAAAGGAACAAAAAAGGCACAAATAAAGTAACAACCACAAAAAAAGGAACAAAAAAAAGGGAAGAAAAGGAGAACCCATGTAAAGAAGGGAAATGATGCTAAAGTATGTAGCTAATATTAACCCAGGTCAGTGTGTTAGCAGAGCAGAATCCTCTAAGAGAGCTAAGCAGGAGAAAGGAAAGGTTAAAGTAACGTTACGCCACACACGCTTGGCATACCCCTACTGTGGAAGCAAGTGCAGAAAGGCTGAACACACCACAACAGTGCTGAAACACAGAATCACACAGAATGCCAAAAATGGGACTTCTAAACCAAAACCAGAGGGCGGGAAGGGGGCAAGAGAGGGGAAGGGGAGGAGCAGCTTAAATCACGAGCAAAATTACCTATATACAAATCAACCCTAAAGGACAATTATGTTCCAAAGAATGGCACCCACGAGGGAAATAAAAGCAACATTACCCTTATTTACAAATGCAACTAGCTGTGTCTTGTAACAAGCTATAAAAATACTATTCACATTTTCAAAGTAACATACAGTAGGTTTAGTAGGGGGTTTTTTATTTTTGTTTCAGAAAGGCAGCTAACTCTGAATGCATCACTGCGAGGAAGGAGCGGCTCCCCCCAACACGCTGCTGCTGCTGCTTCCCTTCTTCTGGAGGTACTTGGTAAGGCAGAAGTGTTGTTGTTTTGTCTCTCTGCACCTTGAGAAGGTGGACAGCTGGCTCAAGGCCAGCCCCTTCTGCCCCATCTCTGCCCAGCTTGCTTCCTCTGGACCGGGCTGGCTGCAGTGAGCGTGGCCCACAGAGGCAGCTGCCCCCGCTCTGGGAGGGGGGTGTCTCACAGGTGTTGTCCCTGCATTGCCTTCCAGATGGGGCTTGGCCTTTGATTCTCGAGGGGGCAGTAATGTCATCCCCCCAGGCCTGGGAACCTGAGCCTCATCAGAAAAGAGAAAATCTACAGTTCAAGACTGCCTGGTCAGGAAATGCATTCTGGGTCTCCCTGGTGTTTAGAACGAGACTGATTTTCCTCCTCACTTTTCTCACCCCATGCTAGGGCTGCTGCCTCCCCAAGAAATTCCAGCTTAGGGCTGCTGTCCCTCCAGAGACTCCAGCTCACCATGTCGGGGAAATGGCAAGAGCTGGGCAAAACCAAAGGGGTGGAAGCCATGGTGAGTGATGCATCGAATGCGTGCGGATGCCTGATGTCAAAACGCTGTATAAAACCTGCAGGCTCTTCCCTTGACCTGCAGTGCTCTCTGTACACAGTCCACCCCAAAAGACGAGTCCCTAGCAGCTCCCTGCAGCCCTCATCTCCATGGGAGCAGTGGTTTAGTGCATTCAAAGTTAGCTACCCCCTACACAGCTGCTCAGTTAATAATCGACCCATTTAACAGCAGTACCACTTTATGCTACATATGTCAGAGTACCTCACCTCGAAAGAAGGGCTACCTATCTACACTGACTTAGAAAATACCAGTCACAGTCTCTCGCTGTGGTCATCCCAAAAGGCTTTAGTCTTCGGAGTGCTATGGACAATGCAGTGCTCCCTGCCTAAGAGGGCCCAGGGGCCGGGCAGGGCGCGGGGACGGTGGCATTGCTGGGAGCAAACGGATGCCGGTGGGTGCTGGGGGCAGCGGCGGCCGGCGGCTCGGTGTCCGCCTGTGCCCTGGGCACACCTGGGCTGCCAGCAACAGGCTGCTGCCTGGGGTGCACCTCTGCCACAGTGGCTTCATCCATGACACGTCTGAAGCACAATTTCATGGCTTTTTTAAATTTTATTTTACTTTTTACTGGGGAGGGGAGAAGACCTGGGGCATGATTCTTCACCCTGCACACCACCTCACACACCGCCCCTTGAGCCCCCTCTTTGCCAAGCCCCACCAAGCTCACTTTCAAAATTACAAAAGGTAAGAAAAGCAGTTCTGACTCCCCTTATCTCCTAACAGACCATGTCCTGAAGTTCACACTTCTCACCTTTTCCCAGCTCCCTGGGCAAGGGGCCCTGCTGGAGAGGGCTTTGGCTGGAAACACCTCCCAGCCTGGCTCTGGTTAGGAGGTGCAATTGGCTGAAATTCAAGCTAGTCCCACCACCATCAGGTGGACCTGAACCCACCAGCTTCCACCACAAGCTGCTCAGCATGGCCCAAACCTACAGGCAGACCCCAGCCATCACTGCCATACCCTAATGGCAGCCAGCAGTTTCCCCAGGAGCAAGGAGCTCCCCAGCCTAGCACTGGACCACTCCCCAACAGAGGTATGGGAATATGACCTTCTGATAAAGCAAAGGGGAGAAAAGAGATTTTTCACAGAATCACAGAATGTTAGGGGCTGGAAGGGACCTCAAGAGCTTATCCAGTCCAACTCCCCTGCCAGAGCAGGAGCACCTACAGCAGGTCACACAAGAACTCATCCAGGAGGGTCTTGACTATCTCCAGGGAGGGAGACACCACAACCCCCCGGGGGAGCCTCTTCCAGGCCTCTGTCACTCTCACAGGGAAAAAATTCTTCCTCCTGTTTCCATGGAACTTTCCTCTGCCTCAACTTCCACCACTGCACCTTGTGCTGGCATTGGGCATCACCCAGCAGAGCCTGGCTCCAGCCTCTGGGCACCCCCCCTGCACATCTTTAGCACCAGCAATGAGGTCACCTCTCAGGCTCCTCCTCTCCAAGCTCCAGAGCCCTCAGCTCCCTCAGGCTCTCCTCAGCAGGAAGGTCTTCCACTGCCTTCAGCACCCTTGTGGCTCTCTGTAGTAACTTCCTGCCCTCTTGAACTGAGGGCCCAGAACTGGACACAATATTCCAGATGTGGCCTCAGCAGGGCAGAGTAGAGAGGGAGGAGAACCTCTCTTGACCTACTGACCACAGCCCTTCTAACCCACCCCAGGCTGCCCTTGGCCTTCTTGGCCACCAGAGCACATTGCTGGCTCATGGGCAACCTCCCATCCACCAGGACCCCCAGGTCCTTTTCCCCTTCCCTGCTCTTAATTTTTGGACATTTTAGAGTGGTGTTTCTAAGCACTGAGCTTTATTTCTGCTACTTATGCCCAATTTGAAGGCCCCAACTGCTGCAGTGACCTTTTCCTAGCTGTGCAATGCTCAGCAAGAGCCAGAAAAGAGAGGGAATCCTGCAAACACAGCCATGCTGCCCAGAAGCTGCCCTGTGGGACAACTGCAGCTCCTGGCACCTGGTGAAGTGTCAATACTGCAGCCAACCACCCCCACCCCACCCCACTCTGCAGTGCCTTGACTTTCTAAAACAGAATTTGAACCCAAGATTTTCTGTAACAATAGTTTTGTCAGCAGCAGAGGCCCGAGATCCATCAGAACAAGCAGACTGCAAGTGACAGAGCTACAAGTGAAGGGGCATGCTGCCTGCCTGTAGCACCTACAGTTCCTGTCCACTCTGAGCTTCTCTTGAAGAGACATAGGAGAGCATAGGTCATGCTGAAGCTTGTGTTCCACCTGCCACCCTCAAGCTAAGAAGCCTTCAAACAAGGTAAACACTTTCCCAAGCTCAGTAACTCCAAGAGGTGACAGAGGAAGCAGGGAGGAAGCCCTGAACCAGCAGTGGTGCCAAAGGAGGGGAAAACCCATCCCCAGCACGCAGTGATGTCCCAGCTGCTGGGTCCTGGGTCACTGATGATGCTCATGTCCCCTCCCCCTCAAGGTGTCTGCATACAAGGAGTGAGGGTGCTGCAGTGGCTGGTGCCCCTTCCATGAGGAGATGCTTTCACAGAGTGGAGAGGGCCCCCTGGGGCCAGCATGGCTGATGGGATGCCTTCAGCAGTGCTGGGGAATGATGTGATCAGCCACCTCCCTCTGGCTTGTGCCAAAGCCTCCTCATCCCCTGGGTGCTACAAAGCAGCCCAGGTAATCTCTGCCTTCCTTTAGCTGCCATGGGGCAGGGACACCTACACAGACACCCCAGCAGAATTTCCCATGCAGGCCCAGCCTATCTTTCCCCAGAAGCTCAAGCTGCATTTCTAGGCTGACTCAAGTGACAGGCTTTGACCCACACTGCCCAAGCTCTGTCTATGACTAAGGAAAGGCTAAATCCACAGAAGGGAGCTCCTGTTAAGCCCCATCCCTGGAAGTTTTTGCAGCCAGGCTGGATGTGGCTCTGGGCAGCCTGCTGTAGTGTGAGGTGTCCCTGCCCATGGCAGGGGGGTTGGAACTGGATGAGCCTTGAGGTCCCTTCCAACCCTGACAATTCTGATTCTATGACTCTGTTCTGGTGTTGCTGCCTCACTTGCTGCTCTGCATTTCCACACTACTTAACACATCAGATCACAGCCATGGCCAAGCTGCTCTCCCAGTTGCCATTTTCCTTACATCTAGGCTGGGACTGGTGGTACCTGAGGGTAGGGGGGAATATCACCCCTGTAACTCCCTCTCAAGTCTTTATTGGAAACCAGTATTGGATCTGTGGCACATCATGCACAGGCTGCCCTGCCCAGCACCACACTGACACAGGTGCCCCTTGCACACAGCCCCTGGGCTCACCAGCACCCATGGGACAGGCCAGGAAAGGCATTTCTCCATCCATCCAGGAAACAGCTGGCATGAGATCACTGCAGACAATTCCTGCAGCCCAGAAATGCATTCTAGAGCAGAGAAGAGGTGCACCCAGGGTTAAGCCACCTGCTCTCTGCACAAAGTAAAGGGCTCCTGGGCTGAGATCAGGGTACCTGAAACAGACCTGCATGGTGCCTCCTACTGCTGGTTCTCAGCTGGCTTTATCTCCACTGCCTGTGCCTGTGACAGACAACCACTCTGAGAGTAAGAAGCAAACAACTCTGCTACACCTGAGTGAATGGCCATGAAAGAATCCCTTCTGGCTGTTGGGCAGAAAAAAAAAATGAAGACAGCTGAAGAAGGAAACTCAAAAGTAGTTGGCTTCAGTGAACTATGTTACAGCAAGTCAATCAGACGTGGCTCCACCTCTGCCAGAGATAACCCTCAGGTAGATAATAACATCCAAGCCAAGTACCACTGAAAGGGATTAGGGAAGAGCAAGAGGCTGCTCTCGTTCATTCAGCATCTTCCTCTGTGCCTTGGACAATAGCTGATACCCACTCAAGTCTCTGCTCTTGAGATGTCAGTCACTGCACAGGGCATGAGATGGGAGAGAGCCTCTGCCAGTCAGGGACTGCACTGCCACAGCCATACAGCCCCTGCCAGTCAGGGACTGCACTGCCACAGCCATACAGCCTCTGCCAGCCAGAGACTGCACTGCCACAGCCATACAGCCCCTGCCAGCCAGAGACTGCACTGCCACAGCCATACAGCCCCTGCCAGTCAGAAACTGCACTGCCACAGCCATACAGCCTCTGCCAGTCAGGGCCAGGTGAAGCACTGGTGCTGATGCCCTCGCTCACTGCTGTGTGCTGACAAAATGCAGTTTGTGTGTGGAAACATCTGCTGTTGCCCCAAAGCTGTAACTGTTCATTACCCCCCCTGACCTTTCACAATGTAGTCATGTGAGTATTTGCCATGACTTCACCACATACACTCACCCAGATGAGCTTGGACCAGCCAGCTACTTCTGCTGATCAGGTTAGGGCAGGCAAACAGCTCTGCTCTCAGGTTTGCTCTCCTACCTATGGCTAAACTTCCTTTGTCAAAGACAGAAACCTGCCAAAGCAACCCAAAGGCACCACTCTGCCAGAGGACACAAACCCATTTGCCAGGCTGTGCCCAGAATGCTGCCATCCTCACTGGGGAACAGAACCACCTAACCAGACGCTCAGCACCATGCAGGCACAGATGTGTCAATAAAGGTCAACAAAAGGACCCTTTCTGGCAGTTGCAACTCAAACCAGAAGCTCAGAAAAAGAAAAGTGCCCATTGGGGAAGCTGCAGCCTGCTGAGTTTTCCATCATCAGGCATTTCTGTGCTCATTAACTCTTTGTTTGCCCTCTGCTATTCAAAGCACTGCCACAGCAGTTCAGCACCGCTGCCCGCCAGAGCCCCAGTAGAAGGTAGCTTCTGTTCTGGTCTTCATGATACCTCACTTCAAGGAACCTCTGCATTTCCATGTTACTTAATACAGTATATCACACCCACAGCCCACGAGTAGAATGAATAAATAATTCAAGTTTTGCAAGAAATCAAAAGTTAAACTGTCACACCTCACGATTATTTACACGTGATGATTCCACAGGCCTGTTTCCAACACCAACAGTGCTTAATTGCCAGGGAAACCATCAGGCTCACCTTCCATTAGCAGCTACATCCCAGCACCACCACCCCACCAGCGGCTGGCAGTGTGTACTCTTCTATCCCAGCAGCCTCCGAGAGCAGCTGTCTGACCCCAAACACCTCAGCTGGACCAGGATTTGGACTTTTCTCCATGAGGAGCTACCCTGTTACCAAACCTGTTCCAGGACAAGCCAACCCCTTTCTCCACCTACCCATGCATCCCAGCTGCTCCTGCACTGAAACAGGACACTCACACTCCTGTGCTGGTTTGTCTCCAAACGTCCTCTTTGCAGCTTGGCAATTGCATCCCAACCTGTGAGACCTCTGCCTGTGTCTCAAACAACACCCTGAGCACACTGCCACGGGAAAACTTCCCCCAGAGTGGCCTCTGCAGGCCCCCATGCTGCCCCTCTAAACCCCAGCCCCTGCCCAGTGCCTGGCTTTGCCTCCTGCCAAGCTCACGAGGAGTTACAGGAGAGCACCAGGGAGATGCATGATGTGTTTGAAACCCTCTATCCTACTTGAATGACATGCAGGTCTTTTTGTTCTGCCACCACAAGCTACCTTGGTACCGCTTGACCCAGCATCTCCTTTAAGAAGCATTAAAGAGCTCCACTTGTCCTTGCTGCTTTCAGACTCTTCAGCTCCATACTTGGTTTACAGGTTTCATCTCCACCCTGCAGTTTGTTCAAGCTGGCCTGAACATCCTTGAGACAGAACAGGCTGCTGGCTAAACCACCCTTGACCCAGTGATCATACACAGTTTGTTTCCCATCTACAACCACAACAACCAACCCAGGTTTGAAACCTCTTCCTACCTGTGTCAAGCTGACCCCTCAGCCACCACGATTTAGGTAACTATTGCTTGGGGTTTTATCTCTTTCATCTGCTTCCCTACGATTAAAGGTGGCAAGCTGTTGAGATACAAGGGATTCAGAGGAGCTGGATGCCATTTCCAGACCACTTGGCTGTTGCTGGATTTTTGGCCAGCTTAGGTCATCCCAAAGATCTTAATGCTTAACAGTATTGGAGTGCATAAACTGAAATACTCTTGTATCACCCAAGACTGCCATCCACCAGGTATTGTTTCTTCCCCTTTAAAAGCCATGATGTATAGAGACAGAAGTAGAACTCTAGGGGCACTTAACAGCTCCTTGAGAGTTTGGGTGGGAATTAAGTATACAAATGCTCTTACACACATGGGTCTTGGTGTGTTGGGAGCAAACCATCAGTGTCGCTGGCCCTTACACCTCCCTTCCCAGCTCCATCCACCACAGGTTGCTAAAAACGTCCAGAACTCTGGATGAAAGGTATTTCCAAAGAGGGGGCCAGGGGATGGACTGGGGTGGGGGTGTCTACCTAAAAACCAAGGCTGATGAAAGCATAACTAAGTGCAGGGAGACTGACTCATACTTATTTACATCTTTGACAGAAAGCTCTGCCAGTCATGCAGATTTTGACTTCTCAAACCTCATATGCAGCATCTTCTGTGCCTCTTAGAAAAAATAATTCTGTGCTGTGCTGCAAGGCAGAGCAAGGCTTTTTTATTTTTTTCTTCTCTGATGCCTCTCAGAGCTTGCTCTGCTGTCCTTCCCCTGGCAGCAGTACAAGCTGGCTGCTCTGTCACTGTTCTACGAAGCGGTCGATGCAATGGCCTCTCCCAACTGGCAGACGTCGTTCCAAAGACTTGGTTTCTTCATTTTGGCATTTCCACAGTCACCCTTTACATATAACTCATTTTTTTTTTTTAATTTAAAATTATTATTTTGTGTTTTGCTGGTCGCTTCCATATTGCTTCATTCAAAATCCAGAAAACAGTTCAAATAAAATCAGAGCTTAAGTGCAAACCAACTTTCCAGTGGAATTCTATGTGCGTTTTCTCCAGTCCAGTGTCTGTCTTCCAGTTTTACAGGACCCTTCCCCAAACCACCCCACAAAACACTGAGCAGACTTCATTACCCATATCAAAGTCTCCAATTCTCCATCTCGTCCTCAGTGTTGCCTGACAGCATCCCCAACTCCCTTCAGGATCAGGAAGAAGAAAAAGAGGGAAGGATTTGCTTGTGTCTTGTGATGTTCTCATAGTCAGCAGGTATAAAACAGGGAAGAGAAGCTTTCTGCTTACAAATCTTGGTTTCTTGGTGTGTCTCTTAGCTTCTAAAAGGAACATCTTGGAGGGGTGGTTTTGTTGCTCTCTCCTGAATGGTTGCTTTTTGTGTGTGTTGAAAGAGTTTGTCGTGTTGGCACGTGTACAGAAATGGCTGTGGCATGTACCAGTTCCGAGTAGTGAGCTTTGTGGTTAGGGCTCGGCACAAGCTCGCAGTGTGGCTTGGGACAAGGGCTTAGCTGCCTGCTAGAGTCACATCATCATTCCTTGGAAAGCCACAAGGAGCATCTGAGTGATTATGGGAAGCCAGCTTAGCTGTTAGGGTTGCTGGGGCAGGAAGTGTTAGAGAAAGCAATTGGGTTCTCAGTCTCCATCACTATGTTACCAAATGTGATATAAAAACTGTGAGCATTTCCCCCTCATGGAAACCGCACTGAGATTTCCAGGAATGCTGCAGAGCCTCATCAGTTCCTGCTGAAGGGAACAGCCTACAGTGTCTGGGTTGAATCACAGAACTAGCTCGACAGCAGGCAACACTGCCACCAGCCTTTGCTGGTACCATCTGGCTTCTCCAACCGTCCAACCCTCCACCTCTGTGGGAAGTAAGAATCACCAGCTTGTGTGTGCCTTCCTCCAGTCTCTTTCCTTCCTTCCTTCCTTCCTGGTTCCCAATGCAAACTGCAAAGAGCTCCAAGAGATCCCTTCACTTGGAAATATCAAAAATGAGCGAACTGGCAAGAAGAGGAAGCTCATGGGAAAACGGGAAGGAGGGAGGGGAGGGAGGAGAGGAAGAGTGAAGGAGTGAGGCAGTTAGAGGGTTGCCTTCCCAACTCCGCGAGCCCGCCGGCCCTACACCACCGTGTTTCGGTGTCTGTAGGGCGGTGGGGGCAGCACAGTGCCAGGCTTCAGGGAGAACTCGGCGAGGTACTCGGGATTCTCCGCCACGAGGGGCCGGATCCGCCCGTTCTGCCTGTACAGGTATTTGGTGCTGTACTCCTGCAGGTAGTCTGGCTGGTGCAGCGTGCTGCGCGGGGGCAGGCTGTGGTTCCAGTAGTCTGGGTTGTCAAAGGCCTTCTTGGCTTTCTCCGGCAGATTGCCCTTCAGGTACTCGGCGCCCTCCAGGGTGTTGGCGAAGGTGTTGAGGTACAGCGGCTCGTTGATGTACTCCTCCTCGGGCTGCCCGTTGGATGCCTTCTGGTACTCAGGGTTCTCCACAGCCTGCAGGTCTCCGTTCTTCCGCCGGGAAACAAAAGGGTTCTCTTCCACAGGGTTCAGGTAATCTGCAGGAAAGGCAGAAAATAAGTCAGCAAAGACAGGGAGCAAGACACTCACAGGATCAGATGATAGGCGTTGGAAGGGACCTCCAAAGATCTTCCAGTTCAACCCCCACGACAGAGCAGGACCATAGAATCCAGCACAGGTCACACAGGAACATCCAGACAGGGCTGCAAAGACTCCAGAGAAGGAGACTCCAGAAGCTCTCTGGGTAGCCTGTTCCCATGCTCTGGGACCCTCACAGTCAAGAAGTTCCTCCTCATGTTGAGGTGGAACCACCTGTGCCCTTTGTCCTATCCCAGGGTGCAACAGAGCAGAGCCTGTCCCCTCCCTCTGGACACCAGCCCTCATTCAGCAAGCAGTACATGTTCACCACTGCAATGCTGCATGTCCTCCACTCCAGCCATTCATAGAACACCAGATCACAGAATCACAGCAAACATCTGGTTGGAAGAGGCCTCCAAGCTCATCCAGTCCAACCTTCCACCCAGCACTGCAGGGTCAGCACCAAACCATGTCTACAGCTCCAAGGCTGCATGAACACCTCCACGGATGCTGACTCCAGCACTGTCCTGGGCAGACCATTCCAATGGCTGAGAGACTTCTCTGCCAAGAAATATTTCCTAGCATCCAGCCTCAACCTGCCCTGCTGCAGCTTGGAACCATTTCCTCTGCTCCTGTCCCTTGCCACCAAGGAGCAGAGGCTGTCCCCTCCTGGCTCCAACCTCCCTTCAGGGAGCTGCAGAGAGCACTGAGGTCTCCCTCAGCCTCCTCTTCTGCAGCCTAAACACCCCCAGCTCCCTCAGCCCCTCCTCTAGCCCAGGGGCTCCAGGCCCTTCTCCAGCCTCCTTGCCCTTCTCTGGACAGGCTCCAGCCCCTCAGTGTCCTTCCTGCAGTGAGGGCCCAGAGCTGAGCACAGCACTGGAGCTGTGGCCTCAGCAGTGCTGAGCACAGGGGGATGGTCACCTCCTGGCCCTGCTGCCCACCCTGCTTNGTTGCTGGGGCAGGAAGTGTTAGAGAAAGCAATTGGGTTCTCAGTCTCCATCACTATGTTACCAAATGTGATATAAAAACTGTGAGCATTTCCCCCTCATGGAAACCGCACTGAGATTTCCAGGAATGCTGCAGAGCCTCATCAGTTCCTGCTGAAGGGAACAGCCTACAGTGTCTGGGTTGAATCACAGAACTAGCTCGACAGCAGGCAACACTGCCACCAGCCTTTGCTGGTACCATCTGGCTTCTCCAACCGTCCAACCCTCCACCTCTGTGGGAAGTAAGAATCACCAGCTTGTGTGTGCCTTCCTCCAGTCTCTTTCCTTCCTTCCTTCCTTCCTGGTTCCCAATGCAAACTGCAAAGAGCTCCAAGAGATCCCTTCACTTGGAAATATCAAAAATGAGCGAACTGGCAAGAAGAGGAAGCTCATGGGAAAACGGGAAGGAGGGAGGGGAGGGAGGAGAGGAAGAGTGAAGGAGTGAGGCAGTTAGAGGGTTGCCTTCCCAACTCCGCGAGCCCGCCGGCCCTACACCACCGTGTTTCGGTGTCTGTAGGGCGGTGGGGGCAGCACAGTGCCAGGCTTCAGGGAGAACTCGGCGAGGTACTCGGGATTCTCCGCCACGAGGGGCCGGATCCGCCCGTTCTGCCTGTACAGGTATTTGGTGCTGTACTCCTGCAGGTAGTCTGGCTGGTGCAGCGTGCTGCGCGGGGGCAGGCTGTGGTTCCAGTAGTCTGGGTTGTCAAAGGCCTTCTTGGCTTTCTCCGGCAGATTGCCCTTCAGGTACTCGGCGCCCTCCAGGGTGTTGGCGAAGGTGTTGAGGTACAGCGGCTCGTTGATGTACTCCTCCTCGGGCTGCCCGTTGGATGCCTTCTGGTACTCAGGGTTCTCCACAGCCTGCAGGTCTCCGTTCTTCCGCCGGGAAACAAAAGGGTTCTCTTCCACAGGGTTCAGGTAATCTGCAGGAAAGGCAGAAAATAAGTCAGCAAAGACAGGGAGCAAGACACTCACAGGATCAGATGATAGGCGTTGGAAGGGACCTCCAAAGATCTTCCAGTTCAACCCCCACGACAGAGCAGGACCATAGAATCCAGCACAGGTCACACAGGAACATCCAGACAGGGCTGCAAAGACTCCAGAGAAGGAGACTCCAGAAGCTCTCTGGGTAGCCTGTTCCCATGCTCTGGGACCCTCACAGTCAAGAAGTTCCTCCTCATGTTGAGGTGGAACCACCTGTGCCCTTTGTCCTATCCCAGGGTGCAACAGAGCAGAGCCTGTCCCCTCCCTCTGGACACCAGCCCTCATTCAGCAAGCAGTACATGTTCACCACTGCAATGCTGCATGTCCTCCACTCCAGCCATTCATAGAACACCAGATCACAGAATCACAGCAAACATCTGGTTGGAAGAGGCCTCCAAGCTCATCCAGTCCAACCTTCCACCCAGCACTGCAGGGTCAGCACCAAACCATGTCTACAGCTCCAAGGCTGCATGAACACCTCCACGGATGCTGACTCCAGCACTGTCCTGGGCAGACCATTCCAATGGCTGAGAGACTTCTCTGCCAAGAAATATTTCCTAGCATCCAGCCTCAACCTGCCCTGCTGCAGCTTGGAACCATTTCCTCTGCTCCTGTCCCTTGCCACCAAGGAGCAGAGGCTGTCCCCTCCTGGCTCCAACCTCCCTTCAGGGAGCTGCAGAGAGCACTGAGGTCTCCCTCAGCCTCCTCTTCTGCAGCCTAAACACCCCCAGCTCCCTCAGCCCCTCCTCTAGCCCAGGGGCTCCAGGCCCTTCTCCAGCCTCCTTGCCCTTCTCTGGACAGGCTCCAGCCCCTCAGTGTCCTTCCTGCAGTGAGGGCCCAGAGCTGAGCACAGCACTGGAGCTGTGGCCTCAGCAGTGCTGAGCACAGGGGGATGGTCACCTCCTGGCCCTGCTGCCCACCCTGCTTCTGATCCCAGCCAGGATGCCTTTGGCTTTCTTGGACACCTGGGCACACTGCTGATGAGATCAGTTGCTGACTGAGCTGAACACACCTTTGCTAAAAGTGAAGAATGCACAATCTAAACAGAGAGTCTGGGTTAAAATGAAGGCTGTAGAAGATGAAGTGACTCATCAAACAATCTGCTAAGCTCCTGCTGAGCCATAGCCTGTGTGGCTTGCTTGATCCTGTACTTCTTCTCAGTGTATGACCTAGACAGCCAAACATACAGAGTGACTTCTGCCTCTGCTGCTGACTCTTTGTGTAGACTTGGACACATCAGCCAAAGGCTCTGCTCTGCAGTCTCACAGTCCAGAAAGCTCTGCAGAAATCTTAGCTAAGCCTCTATGCATCAGGGCCATCCCCAAGGGCTAACTTCTAAGACAGCTTCATATCCAACAGAACAACGTGCCTGATTAAAACCCTTCCATCCCTGAAGGACAAAGGGCCTTGAAGCATTAAGGGGAAAAAATGATTCAAAGGAGCCTTGAAAAAAGTACAAGAGAGCTTTATATCAGCCTCAAAACAGAACTTGATACAGGTTGTAATTGCTTCAAATCACTTTCTGTGGATTAACACCACAAAAATTGTAACTGAATGACAAGATCACAGATCACGTGAACAGAGGATGTTAGGGGTTACCAGTAATTAAAATGGTTTCTCCACAACCAAATCCACATCACAATACCTAATTAGAAGAACTTTGGAGACAGCAAGAATAAAATGCCTGGTGCTACCCATCACCCTCTGACAAAGGCCTCACCATGAGACAGACTTTGCTGCTTTCAACCTTGCACAGGGAAGTTGTTATTTTAATCCCCCTGAAGCATACAGCAGTGCTCTCCATGTGGCAAGCAGCTTCCTGCCTTTCTTTTATTGGAGCTCAGTAGGAATCCCTTGCAGCTGAGCTACACTAGGCATGAGTGGTCCATTTGCCCTTCCCTGGCTGTCTGTCACAGGCTCAGAGGATGTTAGGGGTTGGAAGGGACCTCCACAGATCTTCCAGTCCAACTCCCCTGCCACAGCAGGACCACAGAATCCAGCACAGGTCACACAGGAACACATCCAGACAGGGCTGCAAAGGCTCCAGAGAAGAAGACTCCAGAAGCTCTCTGGGCAGCCTCTTCCAGTGCTCTGTCACCCTCACAGTCAAGAAGTTCCTCCTCATGTTGAGGTGGAACCTCCTGTGCTGCAGTTTCCATCCATTGCCCCTTGGCCTATCCCAGGGCACAACTGAGCAGAGCCTGTCCCTGTCCCTTCCTTCCTGACCCCCAGCCCTCAGCTCTTGATAGACATTGATCAGATCCCCTCTCAGCCTTCTCCTTTCCACACTAAACACCCCCAGGTCTCTCAGCCTCTCCTCCCCAGGCACTGCTCCAGGCTCTTCAGCATCCTTGCAGCCCTCGCTTGGACTCTCTCCAGCAGATCCCTGTCCCTCCTGAACTGCGGAGCCCAGACCTGGATGCAATATTCCAGGGGAGGTCTCACTATGGGAGAAAGTATATAGGGAGTCTGCATGGGGAGGGAAGAGAAACATAAAGAGATTGTCTGTCCTGGGTTAAGAACACACATGCTTAGGAAGGTCTCCCATGGGTGACTGAGCCACAGAGCACTGAGGTAGTTCTCCAAATTAGTTGGGGGAAATTTCAACCCACCACAGAAGTGTAGGACCATGATCAGACTCCCACATTTGCCACTGCCATGGGCTCCCCCCATCTGCTCCATGTAACACCAAGGGGAAGCAACTTCTACATTCTTAAAACATTCTTGTTCCTTCAGCCCCACACTCACAGACTCACACAGAATCACACAGGTTGGAAAAGTTCCTCAGGATCACCAAGTCCAACCCACAACCCTACTCTGCAAGGCTCACCCCCAAACCACAGCCCCAAGCACCACCTTCAAACACAGCCAGGCTTGGGGACTCCACCACCTCCCTGCCCAGCACATTCCAAACTCTTGATGGGAAAAAAAATTCTTCCTTCTGTCCAGTCTGAACCTGCCCTGCTGCAGCTTGAGGCTGTCCCCTCTTCTTCTCTGGCTAATGAGCTGTGAGAAGAGAGCAGCACCAACCTCTGCACAACCTCCTTTCAGGGAGCTGCAGAGAGCCAGGAGGTCTCCTCTCAGCCTCCTCTGCTTCACACTAACCCTCCCCAGCTCCTTCACTTGCTCTTCATCACATTTCTTCCCCAGGCCCTTCCCAGCTTCCTTGCCCTCCTCTGCACTCCCTCCAGCACCTCCACATCTCTCTTGGATTGAGCTGCCCCAAACTGGACACAACACTCCAGGTGTGGCCTCCCCAGAGCTGAGTCCCAGGGGACAATCCCCTGCCTGCTCCTGCTGGACACAGCATTTCTGATCCCAGCCAGGATGCCTTTGGCTTTCTTGGGCACACTGCTGGCTCCTCTTCAGCTGCTTGGCCAGCAGCATCCCCAGGGCCCTTTCTGCCAGCAGCTTTCCAGCCACACTGCCCCAAGCCTGGAGCACTGCTTGGGGTTGTTGTGCCCCCAGGTCAGGCCCTGGCACTTGGCCTTGTTGAAGCTCCTCCTGGTAATATTGGCCATGGATCCAACTGATCCAATCCTAAACTTTTCCTGGCTATCGAATGCCAGCTGTGTGTATCAGTTTGGTGATATGTGCAGCAGGATATTTACCAGGCATAATGCCATGAAGATAAAGAAGATAAACAATAAAACAAAGTGGAGGCCACATCTGGCACATTCTTTTCTTGGAAAGAATTGAAGATTTCTGTTTGGATAAGAAGAGGGCTTTCTATTTTTTTTTTCTTCCTTTTCTCTTGGAATTTCACAGAAAGTAAATAGGGGGAATTACCAAACTTTTATTTTGGTACATTTGAGCTTTTCTAAGTGGAAAAAAATACAGAAAGAAGAACAAATTCCCATGCAGAGAAATATTAACCTAGTCAGAATGGTTCAGCATTGCTGGGTTACTCAATAAAGACTTTCTTTAGTGAAAAACTGCTGATGTAGAATCACAAAACTGTCAGGGTTGGAAGACACCTCAAGGATCATCCAGTTCCAACCCCCCTGCCATGGGCAGGGACACCTCACACTACAGCAGGTTGCTCACAGCCACATCCAGCCTGGCTGCAAAAACCTCCAGGCATGAGGCTTCCACCACCTCCCTGGGCAACCTCTGCCAGTCTCTCACCACCCTCATGGGGAACAACTTCTTCCTAAAATCCAATCTGAATCTCCCCACTTCCAGTTTTGCTCCATTCCACCCAGTCCTATCACTCCCTGACACCCTCAAAAGTCCCTCCCCAGCTTTCCTGGAGACCCCTTCAGATCCTGGAAGGCCACAAGAAGGTCTCCTCAGAGCCTTCTCCTTTTCAGACTGCACAACCCCAACTCTCTCAGGCTGTCTCCAGAGCAGAGCAGCTCCAGCCCTCTGCTCATCCTCATGGCCCTTCTCTGGACACCTTCCAGCACCTCCAGATCCTTCCTGGAACAGAGGCTCCAGACCTGGACCCAGAGCTCCAGGTGTGGTCTGAGCAGAGTGGAGCAGAGGGGGAGAATCCCCTCCCTGGCCCTGCTGGCCACACTTCTCTTGCTGCAGCCCAGGCTCTGCTTGGCTCTCTGGGCTGCAAGTGCTCACTGCTGGCTCCTCTTGAGCTTCTCCTGCCCCAGCACCCCCAAGGCCTTTTCTCCAGGGCTGCTCTCCAGCCAGTCCCTGCCCAGCCTGTATCAGTGCCTGGGATTGCCTTGACCCAGATGCAGAAAGAAGGAATAGAGTGAGACTCGACCGGGAGCTTGCCCAGAAAGAGAATTCTGTACCTGTTTTAGGCTTGTCTCTCATGGGTGTCATGTAGCCATCCTCATCCAGCTCTCCCCGGACCCCCCTCTCGGGTATGAAGACAGTGGGGTCGGCGCTGTACCTCTGGGTGCTGCTGTCCTCCTTGGCCAAGGTTGTCACTTGCTTCCGCAGGGTCCCGTTGCAGCAAGTGTCCTCAAAGATCTCTGCTGTGGCCCCTTGAGCAGCTGGGGCCTCTGGTATGCAGCCAGGAGCTCTATATGGCATTGGCACCTCAGCAGCATAGCCACCATCTCTATAGACAAACTGGTTCTGTTGGAAAAGAAGAGGCAGCATGAGAAAGGAGGCCCCATGGGGAGAGAGGGTTCACCAGCAAGTCACCACAGAATCACAGAATGCCAGGGGCTGGAAGGGACCTCCAAAGCTCATCCAGTCCAACCCCCCTGCCAGAGCAGCAGCACCTAGAGCAGGTCACACAGGAACACAGCCAGCTGGGGTTGGAATATCTCCAGAGAGGGAGACTCCACAACCCCCCTGGGCAGCCTGCTCCAGGGCTCTGTCACCCTCACAGGGAAAAAATTCTTCCTCCTGTTTCCATGGAACTTCCTCTGCCTCAGCTTCCACCACTGCCCCTTGTGCTGGCATTGGGCATCACCCAGCAGAGCCTGGCTCCAGCCTCTGGGCACTCCCCCTGCACATCTTGAGCACCAGCAATGAGGTCACCTCTCAGGCTCCTCCTCTCCAAGCTCCAGAGCCCTCAGCTCCCTCAGGCTCTCCTCAGCAGGAAGATCTTCCACTGCCTTCAGCATCTTTGTGGCTCTGTGCTGGACTCTTTCAAGCAGTTCCCTGAGGTCCTTCCTGACCTGAGTGGCCAGAACTGGACACAATATTCCAGACGTGGCCTCAGAAGGGCAGAGGAAAGGGAGAGGAGAACCTCTCTGACCTACTGACCACAGCCCTTCTAATCCACACCAGGATGCCCTTGGCCTTCTTGGCCACCAGAGCACACTGCTATGGCAAGACTCCTGTGCCTTTCCTGCCACACTTGTTCACTGATGCATTTCAGCAGGCAGGTGAAGCCTTCTCCACCCTGAAGACCACCACATTTCCAGTGCAGTGGCACCAGCAGAGGCAGAGGCTCTGCTGTGGACTGGCACAGTATCTGTCTGCCCAGTGGTGCTGAGCCAGCTTCCCCTCCCAGGGAGCGACCATCAGAGCAGCAAGAGGAGCAGGGAAGCAAGTTGACAGCTCAGGGCTGGAAACGGGGCTGGGAAAGAAGCAGGAACATCCTCCCTGCACAGGTGGAGGTTGGATACACACAGCTGTAGAAGGCAAAGGCAGTATCTCCCTATTAGTTTGGTGACCTCCCCTCATTTCTGAATAAACTCCTTCAACCTCATGTCTGCAGAGGGGCCTGGGGACAGAGGCCATCATCATCTCTGAACTCTATTCCTGTGGGGGTTTGCTTTTAGGGTGTCCTGCAGTGGCAATCACACAGTGACTCCAACACTGACTGCATGACTCTGCCAGGCAGTTAATGCCAGGCTGGTGAGCTGTGTTCATATGGCTGCCTGACAAACTCCCATCCTGCTTCTCAGAGAGTGCATTGGGCAAAGGAATTTCCACAGCATAACCTACAAACAGCAAGGAAAAATTTTTGAAGGGAAGTTGGCAGCTGGCAGCATTTTGGGTGTGGGCCCTTGGATGGAGCTTGCATGTGAATCACAGAATGTTAGTGGCTGGAAGGACCTTGAGAGATCCTCCAGTCCAACCCCCCTGCCAGAGCAGGAGCACCTAGAGCAGGTCACACAGGAACACATTCAGGTGGGTCTTGAATATCTCCAGAGAGGGAGACTCCACAACCCCCTGGGCAGGCTGAGTGGAGAGTTCTTGACTATTTGATTGCTTTCAGACACACTTTGTTCACTGGTGGCTTTGGTTTGGGACATTTATGAAGTTAAAAAAAGGGGGTTGAAACAGAAAACACACAGTGAAGGAAGGAGGAAAACCTAAAGGATGAAGTTTGAATGTGAAATACTTACTCCTGACATAGGGGTGTAGGCAGGAGGAGGGCTGTGTCCGATTTCACTCTAATAGGAAAGAAAAATGGAATGATGGATATGTAATAAGAGGTCACACCAATGAAACAAGTCAGATGAGCTGTATGAGCTAATGGGGAGAAATATGCACTGCCCTCAGGCTCCCCAACTGAATCCACAACTGGAAGGATGGAATCATGGCAAATGCCTCACCAGAATCCACAAACTCTGTGCCTCACCAGTGTGGGGCAGCTCCTCTTGCCTCATGTTTCACCTGCTCACAACTGGACATCCTGCAAATGTCTCCTGTCTAATGCTTGGAAGGGGACATTGTGCAATAAGAGAGGCAGATGGTGCACTCAGCTTCAGAGGAAATGCAGGGCAGGAGGAGCACAAAACACATCCAGCTCTGAGCCAAGGCTTCCTCTCCCAGGGACAAAGCAGGAGAGGAGGAACTGGAGGGCAGAAGGGTGCAGGGCTGTCACTGGGCTGTCACAGCTAGCTCAAGTATCACAGGAAAAACAGCCCCTGAGCTTTGGTAGCACCAGGCAGCACAGCAGCTCCTGGATTTCAAGACCCCAACACATCCTGCTTTTAACATACCCACCCTATCCTGGCTTAAGACTCTCACAGGCAAGCCCCCCACACACAGATCAGGAAGGAAAAGGAACACAAAGTACACAAGGCTCTGTGTGACATAGTGCACAAGGCTCTGTGTGACACAGTGCACAAGGGTCTGTGTGACACAAGGTGCACAAGGTTCTATGTGACACAAGGTGCACAAGGGTCTGTGTGACATAGTGCACAAGGCTCTGTGTGACACAGTGCACAAGGGTCTGTGTGACACAAGGTGCACAAGGTTCTGTGTGACACAGTGCACAAGGGTCTGTGTGACACAAGGTGCACAAGGGTCTGTGTGACACAGTGCACAAGGGTCTGTGTGACACAGTGCACAAGGGTCTGTGTGACACAAGGTGCACAAGGTTCTGTGTGACACAGTGCACAAGGTTCTGTGTGACACAAGGTGCACAAGGCTCTGTGTGACACAGTGCACAAGGGTCTGTGTGACACAAGGTGCACAAGGTTCTGTGTGACACAGTGCACAAGGTTCTGTGTGACACAAGGTGCACAAGGCTCTGTGTGACACAGTGCACAAGGGTCTGTGTGACACAAGGTGCACAAGGTTCTGTGTGACACAGTGCACAAGGTTCTGTGTGACACAAGGTGCACAAGGCTCTGTGTGACACAGTGCACAAGGGTCTGTGTGACACAAGGTGCACAAGGTTCTGTGTGACACAGTGCACAAGGTTCTGTGTGACACAAGGTGCACAAGGCTCTGTGTGACACAGTGCACAAGGGTCTGTGTGACACAAGGTGCACAAGGTTCTGTGTGACACAGTGCACAAGGTTCTGTGTGACACAAGGTGCACAAGGCTCTGTGTGACACAGTGCACAAGGGTCTGTGTGACACAAGGTGCACAAGGTTCTGTGTGACACAGTGCACAAGGTTCTGTGTGACACAAGGTGCACAAGGCTCTGTGTGACACAGTGCACAAGGGTCTGTGTGACACAAGGTGCACAAGGTTCTGTGTGACACAGTGCACAAGGTTCTGTGTGACACAAGGTGCACAAGGTTCTGTGTGACACAGTGCACAAGGGTCTGTGTGACACAAGGTGCACAAGGGTCTGTGTGACACAGTGGAGAAGGTTCTGTGTGACAGAAGGTGCACAAGGTCCTGTGTGACACAGTGCACAAGGGTCTGTGTGACAGAAGGTGCACAAAGTTCTGTGTGACAAGTGCAGAAGGGTCTGTGTGACACAAGGTGCACAAGGGTCTGTGTGACACAAGGTTCAGAGTTCTGGATGACCTTTGTAGTTCTCTTTTGTCCTGGGCCATTCTATGATGCTATAACAACATAAGAACAGTGCTTCCTCAAACGGCCGTGTCCCCACCAGACCATGGCACTCAGTGCCACATCCAAGCTTGCCTTAAACACCT
>VXBD01011180.1:0-54495 GCA_013399975.1 Indicator maculatus
ATATATATATACATGTATGGTCAGAATTCCCCTAAAGGTTTCATAGTTACTCCGTATTTTCTCATTTCAACAGGACTAGGGGGCCACTTTTGAATGTGCTGCTGCATTTTCCATGTGCACTCTTACAGGCCTTCTGTTAAGACCAGCACCTCCCTTACTATTTTGAAATCAGAGAAAGCCAGCTGTTGCCACTGAAATTTTAACTATTGAGTATATACAAATACACTCTTCTAGGTAACAGGCAAACCTTGAAAGAAAAGCTACTCATAATACAGTAAGCACAGGGGGGGAGGGAAGACTAGCAGACCTTTAGATCCAGCTGAGCTCACTGCAACCCTGTGAGCAGAGCTAAGTTTAACACAGGCCCAGAGGATGCAAAGCCCAAGTCAAGAACAATAACTCACTTCATGTCAAAGCCCAGCAAAGAGATTTCTTTTGACAGCTCCTGTTTCATGCTCCCAGCGAGCTTACTGGCTTCCTGCACAGGCACATGAGCCTGACCTCTCCCATTCACCCACAAGTTGGCCACATATAAAATGGCCATTAATTCCAGCTGGCACATGAGTTTGGCTGAGGCCCTTCCTTCCTGTCAGCAACAGGGAAAAAGAGCTGGGGGGATGTATGGAAGCATGAGGCAGAAACAAGCAGCAATCCACAAGCTTCCATTGTGAGCTGTCTGATTTGCACTTCTTAAGTGATTATCTACAGTCACACCAGTGTTTAGGTAAGAATATTTAGAGCTGATTGAGACCAAGAAAAGAAAGCATATTCTTCCCAGATGCATGAACCACATTTAACTAGCAGCCCACTGTAGATCTGATGAGAATTTAAGAAATAAAGCATTCCAAACTGTGTCAGAGGGTACTAGAAATAATACTTTTTTGACAAGACACTTTATAAGGATAAGCTGATTAATTATTTTAACCTAAGCCAGGTGTGTAGACAAGAATCACAAATATCTTCCACTGAAAGAGGCTAATTAGACACACTTCTTTCCATGTACAGACTGCAGGGGTTCAGCATAATTCGAAGAAACATTACAATATACTAACCTAAAACTGCTTTGGAAAAGCAAACCTTGCAAGGTTATGGCTGACCACTGGCAAAGCTTTGGGATCCACAAGACTGGCTGGTTTGCCTGCAGTTGAACAAGATGGATTTGAAGGGAGAACTGAATACTAATCCACATGATTGAAAACAGAGCCAGCTGTCATCAGAAGCTGCTACAAAACAAGAAGTGTTTTCAGCAAAGATCTGCAATATAGTCAACAGCAACTTTTTCTCCGTGAAAAGGATACCCAGACTCCAACACAGACATGCCAGTAGCTAAACTGGTCTGAACTGCTTTCATTAAACTTTGCCTCCTTGCTGAAAGGTTCAAACTCTTAAGGACCAGACAAATAAGCCATAAAACCAGAATGTGAGGGATTTCACTGTAAGAAGTGTAATCACTGCCAGTCATGTGAGAGCTTGTAAGGGAAACGTCTATGAAATGCAGAAGAGGTAACAAACTTTAACACAGTTTGACTTCAGACACTCAGGATCTACAGGATCACAGAATCAGGTAGATTGGAAAAGACCCTTGGGATCACCAAGTCCAACCAATAACCCTGCCCTACAAGGTTCACCCCTCAATCATATCCCCAGCACCACATCCAAACGATTTAAAAACACATCCAGGGAGGGTGACTCAACCACCTCCCTGGGCAGCCCATTCCAATGCCTGACCATTCTTTCTGTGGATATACAAAGCCAGTGAAATGTGGTTCCGTGGCATAATGTATTGTTGTGGGCTTGTTAGGGGTTTTGTTGGTTGTGGGGTTTTTTTGGTGTTTTGGTTTGGGGTTTGTTTTTTCACTGTTGTTTTGTTGGTTTTGGGGGGTTTTTTGTCAAAAGTGCATCCCAGGTCCTGGATTAGAGTCACAGTGCAGTTCTACAACATTGGGGTAGGAATCATATATGCACTCTCCAACGCCAACATGAAGGTGGAAATGGTTTTCCTGATGGAAGTTCTCATCTGCCCAGACATGCAGCACCTACTGTTATGGGGCAGTTCTGTCATAGAATTCACTCTATTTGAAGAGTTGAGAAAGCTTTTATTTTTGTTTATAGAAATGGGTAGATTCAGATTGGGTATTAGGAAGAAATTCTTCACCATGAGCATGATGAGACACTGGAACAGGTTGTCCAGGGAGGTGGTAGAAGCCCCATCCCTGGAGATTTTTAAGGCCAGGCTGGATGTGGCTCTGGGCCACCTGATCTAGTGTGAGGCATTCCTGCCTATGGCCTGCGGGTTGGAAGTAGATAATCCTTGATATCTTGATAATCCTACAACCCTAACAATTCCATGACTCTATGATTTCCACTTGCACATTCACTTTGGACATCAAAATAGTAGACCCATGCAGTATAATCTGACAATTAGGTGGAAACTTCCAATTTATGGATTTTCAGATTTGAAACTATTGCTGCTTTCTACACTGCCATCCTCTCTTCCAAGTGTTACCATTTAGACAAGCCTGAAGAGTATTTAAGCTGAAGTCACTTTGTGTAAGTGTAAAAAGTTTATCAATTGCCATACAAAACTTCAGCCAGAATTAGTGCCACAGCTGCTGGGGGGACCAGTTCAATCCAGGAATAGCTGCAAGTCAAACTCACCTTAAAACTAGATGATCAGAAGCCACATATTAAGCAGATGATTAGGAGACAAACTCTTCCAGTTGACCAAACAGACTTCAGGTATCCAGCAGTCAAGTATCAGGAGACAGAAGAGTGGAAATGAAAGGAATCCAGGTGGGAAAGATTTTATTTGAAAGCACAGAATATTATAAAAGCATTATTTAACACAAGACAAGAAAACAATAAAAGTACTCAAGGAAAGGGGATTTAGATATCCTGCTGTGTGGCTGCAAGTGTATCAACCACAAGATACATGCAGGAATCTGTAACTAGTTTTCAAGTGATTCCAGTGGTTTGTTTGTACCATGACTCCCAGATACCAACAACTATTATACACGGTCTCTTACTAAGTTCTGCGTGAAAAATCTCAAATATTGGGGAACAGATAAAGAAAAGCCATGGCAGACAACAGAGGAAGCACAGAGTGCTTTCTTGATAGAGTATCTCTAAACAAAATGTCAACAATACTCCTCAATTTCAATGTGTTTTGTAGCAAAGATAGCCTACTCTAAAATCCTAATCCAGGCTGACTAGGGAACTGTTTAGTTGTGATGGTTTTTTTTGGACACTGAAGTTACTCTAACAGCTAAGGATAACTCAAAATCAGATTTAGGCACATGTGAGTTAACTTCAACTAAATGTAAACTAACATGGTCCAGATGTAGGATAAAAAAATCAAAAGAAAGGCACATTCATTTATTGCTGTGATGATTAATTGGAAATTAAATCTAATCAAAAGTGCCATGAATGAAGTTGCCACTTTACAGCATCATTGAAAAAAGGTCAAGAAAACCCCAACCAACCAAACAAAAAACCCACCAAAAAAACCAACAAAAAACAACCCAAGCCTGTATTCCAAACAGTTTGTATTCAAAATTTATTTTTAAATAAAAGAAAGAACAAGACGATTGAGTAAACATGGTATATTCTACATCTCTGTAGACAACACAACTTTACATTAGTCATTTTTAACTTTCAGAAGTTCTGTTGCAGTATCTACAACATCTGACAGTGTTGGTTCTCATTTTGTGATCAACCAAACAACAGCCCAATGAAACAATTTGCTTAAGTGAAGCTTTATTTTTCTACTAATACAAAAGCATTTATTAAACAATTATCCCCACAAATACTTTTAATGAAGTCTATTCAGCCTTTTTTTTTTTTTGGTTCTGTTCCATTGCTTGCATAGAAATCAGCATAAAGCTAAGTTGCAAGCCAAGCTTCACTTCAGCAGAGCAATGAATGGCATCAAGCTTCATGAAACAAATGAAGACACAAACATGGTCAGCAAAGTTCAGTTACATAAAAAAATATTTTAAAAATAACTTTTTTTGTGGGTCACAACTAGACTAGCTTTCAGTGTGCAACTCTCCTCAGGAAAAGTGCTTCTTCCTGATTCACATGAAAAGAATGAAGCATGCAACAAAAGCCTTTGTTCATACAGAAATGCCAATTAAAACAGTTCCATGGTATCATAAGGCAAAAGAGATACTAAGGTGGATGAAGCGCTTTGGCTCAGAGTATGCTTTATACCATATACATACACTTCATACTTGTGTAGCATATGACAGGTAAGGGGTTGTCTCAGAGTAAAAATGTCCATTTGTATAAATACACATCATTATTGCTAATATGCTACACTATCATCCAACTTTTAAAGCTGCTTTGCTGGCTTTAGCCTTGTAATTAGCAGCTCACATTCACGGCGACAATATGCTATTCCATATGAAAAGTAAAGCAGCATAAATATAATTGTGAAAACAAAAGGCTTATGCATCTTCCCTCCTTAGCTTTGCTCTGTTTAATTAAAAAGTGTTCAAAGAAAACAAGTCCAGTTCACCACAAATCAGGAAGTCTCACAATGAGGTTGAAAAACCAAGCTACATACAGGGAGCAGAGAGGGAGGGGGAAACACAGCATGCATTATAATCTAGTCCTTTTAGTCATACCACTGGAATACAAAAGTCCAATTTGAAGGCTAGACTAACAGTAGAGGCAAAAAGCCAAGAGTAGACTTAGTTTGATATTTAAATTAAGATTACAATTTTAATCAGTAACAGCAAACTCACACGGCCCTTTAATATACTCACAATATCTACTGCAATTGAATACTTAATTATAACTTGTATAGGTATGTATGTTCATTTTAAAAAGATTAAATACCTGCATCATGAAATTACATTCTTAAGACATTGTGTAAGAAAATAGCTCATGTGTGAAATGTTTCTGTAATGTATTTCTGCTCCCTTCTGCCCTCTACTATGTCAAACACACACCCTCCCATCCAAAGCATTCACTCACAGGGGGAAAAAAAAACCAAACCAACCAACCAAAACCAAACAAATACCCCTTAAAAAAGGATGGAAATATTGAAGGGGACCAGCTTGGCTAGTTACAGCACAGTGCTTAACAAGGTTCAAGACAGAACCAGATCAGTTGGCCAAAAGATGCCCACAATACACACCTGACCAGCAATTGCTGCCAATTCACTCTGTCAAACTCAGTCCACTTTTGGTTCATTGCAATGACTAAAGTAGTTCATATATACATATAAACACAAGACTCCAACTCTAGTTTGTTTTTGCAAAATGTTTTTACCTTTCCCTTTGTTTTGTTCTGCAGTAACTACAAGAGGTAGGCATAAAGCATTTAAGAGCTTCTTTCCCAAGGTCCTGTTACTAGCTCAATTTAGTGGGATAAAAATGGAAAGCAGCTGTACTTATGTCACTGTACCAGGTACAGTTTTGTTGAATACAGCTGGAAAACACCTATATGAACCCCGATTTGCTAGGCTAGCACACCATGGTTAAGAAGCTGGTTATATCCAGGAGGATACTTTGTTGGTTTTTCTGAAAGAGTTTACTGCAGAGCATTCCTAGAGAAAGTAGATGTCAGGACCAATTCTCTCCATTTTTATTTGTACACAGGAGCAAGGTATCGTTTGGCCAAGACTACAGATGTATTTTCACAGATGCAAGTGCCATGCAAAAATAAATTAAAGAACAGATACCAAAACAAACAAGTAATAAAACTACTGAAGGTAGATTTTCTTTAAAGTATTTATATAAACAATTTATAATACTTTTATCTCCCCACCCACCCCTTTCTCTTTTTGACAATCAGTTGAGTTGTGGCTATACGTCAAGAATTTCTTCCGCAGTGCCTCCACAACGTAATCTGTAGCGTCCTGTCCTCCAGCTAATAGTGGGGTCCCACAAAGCAGATAGGAAAATATATATAGTCATGGATTCTCTGATGAACCAAGCTACTGCATAATCAAGTTTTGAAAAACACAGGGCACCACCCTAGGAATATAAAACACACAAGTAGTTAAACTTACTATTGAAAAGAAACTTTAAAGTAATTTAAGACATTTGTCTTACAGATAAAAGCTGCTCTAAAGATTATTGTACAAACATATATATGGGATTTTTTTGAAGCCAAGAACATTTTCAAGATACAACTACCCACGTTGAACACACAGAGCTTGGCACAATGACCCCGAAAGTTTGAAAGGACTTTTGTGTAGAGCAAAAGGCACGGATGTGTGTGACAATATCACTTTTTTAAAGTTTTTTGAAGCTTTGTAAACCCGTGCTCAAGTAGACAGTAGAGAATAACAGCACTTAGACATACTGCATAAGAAAAGCAGAACAGCACCTAGACTGATTGCAAAATAGAAGCGGGTTTAAGGAAAGAGCTTATAGCCTCTGTATGACCTGTTCCTTTGAGAATTTCCAGCTACACACAGAGCTGGAAGTCAGAGAGGCTTCAGAAGAGGAAGAGTAGGCACAAAGTTGTTGTTTATGTTTGTCTATGGTGTTTTCTTTTGTGGGTTTTTTTTGGTTGGTTGATTTCGTCTGGGTTTTTTTTTTTTCTCCCCACACTGCACATGGTGAGAATTATTATTAGAAAGGTGACTGCTGTTACACTGACCTTCCAGAGTCCTACAGCATCAACACAAATAACATTTGTTATTTTCAGTATGGATTAATATTACCAAAAGATTATTTTTCAGTCTAATGAGAACCAGTTCACAAGTTCGAATCCATAAGTAATCCACCACAATACCCTTCTTAAACATGGGGACACTGTTTCTATTTTTCTAGTCACTAGGGACTTCAGCTGACTGCCAAAACTTTTCAAATATCATGAAGAGTGGCCAGGCTACTACATCAGTCAGCTCCCTCAGGATTTTGGGATGCATCTTGTCATGTCTCATAGACTTGCAAATGTTCAAGGTTCTTCAGGTGGTCACCTTCAGGTGGTGAGAGGGTACATTTCCTTTCACCTTCTTCTGGCTGACATAGAAGCCATTATTATTCTTCACATCCTCAACCCAGCCACACTGGTCTCTAATCTTCCTTATCCCTTTTCTTAGAAGCAGAGATCAAGAGCTCTTGTGCACTGTGGAGAGCACCCTTAAAGCCCTTAAATATCTGCCATCTGTTTTCTGCTCCCTTGTCCATGAGAGCTGCTTCTCCGGGGGCCTTTATTGACTAACTCCTTGAAGAGATGGGTATTTGCCTCCCTAAAATTCAGGATCCTGACTTTAGTCTTCATTTGACCCCTATCTGTCAGGACTGCAAAACTGACCAGTGCATGATCACTGTAGCCCAGGCTGCCTCCAGTCTTGACGTCAATTAGTTCACTTGCATTGGTGACCATCAAGTCCTGTACTACATCCCCTCTGGTAGGGCTGTCCATTGCCTGGCTTAAGAATTTATCCTGTGTGCACTCTAGAAGTCTCCTGGACTGCCTACAGCTGCTCACCATGTTACTTTTCTAGCAGATGTCAGAGTGACTGAAGCCCCTCAGCACGACAGTCTGAAAGCTTGAAGCCTTCTTGTAGCTGGAGTAAGGGGGTTTTGTCAAAAGGCTCCTTTTGATCAAGCAGACATCAACCTCAAGGTTCCCTTTGTTGCTTTGGTCTCTATTTCCTACCCATCAGCTTTTGCTCTACTTGTGGCTGTTCTTCAGAGATAGCTGCTCAAACTCTATCCACTTGCTATAGGTAATGACTCCACCCACTCCTTCCTTGCCTGCCCCTTCTGAACAGCCTGCAGTCATTGATATCTCAATAACTCCAGTTACAGGATTTGTCCCGCCAAGTTCCACTAACAGCAGCCAGATCACAGCTTTCCAGCAGCATGGTGGCTTCCAGCTTCTCCTTTTTTTTGCCCATGCTGTGTGCATAGCTGTAGAGAAACTTCTACTGGGTTGCTGGCCATGTCATCTTGTTAGAGCTACTCCCCTTAATTCTCCTGAGGTATTTCCCCATAATTTCCCTGTCACTTATTACATCACATACACACACACATACATGCCTCAATACAAGAGTGATAATTAAGATAAAACAAAAACAAATACAAAATCCCACAAAGCTACTACTCTTGTGCTGTTAAAAAAAAAAAAGCTTAACATTTCTGTATATGCCTAGGCAAAGCAAACTGGAAATGTGAAGATTAAGGGGACAGATGTACAAATTTTCAGAGCCTAGGCAGAGACAGGTGCATATAGAAGACAAAATTACAACCAAGCACACTTACTCCTTTCTGTGCTATTACACTTGAAGCTGGAAGATAGAGAAGTAACAGGATTTGCCTTATTTCCTTGTAAGAGAATTATTTTTTTGTTACAATCAGGCTTAGCTTTTTGCTGAAGTAGATGGCACTAGTAAATTTAATAACCTCCGAAGTAAATGATGCTACATACCTGAACACCTCTTAGTTGAATGTAGTCAAATATAAACCACGCCAAGCAGTGACACATGAAAAATACCATTATATCCCATTTAAACACATGATGAGCTGCCCATCCAATAACTAGACTGGCCACAAAGCACTCTGAGATTGGCTCACAAATTATTGTAGCAGGCAACATATTAATTCGCAGCTTAGCCCACCTAGAAAAGACAAACAAATCACTTCTGACTGTGTTATTTCTTATCTCCTCCCTCCCCATCCCAGATGAGACATAACAGTCTTTTCTCACAATGTGAGCTTGATTTCATCTGATTTACACATCCTTTCAAAGATACTACAAAGAGCATTTAAAAGGTACTAAGAAGAGGGTTTCATCATAGTTTTAATTTTTGTTTGTTTGGGTTTTTTAAAAATACTTAAATCAGTCATAATTCTGTGTAAAGCCAGTACATCTCCTCCAACACTAAACAGCACCATGCATCAAGCTGTGCATCAGAACTTCAGCATTCTGGACATTAAATCGAATTAACCTAGAAAATGAACACCCTCTCTATCAGGTTATCCCCCATCAGAAGCAGGTGTCAGGAGTGGGTGGGGGAAGGAAGTGAAGATTAAAATTTTACCTGATCATTCTGGACTGAAACTGAGAAATAGAATATGAACCAGAGTTCTGCATTGCAACTTGTGTGGCCATTGCAAACTTCCACCCCCTGCAAAACAAATTTATTATTAAAAAAAATTATTGCAAATAAGAGATACAAAACTCAATTATAGAGCAAATACCCAAGAATTTTATTAGGCTTGGAGTTTCTTTAGCATATAGGCCATATTATTGCAATGGGCATAAGCAAAAATTAATTGTATTTTATCAAGCTTATTAATTGAAAAAGAGCATTTGATCTTGAATAGTACTGAGATACAGTTCACAAACTTTTTTCTAAAGGAACTGAAAATCATGTAGCTTAATTCTTTCTAAAACACTATACTGATAAGAAAAATGCCATGTCTAAGCATGTTTGCTGTAGACACGTGAAGCTGACTTGAATGTCTATACTTACACTATGTGTTATGTGTTTAAAAACAAAGTGAAACATTGAAACCACATTTAAAAATCAACAAGGTTATTTCAGTCATCTTACCGGTCAGCTATAGCTTTGGCCATAAAGTAATCTTCAGCGATATATTGTGCAAAAGCTATCAGTCCTCCAGCTTGGTCCAAGACATCTTTCCTCATCAAGCATGACATTCCTGTTACACACTTAAAGCCAGTTAAATTGGCTGAAATATATGATCTTGGATGTGAAGTTCCAAAATAAACCTGCCAAATGAAGAAAAGGCTTTTAAAACTCTGCATGTATTTATGCTACTACTACACACTGACAATCTCTTCTTCAAAAGTGTTTGGAGGAAAAAATTACTAGAGATGGCCAATTATGACAGTGTATTACCACTCTAAGAGTGATTCACAGATTGCATTGGGTTGGGAGGAACCCTCTAAGGTCGTCTCACCCAAAGCCCCTGCAGTGAGCAGAGACACCTCCAACTACATTACCTCCAACCTTGAATGTCTGATCTTGAACGTCTCCAGGGACAGGGCCTCAACCACACCTCTGGACAATCCGTTCCAGCATTTTATCATTCTCATTGTGAACAGCTTCGTCCTTATGTCCAACTTAAATCTACCTTGCTCAAGTGTAAAACCATTGTCCCTCCTCCTGTCTCTACAAGCCCTTCTAAACAGTCCTTCCACAGCCTTCCTATATGTTCCCTTCGGATACTGAAATGTAGCTGTAGAGTCTCCCTGGAGCCTTCCCTCCAGGCTGAACAGCCCCAATTCTTTCAGATTGTCTCACAGAAGAGGTGCACCAGCCCTCTGATCACCTTGGTGGGCCACAATGTTATTGATGTGTTTTTACAAAAATCTATAAACAAGTTTCAAGTCCACATAGTAAACTACTGTATTTCATTCAGTACTTAATTTCTAACTTATTGAGATTGGTCTCAGGGAATACATATATTAAAAACCCATTAGCTAACTTGCTACTCAGTATTAATATACTTGGCAATCACTGACAGACATACTGTTTCCTTCCTCTTGTAAAGATTAACTGCATCACTGCATACAAGCTCTTAGAACCTTACTATGTGGTTGCATAGAAACAGAGGAATTGCTTACTTAATGTAGTTGCAAACAGAAGTAACAGAGGGAAAAAAAAAACAGATTGTGAGCTAGTCCTTTTACAAAATTTAGTAACTTAAAACTAGAAGTACCCTATACACAGACAGTGTGAATGAGTGTTAGTGCCTCTCACTACTATTATTTCTACAGATGGCCCTCACACTGATCTTACCAATACCGCCTTTTCAAGACAAGGCATGCTCATCTTGCAGTATATACCAGGCCTGGAAGTAAATAACTTCTTCCAGGAATATAGAAGCAGGAGCTGTAATTCTTGCTATTCCAGCATGCTCCAGTGCTAAGAGGTTTATGTTATAGCTCCTTGCTCTTCTCCTGTAAGAGGAAATTCAGACTTTGCCACCATGCAATGGAGTTCTGAATTCCACCGCATTTTCATCTCTCCCATTTCTGCCTTTGACACACATTAGATAACCTTGGGGCTGAAATGCCTTATACCCACCCACTTAGAATTAGGTAGTTAAGTGATGTGCCTTGAGACCAGGAACAAACAAGAAAATGCAACCTTTTCTTGCTACAAAAGAAAAAAAACCTTACTGAGAAAGAAGAGAGGGGAGAATAGGACAGATTAAGTGGTACGAAAATGCTGGATAGCAATCAACTGTTAACGTTCTTTTCCAAAACAAGCACTAGGAGACATGAAATAGCACTAGAGAAGAACAAGGGTCAGAGTGAACAAGGTAGTGGTTCCTATAAGAGATAGCAGATCTATGGAACTTCCTGGTAAACACAGTTAATAGATGTTCACAACCTACATGGACTGAAAAAAAGAGTGGAAAAGTTCATGTAAGGAATAATTTCTTACTGAAATGCTAATACACTGAGGGTTAGTAAACATAGTGGTCTACCATCTGCTCAGGAAGCATCTCAGCTGAAAACTGCAGAAAGAAACAGTACTACAGGAAACCAAGACGTAAGCCATGCTTCTGTTCTAACTTCCTCAAAGGCTCTGCTTACAACCCTGGTAGAAATCAGATACTGCAGAAGCTAGACTTTGACTTGTCATGGCCATTTCTGTTTCTTTTCAGGCATCAAAAGCAGACTTAATGACCCTTCCCAACTTAGCAATGGAGATTTTTCGAGTTTAAATACATTTTAAAATAAACCCTATTATTTTCATTGTGTAATCTTTGTTTATATTGTAAATTCCAAGATTTGAATCCATGTTCAGAGCACCAGAGTAGAATTTTACAGCATTTAAAAGTTATCCCAGGTAGTTTGAAGTGTGACTGCAGCTGAAAATAAACATTTCTTCACTCAAGAAGTTTAA
Source organism: Indicator maculatus (assembly GCA_013399975.1). Taxonomy (NCBI): domain Eukaryota; kingdom Metazoa; phylum Chordata; class Aves; order Piciformes; family Indicatoridae; genus Indicator; species Indicator maculatus. Next base: position 11,852 of record VXBD01011180.1, read on the forward strand.
GAGGCACAAGCTCTTGCAACATCAACAAAAAGCCAACATTGCACTCACCTGTTCAAGAGTAGCAGCAAAGCCCTGTCTGTCTGCAACATAGGGAAGCCCATGGACCAAGCCTACTTTTTCAGTCATTTGATTGGCCATATCTGTCAGTGTGTCTGGTGTTACTAAGGGACAAATGAAAGAGGAGGGGGGGAAAAAAAAAAATCAAGTAATTGAGCAATTCTGTTATTAGCAGACTACTGTAGAGCCACTAATTCTCACTCAGTTACCAGTATCAAGAGCACATACACATCATTGCACAGTATTTTGCAGGAAGAAAGTTTCAGTGAAATAACGATAACGATTAGCATCATTATTATGATCGACACAAGGAAACAGTTTAAACAGTGGCAGCCTTTTTAAATGGGATTCTCATATTTAATTTGGGAGCAAACATTTTTATTGATTTCCCCCTCCCCAGTTTTTACCTTTCATTTCTACTTGCATTCTCAGTTAATCTCCAATAACTGCTTGCCTACAGGGAATAAGAGCAATGTAACAGTGAGCACATGACAGCACACACTCACCTCTGATGCCACTATCACAAATCCATATGAGATCGTATTTGGCAACTTCATAGCCAGGCATTAAGTTGTTAATCTTGGGGTTGATGCCAACCTTCTTGCCACCTAAAAAATACAAACATCAAATAAATGATGTACAAGGATTTGTTGGGGTGTTTCAGACTCAACACCCAAAATATTTAGATATACAAAATGAAGAACAGTAAATGTTTACCCATGGATTCCTAGACCCCGCTTTTATGGAAAGGATTAAGTATTCCTTTTTTTCTGCATTTCAGATCTCACTATAATTGCACAGTGAATTGGAAAGGAAAAAAAAAGTAGCCATTTTGAGGAAGCCTTTTGATACCTTTTGATAAGGAAGGTTTTTGAAGCCTTTTGTTACCTTTTGATAAGGTAACAAGGCTAAGGAATTTGATAAGGTAACAAGGCTAAGGAATTTGAAAAGGCAGTAGAACTACATTTTTTATTACTACATTCAGTAAGATAAATATCCTCTGCCTCTTATTTCTTACGATTATTGATATGACCATTACACTCTACAGTAATTTTGGCAGAAAAATAAAGTAGAGCTGAATAAAGTGAGACAAACTCTTTTGCTTCCAACTGACAGACATGTTCCAGACTGTTTCACATCAGAGGAAAAAAAAAAATTGCTACTACCAAGTTCTAATATCCTTTCCCTATTCTTAGTTCAAATGTAAAGTGAAGAAAGAGCCCTGCAGTCTAAGCTGATGAAAAAGGATTTTTGCAGCCACGACTCCAAGTCGTTTACTGTCCATTTAGTTCAGTGCAAAGACAGGATTTAAGTTGCTGTTTCAGTTTTGGAAGAAAAAAGGTAGCAGGGGTTGCATAAATCATTCTTCCTAGAGTTTTTTTTGACTGATGGCACAGATTAACTACAGACTTATTTCTTTACTCTACACTGATGAGTAAGCTACAAAAACAAACATGGGCTCAACAAAACTACATGTTGGGGTATTTTTTGGTGGTTGGGTGGTTGGTTTTGTTTTGTTGTTGTTTTGGTTGGTTGGGATTTTTACACACTGTAAAATGTTTTTAGATTTTCAACTCTATATACAAATAAGAATCCCACCTTTGAGTTGCACTACTTACCTATGAACAGTCTAGCATCAACATTTGGGTATTTGCCAAGGAGCTTTTTGCACACATCAATAGCTGGATCATCATGATCTTGTACACAGAGCAGTACTTCATACTAGTAAAAACAAAGATGTATACACACACACTTAATCTCAATATGGTCTAAGGAATAAAGTTTAATCATGTACTAAACCAAACAAAGAACACTATTATAGAAATAAAAATAACACCAAAGGGGTTGTTTTACAGCTAAATAAGGCTATTTTTAAGTACAACAAAGTACTTGTAGAAAAAGAGCCAAGCCTGTATACCAATAAAAACTTTTACACTGAACATTAGTTTTCCTGCTATATGAACAGTTTCTATTAGTTATAAAGCAGAACATCCTATTACACACAGTAAAATTTTTATTTCCACTTCTATTTTTGCTTACATAATGAATCTCAAATTCAGTCAAACTGAAACTCAAATTCAATGAAATTACAATACACAAAATATTGAAGGATTGATGTTATGATACACTTGACTGCATACCTCTGAACTACACCTTCCTTTCCTTTGTAGATGCATGTGTAGAGCAGAGATGGAAGATGACCCCCCAAGACCAGTACATGTACACTCTAATAGTACAATAAAGCTAAGCTCAGGAACAAGCAATGCAATGTATGTCTCTTTTCCTCATTAATAATGATTTATAAAAGGTAAAAACCAACAAGAAGCACAGGAAAACTGAAGCTGTTTCAGCAATCAAGGTACATGCCTGTTACAGTGTAAGGAAATAGCACTTTAAGAATCACTCAACATTCTGAGACAGCTTTGCAAGCTTTGATGGAGGCATTTTCTGTTTCTGCATGAACAGCAAATTACTTGAATATTTCACTTGATATAATCTTCCTCTCTCCTTGTTAAAATTACTGAACTATTACAAGTTACTAAAGCTCCAATCCAAAGACTAAAATTCAGAAAATGTGATCTCCTGATCAAGATACCCAGAAGAAAATTTTACAGTCAAAGATTTAAAAATACAGTTTCAAAAACTGTCTTGGACCTCATTTGATATAGCAATTGTAAATAGGAATTCCAACTAATTAAACCAGTTCTTATTCCCCCCTTATACTATTCTACCACCCCACTGAACTTTATTTTCAGCGAACTACTCAAGCAAAAAGTAATCCAGCTTCAAAAGCTGCCTGTGGACTCAGTGATGACAATCTCCCATGTCCTTGTCAGTAAGAAATATTACACACAAAAGAAGGCATTGAGTTAAAGAAATACATCATTTCAAGAAAAAGTGTTACTGTTAAACACAATAAACTGCAAGAATTCTAACTGCATTTAGGATTTTGTGGAAACATAAATCATTAATCACTTACTGGGCACTGCTAAGACTTGATCTAGCACTAGAAACTATCAGACAAACGCAGAAAGAGCAAGCAGTACCTGATTTCTGTCATTTTACCAGCACAGAAAATGGAATTTTAAGAGTAAAAAGACCTGTCTCATTAAGCAGACAGGCCCTTCCACCACAACAGAACAGTCCTCATAGCATGAGCACCATAAAACTACCAACTGAAGAAATTAGTTCTTTATTGCTTACCCAAGTAAATATGCAAAACAAAAACTATTTTTCATAGAATCATAGAATCAGTCAGGGTTGGAAGGGACCACAAGGATCATCTAGTTCCAACCCCCCTGCCATGCCCAGGGACACCTCACACTACATCAGGCTGGCCACAGTCTCATCCAGCCTGGCCTTAAACACCTCCAGGGATGGGGCCTCAACCACCTCCCTGGACAACCCATTCCAGGCTCTCACCACTCTCATGCTGAAGAACTTCTTCCTCACGTCCAGCCTGAATCTCCCCCCTTCCAGCTTTATTCCATTCCCCCTAGTCCTATCATTACCTGAGATCCTAAAAAGTCCCTCCCCCCAGCTTTCTTGTAGGCCCCCTTCAGATACTGGAAGGCCACAATAAGGTCACCTTGGAGCTTTCTTTTCTCCAGACTGAACAGCCCCAACTCTTTCAGTCTGTCCTCATAGGAGAGGTGCTCCAGCCCTCTGATCATCCTCATGGCCCTAGTAACAAAGCAACTAATCTTGAATCCACGGGTGCAATAACACTCATATCCATATTCTCCAGAAAATTCAACTACAAATAATAAAAACCTTTAATGTTCCAACATTTGAAAATAGAAAAAGTCACATGAATGGTCACTGTATGCAGAAAATCAAAGGGAGAAACAACAAAATGTATGAGTAAAGCAGAGGGAATACAAAGAGGTTTACAATTAAGTTCATTTGGGCATAATATGAATAAAATGGTTTCTATGAAAAATGGAGGATATGCACCATAGGTAAGAACTGCAGAAACTGCATAACTGACTTTGATGCAAAATGGACTTATTCCACACGTTGTGTGTCACAGAGGAGCACCAGAGAATCAGCAACACTGCAGGTAGAACTCAGCTTCACTGGAACAAGTTAACAATTATTCTTTCTTCCTTTTCCCTTGGACAGCTGACCTTTGAATACCAGGCAATACTGTTCTCATTTTTGTGGTGCAATGAAGCGGTTTTGTACAGAACTACAGAACCATTCCTGGACAGAGGAGTTTTAAAATGGTTTGGGGGTCTTGTACTGTACAATTTGTGCCCCAGTAATAACTCTGCTGTCACTCTCCTTGGACAAAATCTAACTGTCACTATTGTTATCTGAAATTCAGGTGTGTGGAGCAGCAGTATTTTAAGATTGCCACTCATGTATGTAAGTTATCAGAAGGGTCAAGATATTCTCTCATAAAGCAAGATTCAGCAAAACTGCTTTCCTGAATTCTCAAACAATTTGTATTTATAGTCAAAACGTTTCAGCTGTATAATGTCTGGATGTGTATTACAGTCATCAATAGCTTCAGATATTGTTACAGTACCTTTGCCATGTTTTCCGTATTGGCACACGGAGCATACCTCACATATGCTTTAAACTTATCTCGGCCACACTTAATCTTTATTGCACTTTTGTTGAATCAAAAGCATTCAAATGGTCAGGCCTGAAGCTTTTCAAGGGGCTCCAAGCTCCACTATGGAAAAACTATCCAAATTGCAGTAAATTCCAAGTAGTAGGGTTTTTTGTTTGTTTTACCCTGCCTACTTTTGGTGTAAACTTCAAGATTTTATTCAGAATACACAGAGGAAACTCACTGTACAGCTTACACATACCTCTGACCTTTTACAGTTGACACACCAGTTAGAAGCAGTTACAGGAAGAATTGAGAAGAGAGTCGCTACTAAAAGTAAATTACAAGTTTAAGAATTGAGGAGATACTCAGCAGAAAACATAGTTCCTTTTCAATCCAGAGGAACATACACTGAGTAGTGAATGAAGCAGTAAACCCTTCCAGATTTGCCATTTAAGGTGTAAGCTTCTCAGATCAAGGACAGTGTCTGATATGCTCATCACCTGTATTACAAACAGTGTTCCAGCAGCAAGTGTAAGCTTTGAGAAACAACTTGTTTCACAACACTTCTAAGTCACTTGGGACTATCCTAACTACCAATATCTGGTGAAGTACACCACTGCATCGCTGAGCAACTCTTTGGTAGATGAGCCCTCAGTAAGAACCACTGAGGGCTCAAAGAAAGTTTCAAGCTATCAAGTGTTCTCTTTTAGAGTACCTGCCACAGAGAAATAATTAACTGGGGAGAGGCCTGCCCTCTCTTTTTACAGAGTGAAAGGTTTCATAGTGATATAAACACAATATGGAATAATGTTTAAATACATCTTAGTGAAATGTAGAGTATGTTTTGTCCCCAAGCCTTGGTCATGTTTCTTTCTAGACAGCTTTTTAAAAAGTATCAAGTAATCTGGAACATGTAAACTGTGTAATACGTGCTTGCTGTGAAAGGAAGAACAACCTAAGACATAATCAAGCTGCATAGTTCTAGCCCAAGCTCCTGGCATGACTTTTGGAGGCATGGGAGGTTAAAAAAAAAAAGACACTTAACAGTATACATACTTTTGGATAATCCAGCTCAAAGAAGGTTTCTAAGTTGTTGATCAGGTTAGGATCCACACCTTTTAACGGCTTTAGAAGTGACACACCAGGAAGCTTGCTATATGGCTGTTTGTCTGTAGCTTTCTTATTGAGGTGGAGGCGTCTGTAAGGAGAAATAACATACACCACCACATAAAGAAGATATGCTAGAAAATGCTATTCAAAATACAGTAGAATTAAGAAAGCCTGGAAGTTCAAGTTGCTGCAAAAAAAGATAGTTTTGACAGTATAAACAACAGTTATTTTTATAATCTGGCAGCTAGTGTGTCAGAAACAGTGCCTGCTTAGCATTTTAAGTAGGTTAAAATACAACCTTATTCAAGTTTAGACATTACAGGTTAATGCATTTTGCACAAGAAAAGCCTCACTTTTCTCATACTGCACAGGAGACAAGGATTTTTATGCCTTACTTCACGGCATTAAAACTCAGTATTATAACTGAATAAACAGAAAAAACATTTAAGAGTAAAAGGGGGGGGAGGGGAAGCCCAGGCACTTTTCCCTGCATTAAGTTTTGGAAAATTCAGAGCAAGCTGAAAGTACAGGGTAAATATTTGATCCTACTGATCAATTAACAAACAATCCAAGAAACAATAAGGATCACTCAAATTCAGCATAAAAATGCTAGAAAGTGGACATCATCCTGGGTCAGAAACAGATACATGAGTGCACAATTCCAAGTAGTCACTCATTTCAACACTGAATGCACAAAGTAAATTGATGGTCCTGTCATAACTCACTAGCATGACTATTTCTACACTCTTGTGAATGAAAGCAAAATTAAATTCTGAAAGTTTTATGGGCTAGTATACAATCACATTTGCATCAAGTAAAGATATAAGTAACGAGAAAAGGCATTTGCTGAAACAAAATTTGCAAGCTAGAGTACATACTGCGTGCTGTAGTTATCAAACATGCGTAGTGGTCAAAATAATTTTTTGCAGCAGGTACCTAATTGTATTGATTTTCAACTTAAAGAGTTTCACATTTTAGTGTGAAAAAAGGAAAAGCAAAACCAAAAACAAACCCAAAAAATATGAATAAAGTTGCTTCATGGAGTGCTTCATCTTAATTAAATGACAAAAACAAACAAACAATAAAAGCACCCACAAAACAAAAGTCAAGTTCCTAGGAGATGTGCACCTGAACAGTGTGCCTGATCACCTCACTAGGGACCTACTCACTAGAATTCTCTTTCAGGTGGGTTTTGCAGCGAGACACCAGGGGCATAATGATGTTACACAGAATAAACAACAGGCTCACTAAAAAGAAGACAGAAGGTTCTCCCACTGTTATTGACCCCAGGACTGGCCACTGCAGAAGTAAACTGAAATAGTCTTTCTGAGCAATCAGCAGCCAAGGGATAGTCAGACCAAAGTAAGAAAAGAAATAATTCAGACAGCTATCACAGATAAAAGACTTCCTTGCATATTATCACAAACATAAAAGCAAACAGAGGCTTTAGTGCCTACAAGAAGGGAGAGTCTCAAGAATGCATTTTTCACCAGGAAGACAAAAGGCAGAAATAGAAAAATAGGCTTCCATTTAAAACAGACTGTAGCAATCCACATAGCTTTGTACAGAGGCAAAAGCTTTGATGGACCAGAAGTTAAAGAAGGAAGTGGCAGAGTAAATGGAAAAAATGTGAGGAGAGAAAAGATGAAGACAGACACAAGGCAGGACAGTGATAAAGTATAAGCATCAAGTGATAAAGCTGCAGGATTTTGCAAGGCCTCATATTACAAACCATGCTTGACAAAAGCAAGCAGGCAGCCTAATTACACAAAGAAAAGCCTACACATGGCATAAGAGAGGGAAACCTTGGAAAACATACAAATGATACAGCATTATCAGAATGTATTCACCTACAAAACACACGCACTGAGACTTTCCAGAGTTTGGCTCAGTACAGTAAAACTTGTTTCTAACATGCTAACTTAATAAATAATTCAGTTCATGTTCTCATTGTAACACCACACAAAAGTGGTAGCCTGCCATCCTGAAAGCACTCAGGTACTGTGACGCTAAGGTAAAACAATTTCCATGCCAGTAATTGCCATGTTCCATTAGACTCTCTAGACCAAAAGGCAAGTTAACTGTAAAAAGTATCATTTCACAATGAGAACTATTTGTGAAGTGGCATAGTCTGAAGAGTTAAGAAGTTACAATTGACAGCTTACTATCAACAGAGAAACAGACCAACCATTATGTAAAAAACAAACAAAAAAAACACCTCAACCCCACAACCAAGTTACAGTATTCAGACTAAGGCCTCTATAAAGCAGAGGGTAAGATGAAGTTACTGGTTTTGAATACTAACTTACAGTGGTTCAGTTCTCTCAAGACAGATGCGATCACAATGGCCTTTATTGCCATGAGGCAAGTTCAAAATTACAAAGGATAGCAATCCCTTCAAAGTTTGCAGCATGTATAGAATATTATCTTCTGCACTGAAATTGGCACAAAGCAGTCAACCACACTAACTATGCAGATGTATGTTTAATGTTGCTCTACACTACGGAACATAAACCAACTTTGACCACTGAACAGATGTGAGCCAAGCACTATTTAAAGGCACTTTCAGGTTCTCTGAGTGGAAGACCAGTAGCCAGGTTACCTATAAGCACTTTTGCACGCAGGTATGTTAAATGGATCAGCCTGTAATCTCTAGGTGTGAAATTCCTTCTGAGCAGTCTGATGCTGGCATACATAGGTACTGAAAGAAAAAAAAGCAGCAGAATGCATAATACTGTCAGGAGATATTGTTCAATCATGTAAGAGACATCTGCAAAACCTTCTCAAAGCTGGTTCACTAACACAACAATAATTAACCCACAGAAGCAACTGTGATCCAGATTTCCTTCAGTAGAGGGGAAAAAAATGCATTTCCAAGACAAAATCCAGACTGTGGGTTATCACTGCCCAGTACACATGATGAATTCTTGCTAACCTGTATCAAATCAAGCAACAAAAAAAATTTAAAGGCTCAGCCTAACCTTTCTGTCCCCACATCATTAACTGAAAGAGAGTGTTCTAGCAAAAAGGAAACCAGACTTTTGGGTCTCTCAGCACAGATAGTAACAGGTTTTTTGAAAGAAGATGAAGAAACCCAAACACTCCTTAATCACTCATTTCAACCTCCCCTCCACAGCTACGGTAAACAATTATTGTATTAGGAGGAGGTAAGCAATTCTTGGCCAGAAATTTAAATATTGCAAGATACATATAACAATGAGGATGCACTGAAGACATTCCTTGCAGCTTATGGTTGCACACTGAGATAAGCTTTTTTCCTGCTTCTACTCTGAATTTATACACTTCGCTCTTCGTCAGTTCCTTTTCACACTAGTGAGCTGAGCTATCTCACACAGGTGTTTGTGCAGTGTTGGTCTACTATGGAGTAAGACAGGAGACCTCAGCTTTAACACAAAAAATGAAATGTAAGATTTTCCTGCCTCTTTTGGCAACAGAAAGGTAAAAAGGGATGAGCTCTTTCCTACTTTTTATACATATGTTCAAATGTTTCCAAAAAGTAGGTACCTTTATCCACAGGAAAAGAATGACATTTGCTACAGCTACACTGTACCAATCAGTCTATTAAAGACAAGTGAAAGCAAGACTGAAGAAGTTAAAGTATTACAGATAACCCCTACATTCATGAAAAGGTTAAGAACACCCTTGCTTCACAAAGACTACTATTATCCCAATTTAAAATCCTACCAAATAAGTAAAGACAATTCCACCTAAGAAGGCACAGACAACCAAGTTACTGCTCAGCACTCCTTTCCTCCTTTCTCTTCTTTCTGGGAAGTGCTGCGCTTCTCAATGGTGCTGACATTTGTCTGATCCCATAGTGACCTTGTGGAGATACTTAAACAACCACATAACTATCACCTCATATGTAGTGTTAGAATTCTGTCGGTTTAAGTAAGCAGATGTGACAAGATGATCATGCAGTTTCATTTGCAGCAAGGATGCTCCAGTATTCCTTCTCCTCTGTGTTGCTGTGTTGTGCGATCAGTTTGGTGAGAGACACTACATTAGTATCAATGCCTGTACAATCCTGCTTCAACTCACTCAAAGCTTAATTCATCTTTCTTCCTTCCACTTCAAGTTATTTTCTGCCAAATTAAGAGTTAGGGTATCTTAGGAAAGGCTGCAAGAAGAGCATGTTCAAGAAGGTGGCTGTGAATGTGCTGCTAAGATCACAGGAAGAGCAGAGGAACAGGGTGTCCTTCCTTCTCAAGCTTCCTGAGAGCTGAGCTGCCAACGGATGAGCAGAATAAACCAAATGACCCTGGAGTCAAAGGAAGACCACTCTCAGCACAAAAGCAGCATAAGGGGCACAATACCTTCCTTTAAAAAAGTACACAAGGATTAGGGTCAGGCATCTGAAAACTCTTCTACAACCAACACTGCATCACAGTTTGCCTTTACAGCATTCACACCTGACAGGTGGACTCAATGACCTTTGAGGTCTTTTCCAACCAGACCAATTCTATGACAGCTTTCTCCCTGCCCTTATTTGCCTGACATAAACAGCTAACTAGAATTAATTACTAGAAGATGGCAGTGCCCATGTCCACAAGTGACTAGATAAACTTGAGGCATGCCACCTTTCTAACTCTCTTGGATGAAAGGAAAAAAGATCACCCCAAAGAAGTGTGCTGGTGTCAGTTCAGGACACCATTGCTTGGCTGCTCGCCTGGGTCAATCCATTATACCAGCCAGAGTATTCTCAGGCAAGCAGCCTTTCTCCACTTCTGTAACTTAGCTGGCTGCACCCAATTCAACAGCCATACTGGACAAATAACAAGTCAATCCACTCAACTAATCCAATAGTTTCACAAGTGTCAGAGCCAGCAACAGGGAGGAGCAGAAATGCACAGCTGGGGATGGGTGAAAAGAACTACAAGGAAACCCTACTGTAATTTTAGTAAGACAGCAATTATAATTAAAAACAATTAACATGACACTTGGCCTTGATAAAATTCCCAGATCTAGAAGGAACTGTTGGAAAGGGAGAAACAGTGGGTAAGATTCAGTTGCCCGTTTTTTGGTACAGACTTCTTGTGGCTGAGAAACAATCATAGATTTGTGCATGCTTGCAAAAAACCTGGAAACAAACAAACAAAAAATGTAATTGTACTGTTTGCTTACTAGTTTATGTTGAAAAGCATACTGCAATTGGTCAGTGCGTCATCACTTGCCAGCTGAGGGTAAAAGGTAGTCCAAATATTGAATTCCCTTTCAATGCATACTTTCTCTTGTACTATACATACCCCACAGACACACACACAAAAAAAAGAACCTTAGGATGCAATGCACTAAGATCACAATGGGTAGGAGAGGAAGAATTGTTAAAAGGAAAAATTTTTAAAACCCAACCTTTAAACAAACACCAAACTAGCAAGAGTCAAAGCTTTTGAACCAAGAACAAAAGTAGTATTCAAATAGAACCAAGTGAGAAAGAACACAGATTGTGATAAATTTTTCAGAAGGTAAATGTTCTCAAAACCCAAACATCAATTTTCTCTCCCAGTTCTGGAAAGTAGTAGGTTTATCAATGGCTAATCATAAAGACAAAACAAAATCATACAATACTGAACAGTAGAAATCCTAGTGCTATTTGATATTTGGAATACACAGCTGAAATTCTTTATGAAGCATATTCCAAATGTTACCACAAAAGTCATGTTCAGTAGATGCAATCCATAACTTGGAATAGCCAAGGGAGGACATTTGACTTTTAAGTAGATAAAAAAAGACTTCAGGAAGAAGAAAGAACAAACACTACAAACCTCAATTTATAACCAGCAAACACTTTTTTTTTTTTTAATTTAGAAATTCCTCTCCTAATCCCCTTCCCTGCCCCCACACCTGCATGATAAATAAAAGAAGCAAACCAGCTCCCGCACAACAGATTGTAGTTAAACCTGAAGTAATGGGAACCCTTTTACTGCTCAAATCCTAGATACATTTACAATTCAGCAAGATGAAATAAAATGTGCTTAACAAAAGCACAGCAAGTTGCCAGCCACACAGTCATTACTGGATCATAGTAAGCATTAAAATGAACACACAGTTTTTCCCTTTTAGTCTGTCTGCAGGCTGCCATCAAAATGGCAATTCATTCGTGTTTCTGCGTTCCCACACCCTCAGCCTACTGGCGACTATAAAGCAGTCACCGCCACAAGATAAATTGGATCAGCCTGCTGATCAAACAGAGATCTATCCCACAGAAAAAACTAGCTTGCTGGTCTGAGTCACCATGTAGCCACATGCTCACTAAAGGCAGATTAGAACGGCAGAAATGTTTAGAAAGGTATAGGGGTAGAAGGGGATTTGGATTATCCCTTTGAACAGCAAATCTTGCGCCACTGAGGCACAGAAATATAAATGCTTTTTGATACAGACTCCTTGTAATGTTAGGCAGCCTCAGAGAACTACATGCAGTATGATTTGTCTTTTACTTATGAAAAGTATCTTCAGTGGAGGGCAGAAACTCTGGGCCAGATCAACCAGCCACAGTAAAGAGTTCTTAGTACAGGACTAACTCCTTAATGTTAAATATGGAATCTTTTAAAACAAAACTTTAGAACATTTGTACTATGAGATTATTCAATTTGGGACTTTGATTTTGCAAATCTAGAGGATTAAGATAACTCAGCCCTATTCATTTCACAAGGCACAGGTTTAAACGACATCACTTGCTAAATATTAAATAATGTGCTTCCTACAGACCTCAAGTTGCTCCCAACTGCTCCCTTTGTGCCAAAGATCTCTGCCACCCATCAACATTTTCCAGCTCTTTCTCCCTAAAAATCTAACAGCCAGTAACAAAATTGTGTGAATGATCAAACAGAAAGTACACTAACAAATCAAAGCAGATACCATAGCAAGATTTTTTTCTTAATTTTCAGTGAATATCAGGCCATTTTTTGTTTAACTAAGTCAGCTGCAAGTGTTTCCAGAGTACAAAACAGCACACCATTGAAGCAGGGCCCTTAATTCAAACAACAATTCACACAGTACCAGTTGGGGTAACAAAAAAGCTGCAAAACCTGATATGACTACTCATTGTCAGCAAAACAGTGTCACCACCCTTGTGCTGCAAATGTCTTGGAGAGTTTGAGTAAGTCTCCTATCAGGAACATAAGAAACTGAAGAAAGCAATCTAAAAAAAAACCAAAACAAAACAAAAAAAAAACCCCACACAAAAAAACCACTTTGAAAGAAAATGTTAAAATAACCCTCAATACCATATTTGACAGTATTTCAGAAGGCTTTTTTTTTTTTAAACGTTTCTGACAGATACAAAAGCAGAAAAACTAACTGGGTAAATTTCACCTCTCTTCTCCCTTAAAACAAAAAAAACCCCACCAAGCCTACAATATCTAGTTCACAGACCCTCCAAAAAATCCCACCCCTCAAAACTACACATCTACAGAAAGCAATCTGCTTGGAAATGCTGTGATGAAACCTGTATCATCTCCCTTAAAAATGGTTAAAAGGAAGCATGAAGGAGTATCTCATTAGTATTTAAAAAAAGATTAACAGGTACTATCTCCTATTGTGCAGTCACTAGAGAAGGCAGAGGGACATAGAGCAAAAAACCCCACAGATTTCTGCAGCCTGAAAATCCTGTATACTGTCACTAGTCCATCAGAGATCTGCAAGAATGAATGAAGAATTTCTCTCCCTCTTGTTACTCTTGTTAATAACATCAAATAGCTCAAAATACAGGTCTTGTAAAGGATAAAAGTCTGAAGTTTTCTACTTCTTTTTAATCCAGAGTCTTACTTTAGCAAGGCTTACAAGAAAAATGCATGTTGATTTAAGCTAAAAAACTGTTTCAAGTCTAAAGTGCTTAGGATATCTCCTCAATAATACCTCAGTGCATTGACCAAAGTCTGATTTTCCACAGCCTGAGTATTCCATTCAAGGTGTGCATGACTAGAGAAATTTATTTTGCTTCATAATGAAGTGTAGCAGACTATTTATTATCAAATCATAGCATCAGTCACCTGGCAAGTCACTACTATAAAGGTATACTGAACCAAGACTTCAAGATAACTACTTAGCAAAAACAAGGCAGGTGCAAATAAGGTAAAAATTAATGTTTAACTTCATTTACAGATTCCTCCTTATTGACTGTACCACTGACAAAGCTGAGATGAGCCCTCCTGAGGGGAAAACAAACAAAAGTAGTCTTTGGTTTACAAAGAGGTGGTTCTGAAGAGCAGGACAGTAATTAAGAGTGGTCTAAACCAGACCAAACCAACTCTCAGCACAAATTGGGAAAGACACATTTATTAGTTATCCCACTGCTTTACTAAAAGAAAGCTTGGGCCACTAGAAACACCTACCAACACAGTTGGAATACAGTCCTGATCTTTCACTTCATACAATACTTTGCTTTGGCTTTCTGTCTGTCTACACTTGTGAATTTTTACCTTACTTGTTCAAAGATAAAATTTTCCTTATATATGCTACAACTTCATTAATTTGACTCAAGATATGAATTCACCCAGGCGAACCATGAGAAGGTAGAATCTAGCCTAGGTCCTCACCAACTATTACTAAAAGCATCATATTAAGGAAAAATGCAAAATAATTCACCTTGCAAGCAAAATTAAAAGCTTTTTTTTTTTGATCTATACCAAAACGTCCCACAATAGTCTTCAGTAAAATGCAAAACCTATACTAAGTGTGTAAAAACCACAGAACCTCATTTCAGCTAAAACAAAATGTAAAAATCCCAGTGATCTCTGACACCACTATTTCACATTACATCCTTCCCATGGAGTGATGGGCAAATACTGAAAGTTGCTCTAGTAAACCAGTGGAACTAGATACATACTTAGCATACCACAGAGGAGTTCTGACATAAAATTTCACAAATTAACTTTTAAAAAAATCACGTAGCATCTACCACTATACTCACCGACCTTAATTCAAAGTTATGCCTTTATAGAAACACACTTCGTGTAAAGTTTCTTTAAACTTCTCTGAAATAGTCTCACCTTGACAAAAGTGACAATAAAGATAATATTCTTCCTCATTCCACTGTTCAATCTCTTCCACTCTAGCTGACATAAGGCTGAGTGCTTTTTTGCTCTCCAAGAGCAACACAAACTCTGCTAACCCACCCCATTTCATTTCCGTCTTACATACTAAGCCTTACAGCCTATCTTCCCCTTCCACCCAAAGCACTCAACCAGATGTGGCTTGTTTTTAAAGCCCACTTGTCACATATACTGCACCACCTTCCCTTCTCTCAACATAAGCGTGCTATTGTCTGCCACAAGTTGTCTCCTTTAAATGTACACTTGACAAACCTTAATCTAAGCTTTGGTTCCTTGCATTCTGTTAAATCATTTGTGTTCAGAGCCACTACTACAACACCATCACATCCAAGTTTATAGTCTGTGTCTTATCCTCCTAACTCACACTATTAAAAAATTGGTCTTCCCTAAATGACTCCAGCATTATGGGCTTTCTCCCACATTATGACTCTCAGATCTGATTCTGCATTGTTTTGCTTTCCCTGATTATTAATTTTGTAATACAGTAATTCAACCACACTCAATAAATAAATCAAAAATTAACTCCTCCTTTCCCCAGATCTTTCTTCCCCTAAGGACTGCCTTAAATTTAAGTTTTGTGATCACAGTTTGAGGTGAATTTCAACTTCTTTAAAATGAGCAACATTCTCCAGGCTTAATAGTCTTAGCTCTCAGTCCCTCCCTGTAAGTCAGATGCTGCAGTCCCATCATCATCTGACTGCTGTTTACAGTCAAACTGGCATCCACAAACACTCCCAGGTCTTTCTCTACCAAGCTGCTTTCTAGCCAGTCACCCTGCAGCCTGTGCTCATCAGCCACTCCTTCAGTTCTGTATCATCAGCAAACTTGCTGATACCCCCCCATCCTCCAGGTCATTAGTGAAGGTGTCAAACACTATTGGCCGCAGCACTGAGCCCTGATGATTTTGTGCATCTCAAACTTCAGTGGTTTCCAATTTTTATCACATGCTATCCTATCTGTTGTACTGCCCATACAGAAAACTGTGAGAAAACGGGGTTCAGCTTTAAGCAGGGGGATGGAACCTTAACAGGTATTTCCAGCCTGAAACACTCTGATTTCCTTCAAGGAGTGAAAGACTCCCACATCTGCCTCCAAGTTGTAAGCTAGGTTTCAGCCACTTGTGTGATCCCATACCCTGCCATGTTCCTGTATTCCTCCTCAAGAACTATACTTGATTTATCCTTGCCTTGCTGTCCTTCAGATTTGACTCTGCTACAATGCTGTCATTCACTCCCCGAGTAAAAGCAACTCAAGTTCTGCGGATGTAACTTTTGTAGCAAGGAACTTAAGGTTTCTGCATAGAGTTCATTCTCAATGCACAAATTATTGGAGACAAGATTACTGAAAGAGCAGGAATATGAAATGTTGCCCAGGATCAAAAAGATAACTTTCCAGCTTTTCATGCCTCTCCAGTGCCCCAGTTTGTATTCAAACATTCAAGCCATTCTTTTGCTTTTACCCTCTTCAATTTTGCAGAAAGAGATTGCTAATACAGAGCACAAGATCTGTGATCCTGCATATGTAGAACAGCGAATGGAGCAAAGTCACCAAAAATTTACAGCAAGCTTTATCATCAGCTACCTAACTGGGAGAACAATTTACCCAAGGGTATTAGCCTGCACAGAAAATTTCACTCTAAGTGGTTCAAGTTCAATAAAGATTCAACTAAGGAATGAAGACAAACTGAAGAATGGATGCAGGATTCTGCATGTGCTGTCCACATCTCCCAACCGCTTCCTGAAGAAGCTCCTATAGTGCAACTACAGTTCAAAATCAAACAGAAAATTGAGATTATCAACGAGAGGGAGGGGCACCTCTAATCTCAGAAACAAGTATTTGCATTATCTCTATTGAGTCTACCAAAAACGTTGGTTCACTTAGAAGTGCTAACACTCATTAGTAACAGACGAGCTCTCTAAAGATTGCCTTTAAACTAGACCTACTTTACATCCCTTACTGGCTCCTAACTGTGACAAAAGTGCCTCTGAAGTGCTTCTACAAACCAAAGAAAATGCAACCCTAGGATGGCAATGCTAGTAACTACTACTGCTCTTAACAGCTACTTCAGCCAATCTATTGCCAGACACAGAGTGTAAAAGATAACTCCACCAACAAGGAAAAACATCAAAAGGAGATGATAGAAGACAGAGCAGGGTAAGCCTGAACACAAATCATGAACTGAGCAGCAAGAGAGTGACAAGAATAAAAACAGCATGGCAAGACAGTCAAGTAGGGTCAAGAGAAACAGAACTGTTATTTGCTTAAGAATGAAAGATCACAATTACTACACAGAAATAGATTAACCAAAAGATCAAAATGACTTCACAAAAAAGTTAAACATTGGCTATGTGGGGGTTTGCAACCCATGTTTGGAAAGCTCTTCACCACTGCAGAAGTGCTTCAGGAAACTTGAGTTTATGTTTCTGCACAAACCAAATTTTCTCCCTGTGTGCAAACGTATTACACTGAGTTTTTTAAGTACTTTTTGTTACCTTCAGGTGTTTTAGTTACTTTTCTGCAAGTGTCTAGGAATAAAGAAGTCATTTTACCCCTGTACTCAGCATTGGTGAGATTGCACCTGAAGTATTGTGTCCAGTTTTGGGCACAGCAGTGTAAGAAAGCCTTTGAGATGCTGGAGTGGGTACAGAGAATGGCAACGAAACTGGTAAGGGGTTTGGAGACCAGGTCTTATGAGGAGAGGCTGAGGGAGCTGGGATTGTTTGTCCTGAAGAAGGAGGTTGAGAGGATACCTTACTGCTCTGTACAGCTATCTGAAAGGAAGTTGTACTGGGGTCAGTGTTGGCCTCTTCTCCAACTAATGACGGGACAAGAGGCAATGGCCTCAAGCCACACAAGGGTAAGTTTAAGTTGGATTTCAGGAAGAATTTCTTCACTGAAAGAATCCTGAGGCACAGGAACAGGCTGTCCAAGGAAGGGGTGAAGCTACTATCACTGGAGGTGTTTAAAAAAAAAAAAAAAAAAAAAGGGCAGATGTGGTACTTGAGGCCATGGTCTAGTCGTCACGGAGGTGTTGGGTAGAAGGTTAGACTTGATGATTTTAGAGGTCTATGATTTTATTCTGTAAGGTTATCTCTTCATTGACTACTGTAACTTATAGACAAATTATTTCAAAAAGCTATGAGATAACCAAACACTGAACACAATTTCAAGAGCTGAATTTTGTGGACCAGGCAAATAAAGGAGCAAGATATTAACAATTTAAGAGGCTTACCAAGTATTTTCTAGGAAGTCTGTGGCAAAAACAATGCAGAGTGCAAACCACCAAAGACTGAATTTGACTCCCTTAACTCAAAAGCCATTCTACTGACCCCCCTCAGTGCAGAACGACTTTACTTGGAGTTCAGTAATAACAATTAACAAGAAAAAAGTGAAACCTTTTAATTCAATTTTAGAGTAAATTTTGAAGATGTAGAAGCAAAACCAAGATCAGATTGATTATGCTCAAATAAGACATCTAGGTTACGCAGGTTTTGCTTGACAGCTTTACTTTCCAAAGAGACACACCATGTTCGGAAAGCTGTTTTTATTAAACTAGAACCATCTATTTTGAAATACAGGTCAAACAGAAAATCCACTGCCACAGATCCTGCTAGCCAGTGATTCAGAATTACAAGATCTGTTAGAATGCCACAGACATCAAGAAAACAGCTTTAGTTTAGAAGGGGCAGGGGAAGTTTTGGTTGCGGGTTTTTTTTACAGTTGTTACTTTAGGTTTTTTTTGTTTGTTTGTTTGTTTGTCTGGTTTTGTTGGTCGGCTTTTCTACCTTTTCCCTGATTTTACAAGACTTCTGTTCCATTCTTTGAATGTTCTTAGAATGGAAGTTTGTAAGAATAATTAAATAGCTATTTTCATAGACTGCTAAAATATTAAAATCTACTCCTCAATTTCCTGAACGCTTTAGCCAATACTATAAATCTTTTATCTTTATTAGCACATCATACACACAGTCTGCCACTTCAAATATAGGTACACATTTGGGTTTAGTGTTGGATGTTTATTTTAGTTTCCCACATAACTAGATAACTTCAGAAGTTTCAGAGACAGTGTATCAAACAATCTCCAACACTGAACTCTTCCTACTGGCTCAGTTGGTGGCTCAAGAGCAACTGAAGAGCCAGTATGCAAGCAAGGAAGGGTCAAGTTCATAAGATGGGTATAAAGAATAGCAACTCAAACATGTCAAGTATCACAGCCTTCCTATGCAGAGTAGTATATGCAGACTGCACTTTTCTATCGATACTAGCTATAAATATTTGGTCTGTGTTTATTGAATTTACTCCACTGACTCTTTTAGAGAGCACAAAACCAAGACTCATTTCATAAGCACTTACACTGGACAATTTGTAAAGATCTGATGTGTGGCTATTTGCATTTCACTGCTTCAGCCTGGCTATACTAAAGGAGTATGAAATCAAGCCATTCTACTGTACTTACAATTCAAAACCATTCAAAGTAGGGAAGGACAACAGGAGAAAGAGGTGGCAAGAACAAGATTTTTCCAATGCAGCACAGGAAATACGTTTTTCCTCAACTGAAACCTTGAAGAGCACCTTAGATATCAAAAATCTACATCTTTTAGAGCAATTACAGCTTAGAAATCAACACAATGTCATGACCATAACTTTGACGATCATTGATAGTACTTCCAAGACATGAAAAAAGCTTACTTCCTCAAATAATCCCATTTATCTACTGAATTAACACATTCTAATTATTTTGCTAAATCAAACATCTAAAATATCACTGGGGGACCACAAGAGGAGGACTGAGAAGGCCACAACAGCTTTGCTCACGTTTCAACATTATCTTAGTACTCTAGCGGCACAGATCAGACTTTCAACTCACCAGTTGCCATTGCTACAAGCAACACAGATCAAGGAGAAACAGCCACCACTCTGACTTTTAAAAAAGTGTTTAAATTTACTTAAAAGAAATAATAAAAGAAGGTTAAACCAACAATATTGTCCATAAAGAGAAAAAGAGAAAGACTTCCTGTACCAGGTACATTGTAAGTAGTTTTCAGCATATGACAAGTATCACATCATTCTGCTCTAATCTTCCTGCTGACATCAAAAGGCCCTTCTGCCTGTAAGACCCCTTCATACCCCAGTGGTCTAGCAAGGCTGAGTGTGCTGTGCCCACTGTCCAAGACAAAGCATTCTCTATGACTTATGGGGCACTAGTGACAGTGTCCAGCCAGAGTTTTCAGGCATCAAATAATCACCATCTATCTGGGGTCCCTTCCCAGTTAACACACTCAATCAAAGCACACACAACTGACTGCCACCTCCTGCTAATTCCCTTCACAGGGATATCTCACATGCAGGACCAGGTCATTCCTCATCATACCCTTCCACCACACAACTCCACAGCCCTCCTACCCTGCAAAGAGCAGTGTTTTCGAGTGGCACAGACTCCAAACTCAGAGCAGTGCTTTCTCCATCCATCAGCTACATCCCACTACCATCCCACTACCCCATGGTAGCACAGGTTGCCCACAAGTCACAACCCCTTCAGGGGTATGTATGTATACTTCCTCCGCCATGGTTTACTTGCAGCCCACAGTCCACTTTTGGAGTGTCCTTGATGCAACGGGCAGCCTCCACAGGAGGCAGAGCTTCTGATAGTGTAGCTCTTGCAGCATGGACTGTCCAACAACATCCCCTTTCTCTGTTGTCTCCTCTGTTCTCTCCTGTCTCTTAGTGTATCTCGTCCTTTTTCCTCCTGTTTATCCTCTCACTTGTCTCTCCCTGTGTCTTCATTTGTGTTTCCTGCTCCTCACAGCTGCCACTCTTTCTTAAAGATTTATGAGTAGCAGCACCATATGGTGCCCTATGATCCCACTGTATCAACGTTCATCAGATCGGGTGAGGGTTTAGCATACAATGGGTTGTTTGCATCAGGATGTCCAGGCATCCTTGCAGCTCCTTACTACTGAAATCCTGCCATTTGTGCCCAAGACAACCACACAGATAATTTCTGCACTTTAGATACTATATTTACACAGACAATTAACCTCTTTTGTAAAAAATATTAGCACTTAAGTGATTTCACATACAAAAAAAAAAAAAAACCAACCAAAAACCAACCAACAAGGTAACCATTACAGAGGGTAGCAGGAGTAAATCTCCAGCATTCACAAAAAGAGGACCTTTGCCTTCAACAAGGGCTGGGGTTTATCCCAGATACCTATCAGATGCACATGCCACAGCAAGAAAGGAGAACAGATGTGCACAAGCAAAGCAAAAAGAACTTAGATATTTTCTAATCCCTGTAGCAATGCAACAGTGGTCTTTTATTTAAGGCAGCAAAAACATGGACTTCTACAGAAAGAGAGGTGCATTCTTAAACCTTGCTCCACATACCCACAATTACTTTGCCAAGCTCAAGCAGGAATCTGCTTTGTTTGTCATACACCATAATGGAAACACTCCTCACAAACTCTTTTCCCTTTGGTTACCAAGAAGGATCTGGATTCATCATATACACTCCTTTTTGCAAGTACCATGGTTATTCTGATGTACACTCATTGCACAGTCAAAAAGCATGCACTTTATAGCTGCTGTGCACGTTGGTCGCACACTGTCGGTCCAAAAGCCTCGCTTTACAGGTGCACCAGCAGACAGCAAAACCCAAGACTTCTTCAGCAGCGCTGAAGGCAAAGAAGTAAATATCACGGACTAAACGCAGGCGGCATAGATCTACAAAGAATGGCTTTTCGCGAAGGCGGATGGCAAGGTACCAGCTGTGCCCTCACACCAGCCCACCCGACCCAAGGGAGGCCTCAGGCCAGGGGCCGCAGGTGGGTCCCTACGGCCCCGCGACAAAAGCCAGGCAGGTGGCTCCCCGTGCCTGACACTCGGGGTTACGAGCAGGGAAGAAGCGCTGCCGCCAGTCCGCGGGAAAGGCGGTGCGGTGCCCGGGGACGAGGCCCGCAGCCCCGCTCCTCAGCGCGATGGCGGGCGGGTGGAGGGGGACGGGGAAAAACGCCGGCGCTACAAACACACACACACACCCCTGCCGCCCGCCGCGGCCCGCGCTTACGTGTATATGATGGACATGAAGTGCATAAGCCACAGCACGACGAAGAGGATGAGCCCGAAGATGGCGAGTCCTTCCAGAGCCAGAGCCAGCACGGCCATCCCCGGGGCGCGTAGGCCTGGCAGGAGCCGGCGACGGATAAGGGGCGAAGTGAGGGAGGGTCGCTGGGCGGCCTGCCGGC
Organism: Indicator maculatus; assembly: GCA_013399975.1. Classification (NCBI taxonomy): domain Eukaryota; kingdom Metazoa; phylum Chordata; class Aves; order Piciformes; family Indicatoridae; genus Indicator; species Indicator maculatus. Next base: position 33,901 of record VXBD01011180.1, read on the forward strand.
GTGCGGAACAACTGCTGCGGGCGGGCTCTCGAATTGCCTGCTGTGGATGCTGCTGTGGAGGTGTCGGCTGCTGCGGCGACTGCTGCTGCTGTGGTGGCGGCGGCTGCTGCTGCTGCGGCTTCTCCTACTGCTGCAGCGGCGGCGGCTGCTCCTACCCCGGCCCAGCACGCTCCCCGCCGCCAGCGACTCTCACACTGACTAGCTGTCGACCGCAGCCCGGCCTGGCCTACCCTGGTACTACCCGCNGCAAGGGCGGGCGCCTCAATCTGTTACCGCGCCTCTCTTGCCCTGGGCGCCGGGGTGGGTTCGGCCTGGCGAATTCTGCCGCCGTCGCTTGCGTGACCTTGGGGGAGTCGCCCTCGGGCTGCCGGGACCGAGGTGTGGGGCTAGGAGCAGTGGAGGTGGCTGCGGCAGCGATAGGCACGGCGGCAGTCAGGGTGCGGCGCCGCCCGGCCCAGCAATAGCCGCCGAGGAGGGGTGCAGGCCCGGCCGCTCCTTATCCTCAAACTTCGCTGGTGACTTTGAAAAGCGCTGCCAGCCCCGCAAATGCCTCGTAGCCGCAACTGAGTGACGGTAGCCCTTCAGGCAGAGAAACAGGGCTTTGTGGCAGGCCGCCGTTGCCGAGCTGATGTGGCACAGATGGGCTGACAGAGCGGCACAGCTTTTATTATTGCTTGTATTATTTTTGATTTATTGTTGGATTCGGGGGTGTGAAAGCTTTGTACCCGGTGATCTTGAATGCATTATGGGAGGACTGCTATTTCCAGCGTAGGTGTGCACCTGTAAGTCAGTCACTTGGTGCTGCCCGTCCCTGAGTCAGGCCAGCCACCGAGAGGACTGGGGCAATGCCAGCAGTCACGCTGCGGCTGCCGTCGGACGGACCGGGCAGTGACTGAGCAACCTGGCTCCTGCCAACCTTGGCAGCTGAACCCAGGACAAGTGCCCGGTAAATGGAAGTGTGTTGCTCCTTACTAATCATCTAGGCCATCGAGTCTTCCCTTTGTTTCGTTACAGTATTGATGGCAATTCCTGTTCCTGTCGTGTTGCCTCCCATTTTGAGGGGTTTCAGCTTTTAGAGTTTAGCGTTTGGGGTTCTGAGGTTAGGAACATCAATTTACCTCTCCTGTTGATTGTGTAATGGGCAAATACGCATTGCGTTAACTGTTTTAAATTTAACCCCATTAATCCGGGGTATGCTGCAGAAAGAAACATTTACTTGAGTGCCAGTGCCTGCATGCTGAGCTTGCCAGATGCAGGTTAGCTCCAGTCTGGAAGAAGCATAAGAGATCATGGTTACCTGTCAGCACACACACCTATTTTTTCGTCAGGACTCTTGGCCAGTAGCACAAGCTGATCGTTGCAGTGTATGCACACTCTCTAATAGATTAATTTTTTGTCTTCCACACTCCCAATTATTCATGCAGATGAACAAGCATTCACATATTCTGATTAAAAAATCATACTGGGTTTTTTAAACATCCTATTCATGCTAGTGCTTTAACACTGTAAAAGGATTAGATTTCAAGGTAGCTCTAGTAATGTATGAGAAGTTAGGATGTAAAGATTTAAAGGTGACTTACTGTAAGAAAAAGTAGGATCTCAGTGTGGCAGGAAATTGACTATATCTACATGAAAAACAATTTGAAAATTAGAAACTACTGATAACTCTGGTAAGAACAAGTGAGTTATCAGTCCATCCTAGGACCAGCACTGCCTGTGTAGTATGTTAGTTTTTGCTTAACATGAGTTCCCACAGAAATCGTAGTGGCCAGCAACATACCTTTACACTGGCCTCAGTGTCTTAATAGCAAAACTTCCTTTAAATTTTCAAGTAAAACATATCACCTAAAATTTTCAAATTACTCTGTCACAGATTCTGTCCATATTTCATTTGTAACTGAAAGTGGCAGTCAGTTTTTCTTTTCTTTTTACAAATTTATTCCTGCAGTTGAGTCTAACAATCACATTTATATTGACTTAAAATGGCCGCATTGGCCTTCATACACATTTTTTAGCCATGATTTGTCATGCCCAGTTTTGGCACTGTTACAAGACTAGTCTAGCCAGAGCATTATGAGCTGATACATATGGTTAGAACATAGCTGATACAACCCTTGTTTGGAGGGATTGCATCTCTCCTCCAAAGCAGAAACAGCCTGCACTGAAATATGACAGTGCAGTGAATTTAAGAAGATTGAGGGCCTGTGTTCAACAGTCAGTTGAGAAAATAATCACAGTTTAACTTTTTCAGTCCAACCCACCTGCAGTGAGCAGGGACATCCCTAACTAGATCAGGTTGCCCAGAGCCCTATCAACCCTGGCCTTGAATGTCTCCGGGGATGGCACCCCCATCACTTTTCTGGGCAACCTGTTCCAGGGTTCCACCACTGTCATAGTAAATAACTTCTTCCTAATGTCCAACCTAAATCTACCCTTCTCTAGTTTAAAACCATTGCCCCTTGTCCTATTGCTGCATGCCCTTGGAGGCAGTCCCTCCCCAGCTTTCTTGTAGGCCCTCTTCAGGTATTGGAAGGCTGCTATAAGGTCTCCCCAGAGCTTTCTTCTCCAGGTTGAACTACCCCAACTCTTGCAGCCTGTCTTTGTAGAAGTGGTGCTCCAGCCTTCTGATCCTTTCTGTGGTGCTCCTCTGGACCCACTGCATCAGGTCCATTACCTTGTGTTGAGGGTTAAAGAACTGGATGCAGTACTCCTGGTGAGTTCTGACCAGAGCTGAGTGGCAGAACCACCCCTCTCAATCTGCTGGCCGTGCTCCACAGCCTAGGATGTGATTGGCCTTTTGGGCTGCAAGTATTGGCTCATGTCCAGAATTTCATTCATCAGCACCTTCAAGTCCTTTTCCACAGGGCTTCTCTCTATGTCGTCATCTCCCAGCCTGTATTGATGATGAGGATTGTTCTGACCCAAGCACAGGACCTTGCACTTTGCCTTTTTGAACCTCATAAGGTTCACCTCGGTTGACTTCTCCAGTTTGTCCAGGTATGTCTGCATGACATCCTGTGCCTCTGGCACACTGACTGCGCCACTCAGCTTGGTGTCATCTGTAAATTTGCTGAGGGTAGACTTAATCCCACTGTCTGTATCATTGAGAAGATACTAAATAGCACTGGTCCCAGAGGGACACCACTTGTCACCTATCTCCATTAAGACAGTGAGCCATTGACCACTACTCTCAGGATGTGACCATCCAGCCAATTCCTTATCCACTGAACAGCTCAGCCATGGAATCTGTATATTCAGTTTAGAGAGAAGGATGTTGAGGGGGACCGTGTCATGGTAGAGAGGAGTCAGGGTAATGCCTTTGACATGAGTAACTTCTCTAGTGAAACCCTGCCATATAGATTCCTTAAATAGGTGTATTAAGCTTAGTGTGGGAGCTAAGAAAAGAGTGAAGACTTGCTGGAACAAGGGGCCATCCGTAGCTCTGGTAATTCAGTGTCAGAGGGATACTCCTGGTTTCACCTCTGTTAATGTAGTGTGCTGCAATTCACAGAAAGCAGTGTTCCTCAGTGCAAATCTGCCTCCTCCTCAAAGATCCCCTATCATGCCTTGAAGGCATGGTGCAACCTGGTGTTTTAATCAGATGCTTTGGACTTACTGTATTTAAATTAAAAACAAATAAACAACCCTCCCATGTGCTATAGAGCAACTGTTGTTCCATTCATCATTTTGCCAAAACAATCAATGAATTTAGTTAGCAGTGTTTGAGTGTAGCTTTGTTGCAGACTGAAAAAAAGATTAATTTAATAGAAATCTCCTTCCTAAGGGTTCTAAATGGCCTAGTCATGAGATTTGTGTTTCCAGCAGCAAATACTGTGCTATATAAACACTTATGTGATTTTGAACTGATAAAAAAGTGATGCATATGTGTAGATTGTTAGCAAAAGAACACTAGCTTGTTAATTCTGAGAAGACTGTGGAAATCAAAACCACAGAAGTTTCTCTTACTGCTATATCTGTAGAAGCTTTTAAACCGTAGTCAGACTTTTCAGGTTCCTCCCAAAACATTAAAGTTGCTGTTAAAAATCATATTTTACATAAGCTTTAGAAAGATAAAATTGTGTCTTCTGATGGCAAAAGTTTTCCACCAGAATTCCATGTATGTATGTATTTGAAATGTATTTTAAATCCTCTGAAATGCTATTTCACAGTTTGTATATGCCTTTGTCAGTATTTCCAAGCATACTCTCTCCAGTTCACCATACTATGACTGTTTCTGCTCAGAATTACGTCACTGAAGTTCTGGACAAGCAGAAGGCAAGAACAAATTAGCTTTCTCTTGTCTATGTACATTTTTCTTTATGAAAATATGGAGAAAAGGGGACAGGCATTGTAATTCTTACTTGTGCATAACAGTTAGATCCGTTCATGCATCTGCACTCTGAAAGTGCTTTATTATAAAGGAAATATTCATTGGTAGGAATTGTGTGTCTTTGAAATGAAGTTTTGAGTTTTAATAATTCAAACTCTGAAAAGTCTTCCTCCAGGGCTGAGCAGGATGTTGTGTATGTGTGAATAACCTTTTAATACAGTACCTTTTTTTATTCCTTTCCTTTGAATTGAATAAATGTGTTTATTACTGCTCAGCATGTGTGTTGTTATGCGAAAGTTATGTCTTGTTGTTATACAAATGTTAGGTCTTGCAGCTTTCTCTTGATTAAATATCCTTTGTTTAGATTATGGGGAAAAAAGGTGGGGGGGCATGCAGTCATTAGCTGGATTGAATACGGAAATAAATGCAGTTGCTTTCTGCCTGTTTGTTTCTCTGCCTAAGATAAGTTCAGAATTCTGTTGAAGACTTAGAGCATTTGTAAATAGTGAGGAAAAGTCTTGTCTAGTAGTGGGAAGAGAGAGAGAGACCAAACTTACCAGAACTCTGCCAGTATCCTCTTTATTTGGCAGTAAAAGGTTTTCTAACCAGTGTTGAGTAAAGCAGCCCGTGAGGTTTCAGAAATGCAGTTCTTAGCTAGCCTTAGACAGATTGTGTCTTGTCTGTGTTAGAGCATTTCAGCAAAACAACCACCATAAAAATTACACACCAGAGCTCTTAAAATGCCCAAGAATAGAAAAAGTTAAACCTAAAGCTTGCAGTGAAAGCTCAAAGTACAACTGTGTAAGGAGTGAACCTTCCCTACATTTGATCTTCAGAAATCCTTTTGTAATGTAAAACATGTCTTAAAAAGAAAAAATCTCATTATTGGAATATCCATGCAAATGTTTCTGTTACATGATGTATTTCTTGAGAAGCTTATCCAGATCTACTCTAACCTATAAAGCTTCTCCCAAGTTGCTACTGAAAACAGTTATGTTTATGCAGTCAGCACTAAACTTTGAAATACTTGGAGAAGAATTAGAAAACTTAAGTAAATAATTTGTCACAGAATAGTTGAGTTTGGAAGAGACCTCAGTACATCACCTTCTGTTCAAGCAGGGTCCATTATAGCAGTTTGCCCTGTTTGGAGTCTATCTCCTTCCTCATTACTCCCTCCAGTCAGGTTATTTGTGCACATGGTTAACATTGGTGAGACACTGGAACAGGTTGACCAGGGAGGTGGTAGAAGCCCCATCCCTAGAGGTTTTTAAGGCCAGGCTGGATGGGGTTCTGAGCAACCTGATCTAGTATGAGGTGTCGCTGCCCATGACAGGAGGGTTGGAACTCGATGATCCTTGAGGTCCCTTCCAACCCTAACAGTTCTATGATTCTATGATTCCATAACATGAGACAGAGTCTTCTGTTCTCCTGGCTGAACAATCCCGGCTCTCTCAGCCTCTCTATATGACAGATGCTGCAATCCTTCCATCATCTTTCTGAGGGTGCAGCATTGGCTGCACTATTAACCCCCAATGCACTCCAGTAGTGACTGGACTCCAGATGGACTACTTGACACTGAGCACAACGCTTGGAGCCTGTCTGTTCAGCCAGCTTTCTGTCTATCTTATCATACCCTTACCTATCTCATTCCTTGTCAGTTTTTCTCTGAGGATATTGAGGGACATAGTGTTGAAATCCTTGCTGAAGTTCAGATTCACAACATTCAAATATCATCCCTTGTTCACCAAACCTGTCATCTAGTCGTAGAATGCTATTGTCCTGGTTAAGCATGATCTCTGTTGCATGAATCCATGCTGACTACTTCCAGCCACCTCTTTTTCATAGGTTTACAAATTGCTTCCAGAACTAGTTAATCCATCACCTTCCGAGGGGCTGGGGTGAGGCTAATCAGCCTGCAGTTGCCTGGCTCTAGCTTCTTGCTCTTGTGGGAAGCAGGAGGGACATACGCTTTCTCATAGTCCTCAGGAACCTCCCCTGCTCTGCCTGACCTTTCAAAGATAGACAAAAGTGGCCTCATCATGATGTCAGCCAGCTCTTGTAGTACCCATCAGATCAAATGGTCTCATGAGCGTCCATTTCAGTTCAAAGTTCCCTAAACAGATCTGCCTTCACTGAAGGCAGCCAGAGTACTTAGTCTTCTCCATGTCCTTAGTCACTCTCTTAGTACTCCCCTCTCCCTCCACCTCCAGCAACGGTCCCACATTTTCTATAGTCTTCCTTTCACTACAGGGTACTTGTAGAAACTTCCATAGAATCATAGAATAGTAGGGGTTGGGAGTGACTTCTGGAGATTTTTGAGTCCAACTGCCCTGCCAAAGCAGGATCATCTGGGGCAGGTGATGCTGAAATGTGTCCAGGTGGGTCTTGAACATCTCTAGAAAAGGAGACTCCACACTCTCTCTGGGCAGCCTGATCCAGTGCTTTTTCACCCTTACAATAAAGAAGTCTTTCCTCATATTGAGGTGGAACTTCCTGTGTTCTAGTTTGTATCCGTTGCCCCTTGTCTTATCACAGGATGCTATTGAAAAGAGATTGGCCCCTTCTTCTTGACACCCTTCAGATATTTATAAACATTGGTAAGATCTCCTCTCAGTCTTCTCTTTTCCAAACTAAACAGCCCCAGGTCTCTCAAGCTTTCCTCACAAGACAGATGCTCCAGTCCCTTAATCATCCTCGTAGCCCTCTATTGCACACTCCAGAATATCCCTGTTCCTCTTGAACTGGGGAGCCAAGAACTGGACACAATATACCAGCTTTCACAGTTTTCTTCACATTCCTGCTAAGATTCAACTCCAGACAGACTGTAGCTTTCTCTACATGCTCTGAGAGTGTTTGTATTCCTCCTGGGTTTCTTGTCCTCCTCCCACCTCTTGTAAGATTCATTTTTGTGTTCAAATTTGATCAGGAACACCTGCTCATCCATGCAGGACTTTTGAGGCTTTTTCCTTTGTTGTTCTTTACTGCTTTTCCCTGAGTCTCTTTTGAAGTTCTTACTGTTCACTCTGGATACCCTTCTGTTTTAATGGTTCTTTCTCCTGTCTTGTCTAGTCTTCTTATCCTCTGGTTGTGCGAAGTCTCTTTTTATTCAAATTCGCTCAGTTCCTGCTTGCTCCCTAGATTAGAATCTGTCACAGTTCACAGGCATTCAGTCTTCCAGACCCACTCCACAAAATGATTGCTCTGTCTTGTTCTCTCTTAGGTACTCCAGAGTTTCTTCTTTAATTTCCAGTTATCAGTGAGCAAGGACAAGGTGGACTTGTTATATGTAAGTGTTAACAGCTTATTTTTCACACTTCCATCCCCTCTTTCTTTTTTTTTTTAATTCCTTTGCCTTCCCTTGTCTCCATTTTTATTGTGCTATTTTCAGGACAAGGATAATCTCTCTAAGGTGAAAAGACGTTTCTCCCTCCGCCCCTTCCCCCTGTCCCCCCAGTATACAGACTGCCACCAAACTGTCCTATCTACACACTAGTGTTTTCTTTTGCTTTTAAAAAAATGTAATGTCCTGCCAACAAATTACGTGCCCCTTCTGGGGAATATCACGCTATCCTCACCTCCTGGAAAACAAAACCATCTGGCCACAGCATTTCAATCACTACCAAGCCACAGGCTAAGGAGGATGGCCAAGGCTCTCCCAGTGTGGTGATCCAAGAAAAAAAAGGATGGTAATCAGGGTGAGAGCATCTGGCTGAAACAGTTCTATATCTGTGATATTTTTTTACAGATGAAGTTTCTCTCATAGAATTTATGTGAATCTTTCATGGAAAATGGTATCTGAGGTATAAAAACAAACTGATAGATATAGATTTATAGATATATATATCAGTTGGTTTTATTTTATGTGTGTGTGTATATATAATTTCTGTATTACATTACTTTAAAAGTCACTCCTGTAAGGAATAAGCAAACAGCTTCCCTTTAAGAGCTAAATCTCTTTGCAGATATGTCCATAGAATTTTGCATGCCGAGCAGAATATAAGTCAAAATGTAATTTTTTTTTTAATGACCAAGAAATACATTATAGAAATACTGAATATTAACATAGAAAGGGAAGGAGAAAGTCATCAGGTCTTATAACTTTTCACTCTGTTTAGATAATGTTTTAAAATCATGTTTTTCATTAATAGTTCTGAGAATAAGCTGGGTTTTATCACAAGGGTCTTCAGGAAATTTTTGTGTTTCATTGTCCACTTAGGTACACACTATGCATGGAATTTTTTTCACTCAGATGATGATTATTCATGTTGAATTTGCCATTGATATCACCTCATAATGGTTGATGTCCTGCATGGACAGTTCAGTTTTATAAAGATAAAGAGAATGATCAAACAAAATTGCAAATTCATTAGGTAGGTGAATCTTACATGACTTTTGGAAGACCAGGCATTCATTCAATGCTAGACTCTCTTAGAGTTTCCATCAATGCAATGAAAATGTCCAAAAAATAAAGGCTGAGTGCAAGTTTAAAAGAAGCAGATAGCCAAGTTTCTTTTCCAAACATTAAATCCAAGGAGGCACTCCTTCATTTTAGCATCTAGCAATTCTTTGTGCGGTGAAACTGTTGCATTCTTCTTAACCCAGGCAAAGGTGCTCAAAATCCAACATTTCAGAGTCTGAAATGGAAAGTTTTTTGGGGAGTTAGGAATCAAAGGCATCCAGCAAGGGTTAGAACAGGGGACAAGACTTTGGTGTGGGAGCAACACAAAAGAAATAGGGGTCACAGGGCTCCACTGGTCTAGAAGACAAAAAAATATTACTCTCTCTTTCTCTCTTTTTTTTTTTTTAAGCTCAGAGCTAGAGCCAAAAAGGGTGTGAAATCAGGGGAAAACTTAAGGGGAATAGAGAAGTGCATGAGAAGCAAGATAAGCAGTGATGTTTCATGACTGAATATGAGACTAGGTTTAAAATGAATGCTCAATGCTTCCATCAACAAATATTTGGTGCTCTAAGAACACAAACAAATAGAAATAATACAAGCAGATGTATCTGCAGATACCGACCCAGAAGGGCTCTTAGCAAAGCAATTGGGCCCCAACACTGGACACATATGGTACAGAAATGGTGGCCTGGGCTGGGAGGTGGTTCCTGAGTTTGGTAGAAGTTTTGCTGAAAGAAAGGGTTAACAGTTTCCAAAATCCTAGGTTTCACCTGACCCCAGGGTGGGGGCATCAAACCTCGATAGCCCCACACTAATCTCAAACTAGGATAGCAGCCCTGTGGAGATAAGAGCAGTAGATCTCTGGTTTCATGTGTACAGTTGGGTGTGACAATGACTAATCAGTCTTTTACTTTTCTGGAGTTCTTTCTTCTTTGTCATTTTGTATATGAGACCTTGTTTTTTTTCTCAAAAGGTGTGCTAGCTTTGTCAGGTATCACCGGGCACCCTTTTCTGTGCAGAACTGGAATAAAACCAGTATCTCAACTCTGTGTGTCAATTGGATTTTGCACAATAGTGTAAAGATCCCACATTTGGGACAGTAGAAGCAGAGTAGCTGGGAAAAGCTGCCAGTCCTTTCTCACTACTACAACTGTGAGAGCCTGGGATCAAAACCTCTTTGGCCAAGCAAGTGAGTAAAATCATAAAGATGTTTTGGTCCTTACCTATCAAAGTACCCTGGTATTAGGGGAGTGGAGGAAATATGTGCTTTAGAAGGATATCTTGCTTAGAAATCAAGTTCAGCCCCACCTTGAAGAAGAGTGTCTGGCAATTTGTGAAGCCCACAATTAACACATTGATTACAAGATATCTCTTGTAATTTAATACAGTCATCAAGACATCTCATGGGGTTTCCTACTCATGTCTCAAGGGCTAGAATTACAGCATACTCCATGAGCTTTGTCAGAGGCATCCCTAAGGAATGCTTCTTTCCCAAGCAACCACGAAGATGTGAACTGTATTTGTCTTTCCCAACCACTGCACAGTTGCCAAGCACTCAGGAATCATTGCACTTCAGTATGGAGTGCTGAGCTCTCCATCCCAATATCTGTGAATGTTTGCATGCAGTCTCCCAGAATTTGAGCGGAGCTGCAGACTGGAGATGGGAAGGTTATGTACGAGAAGCTCAAACTCCTTGAGACATCTGTTCTACCCATGTGCTTGGTGCTCATCTGACAGTCACAGACTCATAGCTGTGATTGAAAGGGACAGCTTGACTTGTCCAGTCTCTACCTGGGTGCTACTGAAAGAAGCTGAGGACAGAGTAGCCTGAGGATAAAAATACGGTGTGAAAATTGTTAAAGGAAAACTCAACTGGCTTCCTCAGACTTTTTTCTTTACAGTATTTAAGTAGCTATTACTTAAGTGGTTTAGAAACACTTGTTTCTAAATAGTTGTTAACACAATGTTTCAATCAATCCAAGTATTCCAGAGTTGTTCACTTTTCTTCTATCTGCTGCTCTTCTGTCTTGCCACATTCTGTCATCTTAGTTTCCTTATTTTGTAAAACCACACTCAAAAACATAGCTCCACTCACAGGAATGCAATAAAAACTGCTGCACAAAAATATTTAGTTACAACCCTAAGCAAGTCTTCCCAACTTCTTTATCAGGAGCACCTCTTACTAACTGTGTGAAATACAAATACATATCATGCAAAAGCATTGCCTGCTTTTCTGTAGCTGCTATTTAAAGGAGTTGCAAATAACAGGCCTCTGTATCTAAGAAGCTCTGCAATCCCAAAATGTGTTTGTACCATAGCCCAGACCTGCTATTTCATACAGAGGAAAAGTGGTGGGGTTTATTTGTTTGGTTGGTTGGTTTTGGGTTTGGTTTTGTTAAGTTTTTGGGAGTTTGTTTTTTGTTCTGGCTTTTGTTTGTTTGTTTTTCCAGAAGGATACAACCATTTCTTTCTTGTGGGCTTGCAGTTGCACAGCCATCTGCACAATTATGTGCTGAACTGGTCAACACTAATAGGTCATTATGACCTAGGTAGCTACTCCTGCACAGCTGGCAGGTTCACAGAATGTGATGAACCGAGACTAGCTGGAACAGTGGGGAGTCCTTCATGCAGAGAGGTTCAGATTGGCACCTCAGATGTCCTCGCCTCACTCACCCATACCACAGGGATCATCTATTCCGAGCTACGCCTGTTTCCCACAGTAGTTTCAGGCTCTGGCTTTGCACAGGGATGAGAATCCAGCTAGAAGCAATGAGAGGGGGTAACTAACATGGTAACATGCGTGAGCTGCCAAGTTTCCTGTGATGTCTTTGTGGTCCTTTGTATTTCTGCTGTGGTTATTTAATTACCACTCTCTCAGCAAAGCAGCTGTCAAGTGGCTCACAAGACTAATATACATTGAGTCTAGACAGGCACAGTTTGAAACAAGAGTTTTCAGTTTCTCTAGATAACCGATGCTATCTGAGTTTCTGTTTCTAAAAATGTTCAACATTTCCATAGCATTTTTTAGGTTCTTTGCAAACGAAAGATCATCCTTAGTTGTGTTGTTACATTCTTTGTGACATAAGTTACTCCTTAAGAAAGCAGGGAAAGCTGTAGGGGAAATTAACAAGTTTCTATTTAAGCCCATTACAAATGCTCCACAGTTTAATGATCTTCTAAATTTCTTTGCAGTGGAATATTCTTATAATTAACACACAGCAGGTGAGAATGAAGGCTGAGCTTTCATGCATTACAAAAGAGGCATCTTTGAGAGCCCTTGCTTTTAAATAGTGATTTTATAAAACTCTTTGTACATTTTCTTTTGCCTGAGCTGAACAGGTGGAATCACTACAACTTGTAGCATCACAGTCTTTTAATATAGTGACTGATTGTTCAGTTTGGAGAAGAGAAGGCTCCCAGGAGACCTTATTGTGGCCTGCCAGTAGCTGAAGGGGGCCTACAAGGAAGCTGGTGAGAGAATGTTTAGGGTGTCGGGTAGTGATAGGACTAGGGGGAATGGATCCAGGCTAGAGGAGGGGAGATTTAGATTAGTTGTCAGGAAGAAGTTCTTCACCATAAGAGTGGTGAGACACTGGAACAGGTTGCCCAGGGAGGTGGTAGAAACCCCATTCCTGGATGTTTTTAAGGGCAGGCTGGATGTGGCTCTGGGCAACCTGATCTATTGGAGGGTGTCCCTGCCCATGGTGGGGGGGTTGGAACTAGATGATCCTTGGGTCCCCTCCATCCCTGATGCTTCTGTGATTTTGTGACTTCCACTTTTACTCAGGAGGTTTTCTTCCAGTTCAGTTCTTGACATCAACACAAAGAGGGACTGTTACATAAAGATGTACAGATAGGAATTAATTTGATTTGGTATGGATGAATGGCAGAATGGTGTCCAAAATCATGCTCCTGAAATGGAACAGATACTTGACTGCTTCTGAAATTGACTGCCCATATCAATCATCAGTGTCTGTCATCAGGCATGCTTACACTTGTAAGAGTCTTGCCAGGAAAAGAAGTAGAAGCAGTTTGTAGCTCTTGTGTGGATGGTGATGATATTGACCTAGATATGAAGAAGAAACAGTGGGAACAGCTGCAGGATTCATCAAATTTTCACCTCCTTTATGATCTCTTTTGTACATTGTAAAAGCTGAACAAACAGATAACTGAGCTATCTACCCCACTCTCTTTTAAGTTTGAGACTATAGCCCAGAGTGTGAAACTGAAAGCCACATGATTAGCAGTTAATTTTGTCCTGCTTGTCTGCCTGTGCCAAAACCCCTGTGGTAGAAGAAAACTGTTTCTTGAATGGGTCTTCCCTCGAGTGAACTTCAAGATGTCCTGTAAGCATTGGCACTGTGTCTGGGAGACACAGCTGCTGTGTCCTTTGCCTAAGGACAAGAAGTTTAATCCTTAACCATTAAATTATAACTGGGTGGATTACCTAAAATACAGGGGACAGATTCATTCCACATACTCGTCACTGTGAGTCATGGGTGCATTGCGTCATGTGTTCCAAGCCTGTGGTGTCAGTGTGAGGTGTGACAGTTAATTTTGATAAGTAGGAAGCAAGTGTCTACAAATTACTACATCCTCCAGAAGGGGCTATTACAAGATCATATTTCCTCTTCCATTCCTTAGTGACTTGCTCTGGTTTTATTAGAGTTAGAGGTTCTTTCCGGGCATGTAATTGTGGTAGGTTTGGACATGGAAATACTATATTCTGTTCCAGTGTGGCACATCCTTAAGGACCTAGGCTTTTTGTCCCCAGCTGACTCCATCACAGGTGAATCAAAAATATTTTATGTATCCCCCCCTGGACACCTTGCCTTTGCCTTTTCTTTCTTTTCTCCCCCTCAAACAAAAAGAAATATTACTCAGACAAGAAACATTTTTTGTGTGTTTGAGTGCAAACATTAACTATGGCTAAATGAACAATGTTTCTTGGTGATCTAAAGACATTAGTTTTCTTGCACGTGTGTTTGTGTGCTCAGTAGAGCATTACCTTGTTTTGCACTGGGGTGTTTCTCAATTCCATGAGAGAGCAGGAGGCTCACCTAAGAGGCTTATATCATATGAACGGGTGTGGCATCAAAAGAGACTCCAGACTATTTCCAACAGGAACTTATTCCTCACTGAGTCTTTTCACAGTTACCCACTCGTGAGAGTGGAGCTGGTAAACAAAGTCCCATTGGGAAATAAAGCTTTGCATGGCATGAAGTAATCAGTTTTACCAAAAGGCAAAGAGGAAACCTCAGGGTTCTCTGCCTGGTTCAGATACACATATGGAAATTTACTCTAAACAGAGAGTGCTGTGTGGCCCAAGAAATTGGGATAGATGGACTGCAGTGCTTCCCTCCATCCTTAGGGAATAGGAGGTAGGGGCCAGACCCTTCTTGGGGAGTAGGCACACTGTACAGGGTCTGAATGCAACCTTCTCAAGCATCTTTAGGGAAACTTATTAGTAAGGGGTAAGAGTGCAGACCACTGATGTTCTACAGGCAGGGTTTGGCACAGTGGTACCAGTCTTCACTTTAAGGCATTGACAGGTTGTAGCTGTGTTAGTATCAAGGCTCCATCAAGAGATCTCCCAACTATTCTTCTGAATCTATTGCCTACAGGTAAAGCTGTGTAAAAAGTTGTGGCAAAGTCAGTTGGTTAAAGAATATTAAATTATAGTTGATATTACTTTCACAGCAGTTACCTAGGAAAAGCAAAGTAAATGATTCTAGTATGGTTTGCCACATCTGTTAATATTTTCTCATTTAAAGGACATATATCAGCAGAGTTAAGTAGGTCCTGGTCTTAGGGGTGGATGGAATGCTATTATATGTTCATGTGTGCTATTGTACATTAAATATAGAGCAGCCCATGACCAAGTATCACTAAAGCAAAAGAAGTAAGCAGCATGCCAGGAACAGTTGTTAACTGGAACAGTGGTTAACTGGTGTCTCCAAAAGCAATAGAAACTCACTTTCAGATGTTGAGGAATATCCAAGCCTGACTGATAAGGAGCTATAGAATCATAGAATCATAGAATCATAAAATGGTTTGAGTTGGAAGGGGCCCCTACCATAGACAGGAGTACCTTCCACCCCCATCCATCATGGTCTTGAACACCTCCAGGGAGGGGGCAACCATGGCTTCCCTGGACAACTCATTCCAATGTCTCACAATCCTTACTGTAAAGAATTTATTCCTGGTCTCCAGTCTAAATCTGCCTTCCTCGAGCTTCAACCTATCTTCTCTCATCCTATCACTACAAGCCCTTACAATTAGTCCCTTTCTGGCTTTCTTGTAAGCTCCCTTGAGATACTGGAAGGCCACTGTAAGGTCTCCCTGGAGCCTTCTTTTCTCCAGGCTGAACAGCCTGAACTCTTGTAGCTTGCCCCCACGGGGGAGGTGCAGCTATATCAGCCTACAGCCCAGCCCAATATTTGACAAAACCAGCCCTGACATTAAAATAAATCCGTGCTGTGTGTCCATGGTATTACTGCAATTGTCATTATTTTTCCTAGAAATCTGAAGTTTAAGAGAAACCTCAGTGTACCTTCTAGTGCAAAGATTGAAACAGAACAAACTTGTATTCTGTTCTCATCAATCAGATCTGATTGTGATGGATTAATTTGTATTAGTAATTTTCCCCCACTTTACCCATAAATATGAATTGAGCCTTTGCTCAGTAGAGTATTATTTCCCTAGACACAATGAACACCAACAGCCTTCCTTGTATATACTGGTTCTAGATTTTGTTCACATTTCTGGGGCTACCATTTCCAATTTACAAATGTGAAGTATAACCAAATTATATTACAATTCACACAGCCACTTACATGCAAAATCTTCTACATTCTTGATTCTATTACAGGAACAGTGACTGGGTACTTCTGTTTGTTTCCAGCTGAAAAGAAAATGTAGCTTTAGTGGATGCATCCATTGACCAGCTAAGCAGCTTCCCAGAGCTTTGTAAACAATCAAGCAGCAGTTTTAGGATGTGGGGAATATGAAATATTTGTTACAGCAGAGTTAAGGTGCTTATTGATTCTGAAGTATTTTGCAGAATGATTTCATTAGGACACAATAAACTCATTATACTCTCTGATAAATTTGCTAACATTGTGTGGTTCCTACATGCCAGCTCCAATGAACTGAGCCCTGTTTTTAAGAGACAAACATAAAGGATAATTTTCTTCTGTTATATCAAAGGCTGCTTTTTAGATTAGTATCCAAACACTGCAGCAATTTTTCTAATGTGCATAAGGTATCTCAAGCACTTTCCTCCTTTAGTCTCAAAGCTTGCTGCATTTCTCTTACCTAATTGGCCTGTTTTACTGAGTGGGAATCTCTCTATAGGCCAGCTTTCCCATTCTCATGAAACACCAGATGTATCTAAGGTACAGAGGTGTAGAAGCACTCTGTGTTCTCTTCGTAACCGCAAAGGAAACAACATTTTAAGAAAAGATACTTCCACCCCAGAACAGTATTGATACTCAGTGCCAAAGGGAGAGCAGGGGTTAATATAAGAGATACTGATACTGCAAATGCCACACATCTTTTCCTGTGGCATACATAGATTGGCTGTCTGTGGATTCAGCTTTTGGCTTCCCTTCCTGTAGAATCTGGAATGTTGCTGAGCAAAGTGCGTGCTTCCCAAAAACTGTGCTTGTTTTTGTGTCCAGTGCTGTCTGTGCACTCCTCCTAACTCTCTTTTTCATGAACCTCAATCATTTCACATGTGGTTTTAAGAAGAAAGTGTCCATCTGACATGGAAGGGCCTCCTTGACCCTTGGCTGTGCTGCCCCACATCTGCCCTGTAGCAGACACCATGCTCTGAGACTGTTTCTCTGTCCCCTCAGAAGCTCACTCACATGTCACAGCTGAAATAGATCTATTCATGGGGAACTAGGTGGAACTGGGATTAAACTAAGAGAGGAAGAGATGCCTACTTTAAAACAAGAAACTGAATATTTCAAAAGTCAGCAAGGGAGACTGGACATAGTTCCTTTGACATTTTGATGCAAGTCCCTGGAGCAGTGAGATCAGAATGAGAAGCAGCTTTCAAAGAGCTAATTTTACCTGGAGGACCTCAAGACCTACCTCAGTGACTCTGCTGTCTAAGCTCCTATTTGATTGCCAACACCTACTTTTGGAACCTTACATGTGCATTTACAGATGTGGCACACAGACTCTCATGTTCTTGCTACTCACTCTACCTTGATGCTGAAATTCCCAGCACCTCAGTTGTTTCGTGCTGTGTTCCTGTTCAATGGCCAAGAGCATGCACTGGCTAAATTTTGTTATATGACTCAGTAATTGTTCCATTTCAGTCCACCTTGATGTCTCTTACTTCCCATTTGAGGTCTCTTTGCAGGCCCTTGATTTTTAAAGAGAGCTGGCCAAGGCACTCCAGCCTTAGTGATACAAATTACAGTGAAGTTGAGTAAATAAGTCATACTTAAAATACAGGGTTTGTGATTGTTTGCCATTGGTGTGGGCCAGGGAAATAAAAGGACATGGTAGCTGTAAACTTTCCAGGTATTTAGACCTGGAGGACTACTTGGTAGCATGCTCCTACATGCTACAGGTTTGCTTAGACCTTCTCCAGCGCACGCAGCTTCTCCCAGCCTCCTTGGTCTGCTGCAGAGCTGTGTTTCTGAGGAAGTCCATGGTTCATATATCTGTCTTCTGAAGTGTCTGTATGGAAGAAATCCTATTCTGGCTAGATATATAAGTTTTTCAAGCACTTTTTTATCAACCTTCCCTTAGATGTGCTATAAAGTAGCAAAGATCTCACCCCGCATAGCTGGGAACAGAAGGGGGATCCTGTACCAAAAAAAGAGGATGAACTGAAAATGTAGCAAGGTGTGAGAACAAAAAGTGTAGGTTATGACTTTTAAAAAATCAAACCAGAAACAAAAGCAAAAAATATTTGTTGTTACAGAACCAGCTTAGGTTGACAATAGGAAAAGTGGATCAAGTCAGGAAGGTGCATGCCTTCATAAAGCTTGACAGTCACCAGAATGTGTTGTAAGAATGTTTTTCAGAAGAATATGTGACAAGATTGTTTGGAAATCTAGCTACATGATGTTTGGGTTTGGGGCACATTATCAGTTTAAAGTTCTGTGTGTGTGTCTGGCTTGCAATAAGCAGTGTGTGTGTGTGTGTGTGTGTGTGTGCGTGTAGCTTTCCAAACAAAGACATATTGATCACTCTTACACAAGCTGGGTTTCTCACTAAAATGATTGAGTGGCCTGCTGGCACAGAAATGTGCATGGACATTTGGCCCACAGAATTGCTTATTTCTGCTGATAAGTAATGAGGAGCAGCAGTAGGAGTCATTTCTGGCTAAGAGCTTTACTGAGAATACCTGCAGCTTGCACTTGTGTATCTCTAATGGCTATGATTACAAGGCACACAGAGCCAACATGCCTTTGGTGATACACAAGGCTGAAAACAAACCTCTTCCTCCTTCCCCAAGGTTCAACCTGTTTCTACTTTTTCTTCCAACATATATCTACTTATGTTTTCTTTTGTTTTGTTTTGTGTTTTTTTGGGGTGGTTTTTTGGTTTGTTTCATTTTCTCTTTTTTAGGTGTACAAAGTCTAGAAAAATCTCACGTTTGCACAACAGAAAATAAATGTTATACTGATTTGCAAGCCAGTTTAGAATGGAGTAGGGTTTCATTTCCAACCCTCCTGTCAGGGCAGAAATTTGGTTTTCAGCAGCCAAGACTGTAGTCATTGTTATCCCACAGAAGCTTTTCCCCATTACAAACATTAAGCTACATCCTAAAATTATGCAGACTGTGTGTGTCTAGAGTCATGACCTTAAATATCTTCAAGAAAGCTTTCCACATGTATGCCCAGACCTTGCTTTTTCACTGCTAATCCCCCCTCCCCACCCCCCAGATGGTAGGTGATATTTTAGTGCTAACTCTCCATTTCCTTTCTTTTCTGTATACAAAGTTGATTTCTGGCAAACTTCCTTAAAATTAAGGTGATCATATTGATGCAACATATTTTGCAATCTTAGCTCTTAGGGAAAAAGAAAAAAATAATTTGCATCAGTGTCAGAGGATATGTATTCAAATGGTGTGAAACTTGGTAATACTTAAGCAAAACTTAACCACATCAAGCTGGAGTTTATGGCCAGTGAGACCATGAATTTTGATTCCAAGCAGATTAAATTCCTTGGCTCTGGCAGAGGGGAGAAGGGGCAGCAGAAATGCTATTCACAAGCAGTTTAACTCAAGCCTGGGAAAAATGAAGTGCCAGCAGTTTGGCTGATGGATGTGAGTAAAACACTGACACAAGATGCCCCAACAAAGATTTTAATTTCTCCCTACTGCACTAGATCTATTTGGCAATATTGGATTTTGACAGTAGACAGAGGCACAGCATTCCCAGAGCTCCTCAACATGAGGAACAGACACATGTTTTAGAAAGTGAAAAACTTTATGGATGCAAAAAGCAGTCTCAGCTGGAGAATAGTGTTATGTTCCCACGCAGATAAAAGTGCCTTACCAGCAAGCAGTGTTGTAATTATTTACATGGCAGTAGAGCTATCAGGGAATTTGACTCTAAGAATGCAGCGCATTTGGCCAGCTGGAACAGGGAGGTGATCATCCCCCTCTACTCAGCCCTGGTGAGGCCACATCTGGAGTACTGTGTTCAGCACATTGAAGTGCTGAAGCGTGTCCAGAGAAGGACAATGAGGCTGGTGAAGGACCTGGAGCACATGGCCTGTGAGGAGCATCTGAGGAAGCTGGGGTCGTTCAGTCTGGAGAGGAGGAGGCTGAGGGGAGACCTCATTGCTCTCTACAGATACTTGAGGGAAGGCTGAAGCAAGAAGGAGGCAACCTTTTCTCTTTGGTCTTATTAAGCAACAGGACCAGAGGAAATGGTTTCAAACTGCTCCAGGGGAAGTTCAGGCTCTATATTATGAAATATTTCTTCACAAGAGGATTATCAGGCAGTGGAATGGTCTGCCCAGGGCAGTAGTGGAGGGAGTCACCATCCCTGGAGGTGTTTAAGCAGCCTGTGGACCTGGTGCTTAGGGACATGATGGGACAAGGGGTGGACTGAATGCTCTTTAAGGGCTCTTCCAACTGGATGCATTCTGTGATTCTGTGATCTTGCCCATGACGTCTCTATGGCATTTTGATGAATCCAGGTGACAACAGGATCTTTCTATCATTTTCCTGATTGCATAAGGGTGTATGAACATGCAGAAACTTGCTTCATTAATTGTGCAGGTGAAGCAACCATGCCCAATTTCCTGTTACAAAGTGTATACTATCTATGGAGCTCTGCAATTTATAAATACAGCTACAGCTTGTTACCACAACTTCTTGGACCACAGTTTCTCATAACTACTCCATATGGAAGTGTTTGCAGGTACCAGGGTGTGTTGAAAGAAGCCTGGGAAGAATACTACTGCCCAATCCCATGTTAAGCAAGAGTAAATAGGTAAGTTGCCTTCTCTGCCTTCACTTGTGTAACAACCCCTGTGCTTATGTGCATTTCCCATAGTGATCCTGACAAGCCATGAGCAGACAATATCTGCAGTGCTGGCCTTCACTGGAAATTCTGACAGGAATATCTTAGAAGTGTTTCCATTTGCCTGGCTTATTTTGTCCTGAAGTGATTGCTATATTGGGTGAGAAAACTGTAGAAAGTTTTAACTGTGATCTTTTTTTGGCTAATGTTAACATATGCCCTTCCCTTTTTGAATGTTTGAAATGGCTTTAAGCTGCAAGAGGATCAATTTAGGAAGAAACTCTTTACAGTGAGGATGGTGAGACACTAGAACAGGTTGCTGAGGGAAATTGTGGATGGATGTTCCCTCCCTGGAGGTGTTCAAG